>CAHIKZ030000557.1:3185000-3537500 GCA_903632075.3 Acanthosepion pharaonis | reverse complement strand
AGAAAAGACAGAGGGAAGCCACATCATATTGGTGGGAAAGTGGCTGAAGTTGAGATGCCAGGTCAGGATCAATTATATTACAGACCCTTCTTTGAATTTTGTTCAGAATCTTGAGATATACAGCAGCAGCACCAGACCAGATATGGCAGCAATGTTCAATGCAAAATCAAATTATAGATTTGTAAATGTGCAAGAGGGATTCTCTTGAGAAGAATTTTCTGGCACAATGCAGCAAACTAACTTTCCTTGCAGTAGGCATAGCAATTGATTACATTAGATACAGTAATAAAAAAACCTTATACAGGTTTACAGAGGATAATTTTTGAATGTATATAGTTGAAAAAAAAATTTTCAATTAAAAATGATCTGTGGGAAACATTAAAATCTGCTGCAAATAATCTTAAAGTCAAAACAGTAGAAAAAAGTTAGAAAATCAATGGTTAAAAGACAGATGAAGGCTGCTGAATGTTAAGGTGCTCATAGTAATATCTAAACTAATAAAATGATTTATGATATATAGCATATTGTGTTAATCATTTATTAATATATGTGATTAGCACAATATCCCATTTTTTTAAGGCAATTCACCCCAAGCAAGGCAGGAGTGCCACTAGCATGTAAGAGGTTACAGAGGATTGAGAACAAGAGTAAAGAGGTGTGTTTGAGGAAAGGATACAGAGAAGGATGGGAAACAAGCTTAGGATGTCAGATGTTGATTGAAATTATAGTTGAATATTTGAAGATTATAATCATCTGGGAAGCAAGTAAGAGGAACGGAGTTCCACAGACAGGAAGTGTGGGAGAAGAAGGTTTTTGAGAAGAAGAGACAGTTACATTTAGCCATTTTGATAGTGAAAGGGTGGAACCGAGATGACAGCCTAGTAACTCACTTAAATTTATGTAGTCTGGGAACCAGTGAAAGTAGCTCATTGGAACAGTTGACATGAAAATATTTGTAGAAGAGACAGAGGGAAGCTATGGCACATCTGTGGGATACCGATTGCAGACTAGATGCCAGATCAGGACCTATCATCTTGCATATTCATCTCTGGATTTTGTCAAGAACCTTGAGATGTACAGCGGGAGCAGCAGACCATATACTTTACATATGGTATAGTGGATACTGTATTGTTTGATTAATTATTTCTTTAGGATTTATTTATAAATATAAAATTCATGTTGCATTTTGTTTGCTTAATATAACCTGGTACTTACTCAAAACATTATCTGAATTTAGTAAGGATAGGAATAATAAGCTGAAATTCACATGATATATCCCTCATATAAGTATAGTCTGAAAACATTATTCCAATTCTCTTGTGAATTTGCATTATAAAATCTGGCATCATTATATAACTTGTAATATCAAGACTTTCATTCAATTCAATGATGGCTTTTATCATTACACTTAAAATTCTACTGAGAGTTGAAAAAAAAAGCAATCACATTTGTATTTTAGAACTGAGTGACAGCTTTAAACTGTATATATAAAACTAAGTGGATTAGTGTTACTATAGGATTTTTGTTTTTACTCTGGCCCCGCAGAATTAGTCACTACCCTAATCCACTTAGTTTTAGTTAATGGTTCTGCTAACAAACTAAATATTTCTGGTGATTAGGAAAAAATGTAATGATTAAACGCCAAATTTCTGAATATTTATTTATGCACGCCTTGATATTCAATCCATGTGCTGTCCATTGAAAATTTGGAAAAAACATATTGTCAGGAATTAAGTCTAGTATTACTCACAAAATAGGGATATTATGTCTATGATTAGCAAAACTTTGCAATGCATTTTAGATTTAGCTTAAAGCACCTTTCGAAATACAGGCAGTAAGACACAACTGACATAAAATTATTCTAAGTGGTAATTGATGGCTTTGAACAGATGGATAAACTACGATCTTGTGGTTGCCAAAAATATTTGAGGCATTGGAATATGTTTACAAATTAGGTCCAGAAATATATAAAAAAAATAAGCAGAAACCTAAATTAAAACTAGAAAACTATAGTAGAGAGATGATTAAGTGCATCATAGAAATATAACCAAGGGAAAGGTCAAGTAAAAATTCAAAAGAGACTTATTGACTTCTGATGTCTATGGGAGCACAATAGCATAAAAAATCTACAAAAATGTTTTTCAGGATCATAATTTGTAATATATAACCTTGTTGTTACAGCCAATATAGATTTTTTGAGTTTTTTCTCTTGTGTCTACGATAATTTCTATCATCTTTGAAACTTTTCAGTGAGGTAATCATTTTTTTCAGCTGTGAATTGTAAAAAGAAGAATGGTTAAATAGGAAATGTATCAAGATAAAAACAAAAAAAACAACTGCAGAACACACAAAAGCAGTAGGAATTCATAAGATGAATGAATTAACAGAACAAAAAACATTCTCTTTGCCAGGGTGTGTAAAATATTAAGAAGGAATGCATATTAAATAAAAAGAAAAGGTACTGCAAAGGTGGAATAAATACATAAAGGAAACCTACACGTAAGAAAACCTACAATACATGGAGGAAGATCTACAATACATGAAAAGATCCATGATATTAAAATCTGAAGTAAGAATAGATATGGCAAGGATGAATTTAATGTCATCAGCATGGACCATGTAAATCTCAAACAGATAAAGAATATGCTTAATTTCATATATTTATTAAAAAAAAAACAGATAAATGTTTTTAAACTATTACGTTTTTGGAAACTAAAGTCCAAATTCAGAATATTTAAACAATGTTTAAATCAGTTAAAATAAGAAACCTGAATGTTTATAGTCTGTCTATATTTCTGAGATGAGGTATTATGTACATTATTTACATTATTCGGACTGTTGCCCTCATCTTTGTTGCCTTATGGACACATGGCACAGTGGATAAAGGCGTTGGTTAGATCCAGTGACAGGACCCAAAGAGTGTGAGTTCAATACCCGGTTAAGGCAGTGGAGAACTTTCAGAGGGAAAATTAACAGGAGGTAACTGATAACTGACATTCATCAAAACATGGCACGGGGAACTAGAACAGTCTACCCCAGTGAGCGAAATAAAGAGTTCAGTTCGACATTCCAACCACCTGAAGAGGGCTGGAGCATACAACGGCCGAAACGTTGTGATAAATATGGCGACAAAGATGAGGACAATAGTCCGAATAATGTAAATAATGTCTGAATGTTTTTTATATTTCTCTCATCAAGTTACAAATATATTTATGCCTTTACAATAAAACATTAAAATTTTGGATGCTAAGAAATCATTGAATGCAGTTTCTGCATATTGTTTGCAATGAAATGTTTTTTAGCTTAAAAAATTGACATAATGCTTCAAAAAGTGGTAGTCAGTCATCAAGAGAGCATGGGGATATGGTATATGTGGCAAAAATCTCATATCGTTCTGGTAACATGTGACCATTCATTGTCATTAAGTAGAATTGGATCTTGTTGATTAACCAGTGCTGTTCACATTTTGATTAAATGAATGTGCATTTCATCCAGTTGCTGACAGTAAACTTTGCTAGTGATACTCTGGTTAGATTCCAGAAAGATATAATAGATAATGACAATGGTGGACAACCAGACACTTACCCTAATCTTCTATTAGTGCAATTTTGTTTTTTGAAATTGTTTGCAGGCTTGGATGAAGCCAGTGAGTTGCTTGTTCATGATTGTCATAAAGGAACTATTTCTCATCACAAGTCACTATTTGATTAAGAAATGACTGTTTTGCAGATGCAACATTGAACACACTTAAAAATGTTGAACTCTTTGACTTTTACCGAGTTCATGTAGAACCCATTTATCAAGTTTCTTCATCTTGCTAATTTTCTTGAGATGCAATGATATTGTTGAACTGCTAATACCCATTATCTGACAGATTTTTCTGACATTTTCACATGGGTTTGTGTAACTAGCATTTTCAGATGTTGATTGTCAACTGAAGATCTCTACTATCTTAATCTTCAAGACTCGTCTCCCTATTGTGGAACTTCAGAAAACAGCACTGTATTGTTTGATCACAAGTGGGTCCTTCACTCCATGCTATGTTAATGTTGGCAGCAATTTGAGAAGCATTATAACTAAGCTTGAACTCATGCAAAAAAGTAAACATATTTTCAGATTCACGATGAGGGGGATATAATGTTTTAAGTTAGAGTAGTATATTTTTGTGTAACTATCATAATATATTAGAACATTGTTAAAAGGTTTATTCTAAAACCAGACATTATTTTCTGAACAACCTAATAAGATGGCTTTTTGCTGTTTTCCACCTATAAGTTTGAACATTATCAACTTGAAACAGAATTTAGATACTCTTGAGCATTGTTCCCTTTGTTCTTTTGTAACATCAGAAGACTTAAAATAAAGTGGATTAAAACAAGTAGACTAATTCTTAGTTGGTTGCATAGACTTGCTTATCTAAATCTGACCACTTCTCTGTAAATATCTAATTCTGTAATTTAGAATTGGATAGACAGTTATGCAATTTAAGTAGATTTTACACAAATCTAACCAGACAAATTAATCATGGGATGTTAAAAAGTTCTGCAAACTTGTCTAGTAATGTAAATGTGAAGCAATTATATGTAATCCTTGCCACATGACATAAAATTTTTTCAACATTTCTGACATAGCTTACTTCAGTCAAATAAAAATAAACGCTCTACAATTTATCATGTAAGTCAATGTTTTCAGAATAAAATTGGTATTAACCAATGTTTGTTGAATTTTCAGGATATAGTTATGTATGATAAATAAGTCATATTCATTCCAGTTTACAATATCTGTCAATGGTAGAAATATTTACAATAATTATGTATATGATTATATTATTTGTTTATTGTGAGGGCTTTTCATTGTATTGTGTGTGTGTGTGTGTGTGTGTGTGTATAAACTTGAAACTTAAGCAGCAACTCAAGCAGTAGATGCTAAGGGTTAATGTTTGAAGCATTTTTACTCTGTCTTGAATAGCCTAAGCCTTGAGCACTGTTATTTCGATAGGTGTTTGACTTTTGATCTTTTCTTATTTCTTAGTTTTTTTTTGTTTTTTTTGTGTGTGTGTTAAGTTTTTCTTGGCTTTTTGTTTTATTTGTTATTAGTATTCCTCTTTTTTAGGTCTTTTGGTAGGTTGCTATACCTATCATACCAACATTTTGGATTTTTGTAGTATATATAGAAATTGCGAAGAAGTTTAACAGAGCTTAGTTTACAAAATTTAATTGAAAACATTGGTATGATATGAATAAGGAAAAAGTTTTAAGAATGTTGAAAAAGAGATTTGAGAAAAATAAGTCTAATAAGCAAGAAAAGTGGATTAACCAGCAAGAAAATATTTGAAGAATCTGGTGTTGCAAATGTGAACAAAGTGATGCAGAATATTAAAAACATTGGCTAAAAATATGAAAGCAACCAAAATACTACATTAGAAATATAGTTTAGGCAATGAATATATGAAAATTGATTTCTTAATTGTAATTTTCAATCATGAATATAGATGTGATGGCTGATGGGAAGGTGGGTCCATCATGAAAATAATCAATGGCTATGTCATAAAAGTGGAGGTGGAGTAATATTTTGGACTATTACTGTAGGCAGTAAAATTCTAGGTACCTTCAAAGTTGATGATAACATTTCTTCAACACTTCTTGCTTGTGGAACTTTCTTCCAGTTTTCTGCTTCAAAAATTTAAATGTAATTTCATTCATATTCTGTCTTCTATTTTTTTTATTGTTTTCTGCTTGTTTTGTTCTCAGTAAACCCCTTGTATCCTAGTGGCTTTTATCACCTTGCTTGGGGTGAAATGATTAAATAAAAAATACAAAAAATTACTATAAGTTTTTTTGAATGGTACAGGTCTCAACTAAGAAGCTTTAAGATAAAGAGTATATTTATGAAAGACATTCTGTCTCCACATTCTGCAAAACTGATTATAATTATTAACTACTTCATCAAAAAAGGTTTCCAAGATACCAATTTAATGATATGAGTTCCAGCCTTCACATATTAGAAATTCAGTAGAAAATTTAGGTCCATCATTAAAAAAGATATACATGTAAATTTCTCTAGGAAACAGCAAATATTGCTGCAAGTAATCTTTAAGACAAAACAGTAGAAACATTTACAAATCAATATCTTTTTTAAAAATCATTTTTACCCCAAGAAAGGTGGAAATACCACTAGTACGCATGGGGCTACAAGGAGTGAAAGTGAAAGAGAAGGTTGCATATAGAGAGGATTGAGGAAAGGACATAAAATGAATAGGGTTTAGGAAGACAGAAGATAGCGATTGATGTTGCATTTAAATTTTTAAAGATTGTAGTTATCAGGGAAGCAAGGAAACAGAAGAGTTTCACAGGTGGGAAGTGCAAGAAAAGAAACTGTTGGAGTAGAAGTGCCATTTGCATTTCGCTATTTCATCAGTAAACAGGTGGGACCTAGATGTCAAACTATTAGCATGTTTAAATTCATGTAGTTGGGGAACTAGGGAAAAAAGCTTGCCAGAGCAGTTGCCATGAAAATATTTGTAGAAAAGACAGAGGGAAGCCATGTCATGTTGGTGAGAAAGTGACTGAAGCCGAGTTGCCTGAAGATAGATTACATTACAGATCCTTCTTTGGATTTTGTCAAGAATCTCAAGATGTGCACCAGACCAAATATGGCAATAGTATTTAAGGCACAGGTGAATGGTACATTTTTAAATATGCAAGATGGATTCTGACAAGGAAAATCTTCTGACACGACACAGTGACCCAACTTTCCTTGCAGTAGATGCAGCTATTGATTCAATATAGTCACTTCACTTCATGTTAGTCAAAAATGTGAGGCATGAAGTTGAATGGCTATATCAAATCAATAGCTGTATCAACTTCAAGGAAAGTTGGGTTACTATGTTGGAATGGAGAAAAGAACAATACATACCTTTCAAAAGAGTATTAATGAATGTAATGAACTTGACTGGAATGTGATGCCAGGTCTCTGATTCCTCAAAATAGAACTGCTATTTATTACTCCACTGTGCCTCTGACAAAGTTTAGACATTGTGAAAAGTGTGATTTTTTTTTTATAATTGAAGCAACCAAAATACAAGATAAATAGAAGTCAAAGTTTTCAAAATAAAATTGGTATTAGCCCATGAATATTGGTAAAATTTTCAGGGTTTATGAATTCATACATCATGTCTTTATTATAATATTTTCAATAACATTTTGGTGGTGTGAGATTTTATTATGCAACTCAAGAAATTTTTTGTATTATATATAAATATATATAATAGCATTATGACTGAGATTTATTTAATTTTAATTATATAAAAATTGTGTTAGATAATAAGAAAGATTTAACCTCAGAAGGGAAACAAGTTATTGAACAATGGAAACATAATCCTGGAAATTGTGAAAACAACAAATAGAAATCATAAATAATCAAAAAAGAAATTGAAAAAATGAACATGAACAAGAAAGACCTGGCTTTAAGAATAATAAGCGAGAAAACATTTGAAAAAGCTGATGTTCTGAATGTAAACAGAAAAGATGGGAAATATGAAGAAGATTGCATAAATATATGAAATAATCAATTGTTTTAAGTAAGCATCAGAAAACATATATGTTGAGCAGAGAAGTATATGAAAATTGCTAAGAAAATTTTAGTGATGAATCTAGAGCTATGTTGGTTGAACCTGATGGCTGTACTAGAAGCTGAGTCCTTCATTATATGAAAACGGTCATGAGGTGAAGCATCAGTTTTGGGTTTATATTATAGGTCCTTTTAAAATTGATGATGGTGACAAGATAAATGCAAAGCATTATCAGCTGTTCCCAAACATGATATTTTTTGAGAAGTATAAGTCACACCAAGTAGCTTTGAGTATATTCATGTGAAAAAAATATGCCTTCCCATCCAGCAATGCTAGTATTTGCAGTCTTGCCAAAAAATATCTCAAAAATAGTAAATTAATTGAATGACTATCAGCCTCTCCAAATAATAATACAATAAAACTTGTTAGTCATTAAAAGAGATAGAAAGCAATATTCTGGTAAAAATCTTTTACTATTAAAATAAAAACAGTAAAAAATATTAGTCAATAGATGAAAAACTGATAATGGTTACCGAATAACAAGAACCCTGTATTAATGTATAAAATAATTTATTAAGCTATATGGGATACTGTATTAATCAAATAGATGTTTCTGTGGCATATATATATATATATATATATATATTATATTTTTTTAATCAGTATCACCCCATGGAAGGCAGTAAAGCTACTAAAACACAAGGGGTTACAGGGTGTGGAAGAATTAGGAACAGAAACATTAATAATGAGTGGGAAGAGGAAAGAGTAATCAGGAGGACAGTAGATAGTGATTGACATTGGATTTAAATTTTTACACATTAAAGTTAGCTGGAAAGCATGGAGCTGGAAAGGAGTTCCACAAGTGAGAAGTGTCAGAAAAGGAACTCTTAGGAAAGAATTTACAGAAAGAATCCACACACAAACACACATACATACATACATACGTATATATATAATCTAGTTTTTCCAGCATCCTTACATTTTTACATTTTGAAGGAGTAAGGAAGTGCAAAAATTTACCATAATTTTCATTGTTCTAAGTGGCTTTGGCCCCTTCAATAGCCATTTTCAAGGAGGTTTTGTTTTTTGGTATGGAAAATTTTTGTAATCCCTTATTCCTTAAAAATGGAAATCATAAGGATACTGGAAAGACTAAATAAAAAAATTAATTAAATCTTCATTGCTTGCCATATTACTGAAAGATTTTTAAAAGAAAGGTTGCTGCCTAAATATACATTAATACACACACACACACACACACACACACATATATATATATATGATGAGTAATTCAATGAAAAAATAGAAAAAAAATCCCGTATTACACATGTCCTTTCAAAAAACTTAAATGGAATCATATACAGTGTGACATACAACAAATGCCAGTTATGATTTATACATTGAGAGAAATAGTAATTATGAAGTTAACTATTCCTGCACTTTCTCTTTTTCTCATGATGTATAACAATAACCAATGTTTTTAGTATTTCGTTTCACACCCTACATACAGGGTGCGATGTATAAATTATCACCTAAATTATGCGAAATTGAAAATAACACTGACTTCTCATTTTAACACATATATTTACTGAAATTACACACATATCTTGAAATACTAAAGAGTAAATTTATTCAATAAAATTGCCATTGGCATCATCCACGGCCTCCAAACGGCTTTGGAATTTTCTGCAACTCTTTTGGATGGTCTCCTTGTTTAAGTTGGTGAATGCTGCCACAATCCTTGCCTTCATCTTTGGTGTTAAAAGAACCTTTGTTGGTCTCTCACTCAACTGCCTCCCACACACATAATCAAGTGGGTTGCAGTTTGGGAAGGTAGGTGGCCACATATAAGGAGTGATTATCTGATAGCCATGACTGGGTTCTCCTGCTTATGAGTCCTGTTGCCACACATAGAGTCTTCCAGCAGCCACCCTCTTGATCCAGGGTAGCACTACCTTCTCAAGGCACTTGATGTAGCCCTCCATGTTGAGTCTGAGACCCTCACCAACAAATTTGGGAGTTCTTTTCTAATCTGAATTATCAGAGTGAGTTTTCTGAGCTGCCACACCTTTATAATCACCATTAGACTCTTTCTGAATCCTCTATACTCTCCTCAGATTGACACTGAAACACTCTGAAATGTTTGTATTGGAGCTTTTGGTGCGAATGCCAAGCAGTACAGCAAACCATTTTCAAATTTCTGGCAGAGTGAATTGTTCATTGTGCTCTTTTTCTCACAGATGATGTCCAGCTGATCCTACTCTACTGTGCAGTTGACAAAATCAAAAACAAACAGGGTACATGTGTGAAATTAAAAAGTATATAATGCTGACAATTAATCTGAAGAAAATCTTTCAAAGGATGAAATGTGTAACATACGATTTTTTCATATTGTCATTCAATTATCAACTATTTGTCTGATATACAGAGTTTACATATTATATTTTACCCTATATATATAATGTTATTATCGGCACATAATAATAACTATATATAAATTTAAACAAAATTTCTATTTTACCAAAAATCATTCAACTATGATAATTCTGAAAGATAATGAATCAAAGCAAGCAATCTTTTTAATTACACTTCTCAGCATCAAGAGACAGCCCATTAATAATAATAAGTAAAATAAATTTGTTCATTTAGCTGTTGAATAACTCTGCTCTGATTTTCATGGAATCAGAATAGAGACATTCAACTGTTAAGTAAACAAATTTATTTATTACATACATATTCCTGTAGAGATCTGCACTCTCTCTTTCTCTCAATATACACATATCTCTTGATCTAAATATATATATATGTGTGTGTGTGTGTGTGTGTGTGTGTTTGTGTGTGCATGTGGTGCAAGGAGAGAGAGGGTTAAGTGTGAGAAAATTCACTTTTAGTATATCTTTAAGCCAACACTTCCATATTTGAAATTACAGAATTTTTTTCCTCATTTAGTCACCCACAAGATTATCAATTGAATATTGATAGTCTTTGTCTGTCCGAGTAAATATTCTTTCAAAATTCAATGTACTGCGATTTATCAGACAAAAAATTTTGTGCTGCTGGCTCCTTTGCAATACAAAACAACCAATCTTATAAAATCTCCACATGTAGCAAGGACAGTTTTAAAATTGAACAAGTAGTGTTATTTATCAGACAAGATGTTTTGAATTACTGTTGGCTTCTTTTTTTTGTCTGGTTAAATTTTGTAGCCAAATTTATGTGTTGACAATCATTCTACTGTCTCTTACAGGTGTCTGAAATGTTGTTAACAGGATTATGTTGACACAACTTAAATTCTTTAATTATGTTTTCATGTGTAATCATCTGATCAAAACTTTAACTGAATAAAGAATGTTACATGTTCAAAATGTCTTGCTCATCATACTAAAAAAGAAAGAAAACTTTTAAAACAAAGAATATACACTGAGAATTGAATAGGTAGTGGCTTGTAAAATGATTATACAATGAATAAATATGTAAAGTCAATACTATGTTATTAGTATCAGTTGAGATGGTGAAATCATTCGGCTTTTTATGGAGTAGTGTAATCAACTGTATAACAAGCTAGTTTTGTATTCAGAGTTATCATTTGACTAGATTGGTTGCCAACCAAGGCTAAAGGGCCCGGTATACCATACTATTTAACCCCTAGATTGGGGGAGAAGATGAACCATCCCAAATACTACAGACTTAACATTAATAAAAAAATTTCAAGAGGTTTTAACTGTTACTGCTATATAAACAAGAGCTCATCTTAAGGTGAATAGACAATTTCTTCAAAGACACAAATTTTTGTCAGTTTAGTATTTATTTGTTCAACTTGGCAACACATGCAGGGGAAGTTCTAGATTGTATTTATATTCATATAAAATGAATGGTGAAAAGTTTATGGCCTGACACATTTCCCAAAATCTGACCAAAGATTTCAAATTTTTACTTGACTAATTAATTTGTGAAGTCTCTATACTCACACATGTTTAGTAGTAAAAATGGTAATGGTGGAATGAACCATTTTCATGCAGGAAATATTCTACATTCCCTGGCCAAACAGCATTACAGTCAGTTGAAATTGATAAAATCATTCAGGAAATTAAACTTCTCATATCCACTAAATGTTATAGGTCTTTCTAATATTGAGCAAATTTCCTTTCCAACATATCTGCTTAAGGTAGTATCAAAAAAGTTTTTTCTCTTTTAGTTACATGTGCTATCCATTTTTGTTGTTGTTGATGTTGGAAAATTTCAGGTGATGTACATTTTTCTATTTGGTAAAACTATTTGTGACTTTGTATCATGCTGTAGGGTTTGATGAAGGAATAGCTTCATGACAAAACATCAGGATTTATTTCAGAATCCCTTGTAGGACAGACATAATTTTATAGACTTGGGTAGCTACTGGTCTTGTAGAAGGAAAACTTTGAATTCAAAATGTTTTCTGTACTCCCACCAAGAACTTCAGGCTATATGCTGGTTCCATGTTGGATACAAGTTCGATTCTTGTCAGTGGACACATTTTCTTTGAGATTTCTCAGACATTCAGGCCAGTAAATGTTTGTTAATTCTGTTTATTATGAAAAGAGCAATTATTTAAATATTTATATCTATAAAAATAACATATAAACGAAAAAATATATTAGTCCATTTCATAATATATATATATATATATATATATATATATATATATATATTTATGTATATGTATTTATATATATATATATATATATATATATATATATATATATATATTTATGTATATGTATTTATATATATATATATATATATATATATATATATATATATATATATATATATATATATATATATATATATATTTGAAAACTTCTACATTTAAAATCTAACATAATACAGTTATACATTTAATTGTATATAGACATACACTTGTGTGTGTGTGTGTAATTGTAGATGTCCAGAAAGTTATATATTACATTTACTAACTGGATATGGTCTCAAACATAAATATATGCAATACATATAAATACAATATATCCAGTCAGTAAATGTAATTATATAACTTTCTGGACATTTACACCCCCCCCCACACACACACTCACACACACACGTGCATGCCTATATACAATTAAATATGTGTATAACTTTATTATGAATGAGTATGTTAGATTTTAAATGTAGAAGCTTCAATCTGTGTTCAACAGGAAGAAAAAATAGAGAAAAGTTTTAAACATGAAATCCAAAACTTTGTTTGCAATTCCCTACCAAATTTGATGCCAGAAAAATGCCAGCAAGATTAATTCTTCAAACAGTCTGAATTTGTTTCTGCCTTCTGCTTATTCAAATTTCCTGCAGGGTCTTTTTCCTCAGTTTGATTCTTTACTCTGCAATTCACTTTCTTTTATTGAACCAACTATAATTACTGCATTTTCCCTACCAATCATTTAGACACCAGTTTGCTGAATCAGTTTACAAAATGGAAGCAAGAACAACCATTTACCATTTCTAATCTATGTATGGAAATTGAAATCTAGGCTTCAATGATATTTCTCCTTTTATTTAAATATTTTTACAACTTTTATGGAATTATTGCTTGATTTCTTAGTTTGTTGAAGGAGAAAATAAATTACTAAATGGCAAATTAAAAAAAATATAAAAAATAATAAGATGTCTCTCGTATGATGCGTCCATAATGTCTCGAAGAAACTTTTAGAGATTGTGTTTTGTGGTTAGGTATTGATCTTGAATAATGGCTTGAATTACCTTATATATAATTTGAGCAATATCACTTTCTGAACAATCATTGTGTTCATGGAACCTGATGGTATTAGATTCTTGATTTAATCTGCAAGTTTCTATGATAACAATCATCAAGTCTTTGAAAGCCTATTTGAATCATTTGAATGGTTTTGTATTTTTTGAAATAACCAACATCAGTACTACTCTTTTTTTTGTAATCATAAGTATGATTTAATTTATTGTTTTAATAGAAAAACTTAAGTCCTTAAATGATTTGCTTCATCCTTTTAATTAAGGAGAATCATGTTTCATTCATAAATTTCAATCAGCAGAGAGGAATTGGTGACTGATGTAAGGCTTCCTTAAACAGATAACTCAGAAAAATAAAACTGATTCTAAGTGAAAGGAAAGCCAGATTCATTCCCAACAGTACATAGCAAAAATCTCCTTCTTTAAAGAAAAGATACTGTTTATTATTTTCATCTCCAAGAAGAGAATGTATTATTTAGTGACTACTTTATAATTTATTCTTTTTAATAGAAGAAAACTTAATTTAATTTTCCTAGTTTTAATTGAATTTGTTCATGATGATTTGTAATGAAAACGTATTGTCTGCTTGTTACTCTAAATTTTATAATGATGATAAGCAATTGACCACATACTATGATTTGCAAGAATAATCTGTTGAAAGCCAAAACAACAAACATCTTTTAATGCAAAAAAACCTACAATTATGATAGTTGTAACTCATATAATTTACAATATTTATAACTAATATTGTTTACACTATTTACATTGTTTGGATTGTTGAACTCGTCTTTGTTGCCATATTGAGAACATTTCACTCATTGTACACTCCATCTTTCATGGCTCAGTAGATAAAAGTATTGAAGTAATCCAATACCATGACCCAAATAGTTGTGAGTTCAATACCTGCCTAAATCAGAGAGGAATAAAAAAACTTGGAGAGTTGAGTTAACTGAGACTGAGATATCCAGAAGTGGCATGGCACGTAGAACTAGAACAACCTACCCCAGGGGACAAAATAAAGGTTTTAGTTCAAAGTTCCAATCACTTGAAGAGGGCTAGAGCATAAAATAGGTGAAACGTTGTGAATATGGCAACAAAGACAAGTTCAACAGTCCAAACAATGTAAATAGTGTATTTGATGCCAGAAAAATGCCAGCAAGATTAATTCTTCAAACAGTCTGAAGTATTATAATACTTCAACTCATATCCTTTACGATAGTTATAACTCATATCATTTCTAATGAAAAATGTTTTATTGTTTGGTAGAGCAGTTGAGGTTGT
Source organism: Acanthosepion pharaonis (assembly GCA_903632075.3). Taxonomy (NCBI): domain Eukaryota; kingdom Metazoa; phylum Mollusca; class Cephalopoda; order Sepiida; family Sepiidae; genus Acanthosepion; species Acanthosepion pharaonis. The sequence goes on along the minus strand of CAHIKZ030000557.1, from coordinate 3,522,913 downwards.
GATCAAAAGATATTAAATGAGAATAATCAGTTTTGTCTGACAGTGGAGATATTCAACACTGTGAAAATATTCAAATCTAGCATTTAAAATCATTTTACTGGCTTGTATTGTTTTTCATAGACTTTCAGGTTGAGAGGTTGTTGTGATGCTGGTGGATAAAATTTCTGCACTGGGTTAGAAGAAATTTGACAAAGAGTTATCAAAATAAAATTTTATTTTGTTAAGAACAAAGAATGTTCAGAATAAGGCTTAAATGAATGAGTGTCTCAAGTTATCTGATGATAGATTCTATAAAAAGAAAGTAATGGTTGAAGTTACTTTGTTGTTGACTCAGTGAGTGAGATTAGTATCTAGGTCAACATTGTGTTCTTGATGTGCAGAGATTTGTGCCATGCTTATTTGCAGTTCTACCTGGAAAGTTTTCTTTAGTGATTGATTAATTTTGATTTTTATGCTTATCAACAGGTTATTTAATACCAGAAAATATTTCTATATTGTAAGAATATTTTGAGATAATACTCATTTACTGATACAAGTCCTATTAATTAGCCCATAGCTGGGTGTTGATGATGTGGATTCATACATGTCTCAATAGTGTTTGCACATAAGTGAATATAAACACAAATGAAATTGAAACTTGGCTCCCTGATTTCCAATTTCGAGTCATTATTCCTTACACCACCCATACATCCAAGCTTACAGCACCTGGTAACCACAAGGGGCCACATATCTATATACAGACCAGGTTCGACTTTGCTTAACTTGGGTGATCATATAAGAAACTTGCTACTTAGAATGGAATGCCCTCTTGAAATTCCTGGTTTGTATGCTGCCCATAATGCTAAAAAGAGTAGCTGTTGTTAATAATGTTTTTAACCCATGCACATCCAGCTGAATACGGTGTAGCAACTGCTACACTTTGTAAGGTTAGTTGTTTTCAAGCATTATTTTCAAATAAGTCAATCAATACACTCACTAAACCTAACAAAAACATTTCATTTCTGAAACAATTTATGGAAGGAGATATTTATAAGATAAAATTTGAAAGAAGTTCTCTACAATGATTATCTTGCAAAGAAACAGAACTAAATTAGAAAAAATGTGTCATGTTCTATTAGGGCAATACCAGACTATTGGTTATTTGTTGACTAGGTAAAAATTGTTACTAAATTGAAACTTGGCTCCCTGATTTCCAATTTCGAGTCATTATTCCTTACACCACCCATACATCCAAGCTTACAGCACCTGGTAACCACAAGGGGCCACATATCTATGTACAGACCAGGTTCGACTTTGCTTAACTTGGGTGATCATATAAGAAACTTGCTACTTAGAATGGAATGCCCTCTTGAAATTCCTGGTTTGTATGCTGCCCATAATGCTAAAAAAGAGTAGCTGTTAGTTAATTTGTAATGTTTTAAATAAGTCAATCCCATGCAACAAAAACATCCATTTCTGAATTTATGGAAGGAGATATTTATAAGATAAAATTTGAAAGAAGTTCTCTGCTGATTATCTTTGTAAATTAGAAAAAATGTGTATGTTGTTTTCACCAGACATTATTTTCAAAAATAAACTTGGCTCCCTGATTTCCAATTTCGAGTCAATCAATACATCTCAGCACCTAAAGCCAGTGGGTGATCAGGTTCGAGCTCTACAGAATGGAATGCCCTTCTGGCCTTATGTAGCTTTTTAACCCATGCAATCCAGTTTTTTTAGCAACTGTTTTGTTTTTTTCAAGCATTATTTTCAAATAAGTCAATCAATACACTTTGATCATAGCCACCACTTTCTGGCCTTTGTAGCTCTTAGCAATGTTTTTTTTTGTTTTGTTTTACTATCCTTTCCTTTCTCTAGAATCTGCCAACCATTTGCACAAACTTGCTGTGTAATTTTCTCACTGTTTCCCTCTGTCTTGTCATCTGTGTCAAATTCTTTAAGCCCTCTTTTCTTCTTTTGTGTCCCAGAAGCTTTGCTTTTCTCTTTCTGATTCTAACTATCATTTTGTTTCTGTTTTCTTTAAATCTTCCTTGTTGCTCCATTCATGGCATTCTCAGCATCCTTCTGCAGAACTATATCTCTGTTACCTCATCTTTCCTCTTCATCTGTGAGGAAACTGTTCAGCATTCACTGACATGCATCCACCATATTCTCCAGATATTGCATCTTCATCTTATCATTTATTCATGACTTTGGAGAATTATGAAAAAGATGCATATTCTCTGGAAGACTGTAAAAGTTCTTTGCTATGAAAGATAAACATTTCTGGAAAGAGAGAATTGTTTGAAGTATTGCAGTGAAACAAAATAATAAATATGCAGTTCAATAAAGTTTTATTTTTACTTTATAAAGTTAACAAACTTTTGACATTATTCCATACATTTTAGCTGTAATATTTGAGTTGGTCAGTTTTTATGAAATAGAACAATGCCTTTTATGATATCCTTATAAATTTTTATACCCAAGTTAGCTTAAAAGATACTTGAAATTCAATTCTTTTTTATCTGTTTGAATAATCCCTAGTTTAGGACATGACTACTTGACTTGAAAGGCTGATTTTTTTATCAGTTACAATTACTAACTGACTTTTATGACAATCTTTTCCTCATAATATTATGTGTGCTTTCATTTTTCTATTTTTGTAAAGTAGAAATAACTGAATTTCTTAGAGGCATGAGATAATGTTTCTCCATTTTTTTTTCAAATTTTATTTAGTTCAATCAATCATTGGAATTGCAATCTTTTTGCAGCTGGCAAAGGCATTAAATGAACTGCCATTTTTTTCCAAGCTAAAATCACACACCATCTTCAATAATTTGTCAATTGTTGATCTAAATTTCTCTTTGAAGAAGATATATTATCATGGTAAGTCTTTTTTTATGATGATGTTTAAAAAAGCAATATTTTTATTATTCATAAGTATCTTTAGAAATGTCCTTTTATTCTTTGATTTCTTTTTTTCTATCATCACTTATTGTTATCTTTGATTTATTTATTGCTTACCATCTGAGATATACATATATATTAAGTTGTTTGGTCAATGATGTATTTTGCTCTAAAATATCCAATTTAGTTTTAAAATATCAAAGAGATGCACAATTAGAGGGCATGATAAATTTGACACACACAAGACATATTGAAGGCCAGAGTAACAGAGAGGAAACAAGCATTAACCTACCTAACAACTTTGTAAATGGTTGTCAGAACAGAGAGTGGGGGGAAGACAAACAATGCTAAGACCCTACAAAGGTTAGGAAGTTGTGGAGAGCCATGTTATCCCACATCCTGAAGACAGATATCTGACTTTTTAGAGTCTTTTCTTTTCATACTACCTGAATATTTAACTAAGGAGTCCTGGGTACATCCAACAGTATGGCTCCTGATTGGGAGACTGGAGGTTTTTGATGTGTGTGGATCCACATCTTAATTGATGTTGTTCCCAGGTACACCCTAACTTGGAGTGGTATCACCTGTTAGGGTCCAGGCTATGGACATATAGTGAATCCCCAAACAAAAAAAATACCAGCAATATTATTTTATATAAAAAAGGACAAACATTGTATAATTTATAGTAAAATGACCAACAATACACAGTTAAAGCAAAATAATCAGCAATACACTTTACTGTAGTTGAAAGTATTGCCTTCATAATATATTTAGTTGAAGACATAAAATTGTTTTTCAGGTTATTTAGGTTTTAGCAATAAGTAACCCATAGCGATGTTGATATGCCACTAAACGAAACCAAGCAGCCAAACAACTAAGTTTAACTGAGCATCTTTTTCCTGGACTAGAATCATTTTATATCTATGAATCTATTTTGCAGATATTTTGACATGATACCCTTTTTTTATAGAACAGTGTGATAATCAAAATTATTATAATTTTGATAATTTTGACTGATATATACTTTTCAGATATTAAGATTTAATATGCAATTCCTTAATAAATTTCTTGAAAAATCTAATTGATTATCTTATAAATTATTTTATTTTTACTTCTTGGATGATTTTTCTTTTCATTTTGGTTTTTAGAATTATTAATTATTCTATTAATGCTGGATTCACTTTCTTTTACATACCATTTGTCTGATTACTTCCAGTTTTTAGTTCTTTGATTTCTTTGCGGATATTTCATAGAATTATCATTTTTCATTCACAGACTCACTTATACAACTTTCTCTAACTACTCATTTCTCCTTTTTTAATATTTACTATTACAATTGTATGCTACTATTATTTCATTACCCGCAATTACTTCTACTACTACTACTACTACTGTTAATATATATCATTTTAATACAATGTCCTTTCAGGATGGAGGATATCTTGACTCTCCACAGATTACATTTATTAATTTATTTATTCCATTTATTATCTGTAAAAACTCTGATTTCTTGGGTAAGATAATGAAGTGGTTACCTGTTATTTTCTTCATGATTTAGAATTCAGTGTAGGCCTTCTCTTAGACTGGATTCCACCCAAGGCTAGAGATTCAATCTACTCAAGTGGTGGAGGGAAAATAGATGGATTCATGTTTTTCCCAAGGGAATCTGTGCCAAAGTAAACACAGCAGACTTGGCAGAAATTATTATTATTATTATAAAATAATTTCTGGAAAAAAATAATTTAGTAACTTTTAATACAAAAATCCTTCAGTAACTATGAGTTTTCCTTCCTTCCTTAGTTTTTTATTTTTGTCATCACAGAATATTTAACCTTTTCTATAATGAATAAATATTTGTTAAATTCTATCCTAGATTATATATATATATATATATATATATATATATATATATATATATTTTAAAATATTTTTAAAACATGCATGCAGCAGTGAAAAATATTTTGAATTTACAAACAGTATGGCTCCTGATTGGGAGATTGGTGTTGAATATCTATATGTTATGCATTAACATATGTTAGTGGTGAGTTTATATGAAATTGTGTTTTCATATGATTGAAAAGATTTCACACACACACACACACATATGCATGTAACTTCAGTGAATGCCTACAATATTGTAATAGTTAGCAAGTATGTTTTGTTGGTAAATTCTCTAGTGTAGTGTACTTGGGTCTCATTGGGGCCATCAGTATTATAGTGTTGTGTACTGCGGCTATATGGGATATTATCCTGGAATAGACATTACACTCAAACTTCATTCAAGATTGTAAAAGGGAGCAAGGTGCAAGTTTGATTTTGGGGTACTCCAGGCCACTGAATACAGATGTATGTGACCTCATACCTGCATCCAGTATTGCAAGAATGTTGGAGAGATGGATATATAAACAATTGCTCTAAATTCAGAGGCATTCTCTCAAACAATACTGTTGGAAAATATAAAGGATGACAGGGCTCTACAAGGGCCACATACTCCAAACTGGCCAGAAGTAAGTGACAAAATATTGGACTGAATAAAATGTTAAATAATAAAGTCTTGTGTTATTATTTAATTGGCACCCATTTAATTATATATATATATATATATATATATATATATATATATATATATATATATATATATATATATATATATATATATATATATATATATATATATATATATATATATATATATATATATATATATATATATATATATATATTTTTTTTTTAAACTTGTACTAAATAATCATATATAGCTGCAATGCATACAGAAATATATATTTATTGGCATGTATGTAACTACATCAATAAATCTGCAATAAAAATGCATTTATCTGACACAACAATTTTTTTTTATATATATAATTACCTTGTCAATGCACTTAATTTTGTTTGTGAAGATTATTAAAATGTATTGCATGTAAGACAGTAAAAGTTTCATATTAAAATTCAATTAACAGCTATGTCTTTAGCTGCAGATCTAATGATACAGCTTCATATTCTTTAGCAGATAAATCTTTGGAGTGATTCTTTTTCTGTTGCTACACTTGTGTCAACCAGCAGGACCCACACAAGACAGGCAAGTTTTTTTTTTTTAGAATGGTTGGAGAATGCCTGGTAAACAGAAAGAGTTTTGGTTTGTCAGTGTTGTCACTTCTCTACAGATTGAAATTGTGAAAAGCCCTCAAATCTGGTCTAAATAAATTTTTCTGATTGGGTGCATTATGTAAGTTAGTATTGTCAATTATTAAACCTTATTTATTAAACTTTATTTATATAACTACGTTGTATGTTTTTGTTGGAGTATTCTACTAAGGTAAGTACCATTTGTCAGATTAATTTCAAAATTTAATTGTATAAAGGTATAACTATTAATGGTATAGCTGATGATAAAGTTGGCTGAAGCAGATTGTATGTTCTGATAGTCAACTTCCTTCTTCTTGTATATGCTGTGTCCCTTTGGGACATAGGTGATCATAACTCTCCACAATTTCCTGTACCTTTTATTTATACAAAATTTTAAAAAATGTGTTATGTATGCTCTAAGCCTTTAAATTTTTACTGTATTTTCTACTCCCTATTGGAAACTATTTCTTTCTAGCAAATATAAATTGTAAACGTGTGACCTCTGAGGATAATGACGTGCCTTACCGATCGGCCACAAAGAAGCGTTCGGTAGACAAGGTTTATAAGCAGTAAATTCGACCTTGTCTTGTAAGGCACGTCAGCGTAAATGATGGTTCCGTATAGGATGTAGGTTCGAATCCTGTCAAAGAACGAATATTTTCTATGAAAATTTCTCGGACATTCAGGCCGGTAAATGTTATTTAATACTGTTTATTATAAACAGAGCATTTACTTAAATACTTGTATCTATAAAAAGAACGTTAAACATAAAAATGTCTTTAATAAATATATATATGTGTATATGTATATATGGATGTCCACTCGTATCCAGATGGCTGCCTACTAGGTCAGCTAGCCAATCTCTGCTGTAGATGCCTGCTCAGGCACAGTAGTGTTTGTACTCAGTGGACCTTAGTTATGGTTTCTGGGAAAGAGTGCATTATCTGATATGATCAACAGTCTGAACAAGGCCAGCACACTCAAATCCTCACTCAACTTGTGACTTTGTGCTAGTACAGCCATCGACGACTCCCAAAAGTTTCTATCTACCCACATTTTACTGTGGTATTTTTTCAGGCACTTTCCAAAGATTCTGCACTGAGACTGATAGCATCAAGAAGTCACCTTCCTAACAAATCAAACATGGTGAGAAGCTGCGTCTCATGGTCAGAAAATGAGATTCTAACCACTCAGCCATGTGCTCATATATATATATATATATATATATATATATATATATATATATATATATATATATATATACATACATACATACATATATATAGTTGTATTGCACTGAGTTCTGTTCTACTTGATTAAGCTAGAATTGGTAAATATCTGGAACTGTTTTGTAATAATGATTTGTGCTATATTCTAAAGTTTTCAAACTCAAACATCCATATATCAAGTTTAAGTCCCAAAAGTAAAAATAAGGCAATAAGATAATAGAAAAAAAGACTTTTACATGAAACACACAATACAAATAAGTCTTGAATCTTTCTCATTAATATCTAGTATTAAAAGAACATTGATTTTAGTTCATGAAACTAAATCAAGAGATTATTGATAAAAACAAATTTATCTAGATGATATATGAGTTCATCGAGCAACTTAAAGAAGAAAGCTGAATTTATTTGCTTTTCAATTAAATTTGTTTGCATTGATCCCTACCAGCTTTAAACAGTTGACATAATCTTGAGAAAAATAAGGTAAAGCTGATCTTACTGATTGCATCTAAATTAACTGTGACAGAACAAATACAATGAAAGACTGTTCTTTGCTTGAATGGTCAATTTACAGTATTCTAATCAATTTTATCTAATTGAGCAATTAGGTTTTAACTTTACTCAAGCTCCTGTTTGTGTGGTGAATAATTTCACCTGTTCCAGTTAATTTAATAAGTCTTAGAAGTCATTATATATTTTCTTTTCTAAATTTCATTTGCTTCTTTTTATGATCGCTTTAGCCCACAGAATCATGGGCAATTTGTTTATATTTTCATATCTGTTGATTTGTTTATGCATTAAATATAGAAATAATTAATATTCAAATTCCCTACCATTCTTCCATTTCAACCAAAACAGAATAAAACCTAGAAATTGTGATGTTCGTCTTTCAGAAAACTTTTAACTGAATGAAACTCCATTTTCACTTTTCTTTGAAAAACTATTTAGCAGTTTTATCTTTGATTTATCTGAAATTCAAATTTAGAAATATGCCAGTACCTTTGATAAATGTATTTTTGTTTATATCCTAGTTGTATTACAAATAGTTATTTGAGATTTGCTTTGGGAATAATGTGAAGAAAACTGGCTGATAAACTCTACAATATAATCTGTTCAATTTCAAAGTAATCAGTTATTTCCATAAAAGGTTAAGTTGTCTCATTGGGGAAAATTGCTATATATAATAGCATGTTGTGTAATTCAAGATCAAGGTAGGTATAAGTTTGAAAATTTTTAATTCTCTTCTGCTTTTAAGCATTTATCTTTCTAACTTTGTTGTGATTGTGTGAGACTAAACTGCAATTTATATGAATAAACATCTAATCCATTGTAAATTATCTTTCCAAGTAGCAATTTTCTCAGCTTTATAAGATCAAATAAATGGTTTTTCCTAGGTTCTTGATATTGTAGACAAGATAGAATGAATTCTTATTTAAAATTTTACTTGACATAATAAATGATGTTTGCTATTTGAAAGATCTATATAAAAGCAGAATGTAACTTGCAAAAGACGGTTTCAGCTTCTTGAAACTTTATCATAAAATCAAAAAATCAAAATTTAAATAAGATCTTCTTCAATTTGGGTAGTGAAAATGTTGAAAGTATAAAACAACTGATAAATAGATTGAACAGTGAAGAATTTGGTGTTCATATTATCTTTATATAATGCATCATCATAATTTACAAATACTATAATGCTAAATTTTAAAATTAAATAGTTTTTATCCTCTGATCTGGTTTCTTTTTTTTTAAATACCATGTCCCTTCAGGACCTAGGTGACCATGACACTCCACATTTTCTCTTTCATCTATGAAAAGCATGTAAGCTTTCTAGGGAATAATAGTAGAGTGATATATTTTTGCCTACTCCATAGTTTTGAATTCAGAGTGGTACTATTTCTAGAATGGCTTCAATTTAATCCTAGAAACTCCATTCTACCCCCAACTATTTAACCAATAGCTGGGGGAGAATAGAAAGATTAATTCCATTTCCTAGGTAATTCATGCAAAAGTGAACATAAAAAACCAGGCTAGAATTTGACCTTGTCTCACTGATTCAAATATTCGTGTTAATAACTTAATCTACGCAGAGATTCAATGGATGTAATCTGGATAATGGTTAATAATGTTTTATTGAATTTTAGATACTTTAAATTTTAATTTAACTTTAAATTTACTATAATTATTGTCCTCATTTTCTGATAATATCATGTATGTACTTCCATATCTACAAAAAATCAACATTATACACATACAAAAAATTTCAAAATTCTTTTAAAAATATTGGTGTTTGATGAACTGTACTAAGGTTGTCAATTTATGATTAGTAAATATAGTTTTTTTAATAATAATAATAATATTAATAATAATAATATCACTAAAAGGGTGAAATTTATAAAATAAAGTATAAAAGATTTAAAACTTAAATTATTCTAATTAAAAAAAAATGAAAACAATTCTTGTAAAAAATTATTATTGATTGAATACTGTATTTAATATATCCCCAGCATTGACACAAACAAATAAGATTTTTAAACAAAAGTGTTTCTGTCACATGATAGCTAAAGACTTCAAAAATGTTTTTCAAAATATCTATTATCCTTGGCATGCACATACTATACTCAGATTAAAATCAAAATTGTTCTTCAAAATGTTGCAATTCTGTGTTCTATCATGTATATTTTTTTGTCTGGAACCCATCCACTTCCAATTCTGAATATTTGTGTTTTAAGTTCTTTCCTATCAAAGGTAGAGAATCTATTTGTTTTAATTACATTTGCACTTTTAGTTAAATGTAAAAAATAAAAATCAGCAAACCAGTGAAAAAGAACAGACTTGTGTGAGAAGAATCTTTGCTTTAATTTTCTGATACATTCAGGTAATTTTTTTATTTTTTAGGAAAACGTTTCTACTTCTTTGTGCAACGTGCAAAAAATCAAATCAAAGGTGCATTCTTTATATTTGGTAATCACTCATGTAGATGCTTGGATGAGGTTAGTTTTACAAAAATACTAATTAAGGTGTTTTTTTTTTCATTAGTGCCAAGGAGTCTAATTGGGTTGCTCTTACAAATGATCTTTTTTTCCTTCTTAAATCTGTCTGTGTGTCTGTAGTTCTCTGCCACACAAAAAATGGCTGTTTGAGTTTTTATACTTCCACTATTATGCATGCTTCATTCAGAATGATTTCTCATTAAAATCTTTTCTCACTTGTTTGTGAAGCGAGTTTTAATAGAAAATTTTTAGAAGGCAGAAGAATACTTAAAATATTTCTTTGAACATTATTTCAGCTTTACATTGTATTCACCAGCAAGAAAAGAAAAAGGCAAAGAAAGGAGAGGAAAAATAGATAAAAGGTGGAAGAAAAGATGAAAATTAAGTCAAAAAGGAAGTGAAAACAAATATCTATATGAAAACAATTGCTGCATCTACAGCAAGGAAAGTTCCTGTGTCGTGCCAGAAAAATTCTCTCATCAGAATCTATCTTGCACATTTACAAATCTACCATTCACGTGTGCATTGAAAGCTTCTGCCATATCTGGTGTGGTACTCCAGCTACTCATCTTGAGGTCCTTGACAAAATCCCAAATCCAATGTAATCAATCCTAATTTGGCATCTCAACTTTAGTCACTTTCCTATTGATGTGGCATGGCTTCCCTGCCTTTTCTACAAATATTTTCATACCAAGTGCTCTGACAAGCTTCTTTCCCTGATGCCTGGACTACATGAATTTAAGCATGCTATTAGATTCATATCTAGGTCCCACCTATTTACTGTTGAAATAGCAAAATGCAACCACCACTTTTACTTCAACAGTTCTTTTCTTACACTTCCTACCAGTTTACTTGCTTCCCTGACAAATACAATCTTCAAAAATTCAAATGCAACATCATTCACCATCTTTTATCTTCTTGAATCCCATTCATCTTTTGTCCATTTCTCAATCCTCCCTATACTCAGTCTTTTCTCTTGCATTCACTCCCTGTAATCTGCTGCATACTAGTGGCATTCCTGCCTTGCTTGGGGTGAAATAATTAAAAAAAACAAACATCAATAATACTTTTGGCAACTGAATGACACAATGGAAAAATTCTAAGCAACATGATTTTTCTTCAATGTTTTTGTTTGGAAATTTGAAGTTTAACAACCCTACCTCTTCAGTGTTCTCAGTATATAATTATAACCAATGTTTTTTCTTATATTTTTACCCCAAACATATATATCTAATTCTATCAGTATGAACATTATTTTGATCTGAGGAATTCCTTTTGAAGGACAAAACATGCTACATAGAATTTTTGTTCATTTTGTCACCCAGTTACCCACAATTTATTTGATATATAGAATTTCTATATTATATTTTTCCTAAGATAATATTTCCAAAATAAAATATGTATTCATGAATCTGAACCATCTCCTGACAAATGAAAAAAAGACTTAAAATATGATATGGTTCTGCCAATAAATGCCTGAGAATATCATGGACAAAATATGTGATCAATAGGGAAATCTTTTAAAAATAGGAACAGCAAAAAACTTACAATCAGAAAGAAACAACTTAGATATCTGCATCACATAATGATGAAATATTGCCTATAAAAATTAACACATGCAGAACATACTGAAGGCAATAGGAGCATGGGGAAACAGTAACTTACTTTAAAACTTAATACAGATGGCAGAACAGAGACAATGATAGTAAAGGGTCCAAAAATTACTTAGAACAACAAAAAAGGTAGTTGTGGAGAGACATGATCACTAACATCCTGAAAGAACTTGATATATAAAAGAAGATTCACTAACTATATATCTAGATATCCTTGATAGAATCCAGTGAAGAATAAGCAATATTATTGGTCCTGATCTGGCATCTCAGTTTCAAACACTTTCCCACTGTCATAAGGTTGACTCCTTGTGAATTTTCTATAAATACTTTCATGGTAATTGTTCAAATGGGTTCTTTACTATAGAACCTACATTTTGTGAATTTAAGTTTGGCACTAGACTGGTGACCAGGTTTCACCAATTTACAGTTGAATTGACTAGATGTAACTGTAAGTTCTATGCTGACAGTTTCTTTTCTCACACTTCTCATTTGTGGAACTCTCTTCTGGCTCCATGCTTTCCAGTCAACATTAATCTTCAAAAATTTAAATGCAATGTCTATCATTATCTACTGTTCTCCTGTTTATTCCTCTTTTGTTCTCACTCATTAGTAATGTTTCCATTTTCTAAACCCCTGTCTTCATCATCATCAGCATCCCTTGACCTCGCTATGATTGGTCAGAACTCCATTGACAATCCCTTTTCATACTGTTCAGTCCTGTACTGCTATCCCTGATATCCAACCCTGAGTACCAAGCTAAGGTGTCTGAGAAAGTCAATTTTTGTGAGAAGACATTTTCAAAAGGATGACATAGGAGTAAAGATGAGATGATTTCCCTGTCTTCTTGGTGGCAGTAGCCAACAAACTGTAGTCATTTTTGCTTGAGCTTAAGAGAGATTGGTCTCATTTCTCTATAGATTGTGTTAAGTGTTGCATGGGATCTCAAACTGATGTTCTAGATTTTTCTTAGTAGATTTGTATATGCTCCATCCAGTTGTCTTTCAAGATGAACAGATAATGTCCAAGTTTTTGATTTATACAATAAGATTGGTTCAATCAATATTTGAAAAGTTTGGACTTTTAAGGAGGACAGAAGATTCAAGTTTGTTACATGGATCCTATGCAATCGCTTTGCAAATGTTGAATTTTTGTTTTTTTGAATCTATGATGTGAGGTCCAAGATATTTGAAGTCCTCAACTCTTTTGATGGATGTATTATTGAGTGATTTCAACTCAGATGGTTCAGGTGGGGGGGGGGTGATGTATTCTGTCTTACTCTCGTTGCAATAGAGACCTGGTTCACTGCTTGCTTAAGTGATTGCAGCAAGGATTCTACATCCTTGATACAATAAGAAATTAATGGAATTTCATCAGCAAAGAGAGTCAGTCAGGGGTATTGTGGGGGGTAATGAATGCTTTGACAAGGTTTCAAAAGGAGTCCTTTTTCCTCTATGTTGTCAAGAGAAATATGCAGAACGTAGTCCAGAACAATTATAAACAGAAATGGAGCAAGTGTGTCACCTTGTAAAACTCCTGCTTTAACTTCAAAGGAATTAGTTTCAACATCAGGTGATACAATGGTGGCAGTGGTGTTTCTGTACAGAGCTCTAATTGCCCCAACAATTCTGGAGAATATACCATAGAGTTAGAAGATTTTGAACATGAGATCTCTGCTAATGGAATTAAATGCCTTGTGAAAGTTAACAAAATAGATTGTGATCACTTTGTTGTATGTTTTCATCTCTTCCAGTGAATGGAGAGGATTTGAATGTTTGCCAACCTGTCCCTTCTAAATCCATTCTGGTTCTTGCAGAGAAGTGGATTGATTGTAGGGACAATCTTATTTAGCAGAAGTTTATTGTAAAATTTTGCTGTAATTTGCATGAGAGTTATACTTTTTTGGAACAGATACTATTCCACTCTTCAGCCAAGCTGAAGGCTGTGAATGGTGTATGAATGTGTGGTTGCAAAACTCAAGGAGGAGGTCATGAAATGTTGGATCTTTCCACAATAATATTGGTATGTTGTCAGAACCTGGAGATTTGTTGTTGACAAAATCTTTGTGTGTTGCACTGAGTTCATTAAGCATGAATGGGTTGGTGTTTATGACCAGTGTATTAGATATTTGATGCAGAGGGATTGGAAGACCACTGACTTGTGGTGGTTCTCCCAGGAGTTTCTTAAAGTTGTCAAAACAGTTAGCTTTACGCTTCTCAGTGGAACCGCCTTTCAGCTGAATGGAAGGCTTTGATTTTCTTCCTGAAAGTGTGCTTATTGTTTTCTAGGCTGCAACATGTTATTTCTCTGTATGCAATCCTACAATCTTGTTGATCTCCCCTTGGATATAATCTGCATCCTCATTGGCATGGGCCTTGTGCTTTAGTGGTATCTTTAAAAGTACTTCTAATTAGCCTTTTGTTCATAACTCGGTTTCAGATCTTTTCTTGCCTTTCTCACATAGAGATTTGAACGGATGTGGATGTGCTTAACTTTTCCCTCTTTGGCAGTTTTGAGAGTGCAATTTCTTCTGTAGATGATCTAAAGTTGTATTATGTTTCAATGTCATCAGATTGATCAGCATTTTATAATGATTCTTATCATCTACAAAAAAAGGAGTGTCTGAAAGTTCTGTTGGAAGATACATTGATTCAATGAACTTATTTCATGGGGTCTGGTACTAGCAGTTAGGATGACCTTACGTATGCAAACAGCTCTATGATCAGAACTGAAAAAAGAGAATGATGAGTATGCTTGGGCATTAAGAACATTGTTCTTCCACCTGTTTCTCATGAGGATGTAATCATTTTGCAATCAAAGTCAAAATGGATGTTAGAATGTCCAGATGGTTTGGGTGAACCTTGTGTGAATAATTCCCTATTTGACCATTGAAATCACATGAGATAATAAGGAAGTTTTTGGAGTGGACACTTTCTGTTACTCACTTCAGATTGGAGTAAAAGTCATCTACTAGTTTTTGGTCAGTAACAAGCAATGAATATTTTTGAAGGTTACCGCTGAATTCAGCAACAATGATGTGATCAGATATTTTTTCAACAAATAGTAAGTTTCCTGAGGTTTTAGGAGAGTTGGCTATGGGACCTTTAGTCATAGTGGCTTTACTACCGTGAGCATGATTAAAAAAATTCAGGTCTGTGGTAATATACACAAACAATTAATTTCTCATTTATTGGTCAATTTCCCCACAGATGAGGGAAAAAAAACTAAAGATAGCAGAAATGTTTTTCTACAGAAGGATACTGAAAATTCCATGGATGGAGTAAGTAAGCAACAAGTAAGTCTATAAAGAAAACAGCAACAGAAAGAACACTTGTGCTCAGAATCAGGAAAAGTCAGCTGAAATTGCTTGAACATATAATGAGAAAGGAACTTAAGCCTCATTGGGCATATTGAGAACAAGACTGATAAGGGAAGACAATGAATCACTGACCTGATGAGTTTGTGTGAATGGATTGTGGAATGATGGAGGGTGGTGCTTAGCAAAGGGATAAAAACCACTAAGAGCCACATTACATAGGAAGTCGTGAAGAACCTGTAGGGACATGGCACATAAAAGAAGAAAAAGAAACTAAATTGATGCTACAGAAATCAGTCTAAGTATCACTCATTTGTTTCTAATAAATTTCCATCTTTTACAAAAGTCAGATATTGTTAAGTCTAATTGCATTATTCTCAGCAAACAGTAATGAACTTCAGACAATTAAACCAACGAGCCATTTGTTAAGTTTTTCCAAAGTGTTTTTGAATGACAAAAGAAATTATCCTTTTTCTGGTAGAATTTACCTATTCTAATTATTCCTTTTCAAATATCCATGAAATATTCAAAAGAATTTTTCAGCTGTTCACTTTGTAAAAAAAAAAAATAGTTTATGAAGTAGATTTTGTTTTCTTTAATGTCTTTTTTTTCCCATTTGCTTATGAAAAGATGTTCAGTGCAAAAAAACGATAGATTAAAATTTATTAATTAACAATGTTTTTTTTTTTGTAAATATTAAAGATAAGTACAAAATAAGTAAATCAATAAAATTCTATTTCAGAAGATGAAACAGAATTTCACATCAGCCACAAATTTAGAAATATATTCACTAATATTTATCATTAGTTAAAAAGAAAGTAAAAAATGAATCTGTCAAGAAATTAGAAAAAGAATAAAAAATTAAAAGGAATTACAGCAGGCAAATACAGGAAGACTAATAAATAGAGAAAAGGAAATGGGGAAAAGAATAAGAAAAAATGATGGATAAATAAAGGAAAAAAAAATGAGAAATTAACAAAGAAAAAAGAAACAAGGAAGGTGACTAGAAGAATAGAGAAAGAAAAGAAAAAGAATTGTGGTTGCATTTAGAAGAATAAACTGGGAAAAATATAGAAAATAGAAAGGAAAGAAAAAGAAATGTGAGAAACAGAAGACAAATAAAGAAAAGAAAAAAAGAATTGTGAGAAAGAAGAAGAAGAATAATGAAAAAAAGAAATGGGAAAGCAATTAGAGGAATAAAGAATGGAAAGAAAAAGAAATGGGAAAATAACTGGAAGAATAAATAAAATAAAGAATAAGAAATAATGAAAAAAATGAAAGAAAAAGAAATGGGAAAGTAAGTGGAAGGATAAAGAAAAAGAAATGGGAAAATAATTGGAAGAATAAGTAAAGGAAAGAAAAAGAAATGGAAAAGTCATTGGAAGAATAAAGAAAATAAAGAAAAAGAAATTGGAAAGCATTTAGAATAAAGAAAGAAAAGAAAAAGAAATGGGAAAGTAATTAGAAAAATAAGAAAAAGAAATGAGAAAGCATTTAGAAGAATAAAGAAAGAAAAGAAAAAGAAATGGGAAAGTAAGTGGAAGGATAAAGAAAAAGAAATGGGAAAACAATTGGAAGAATAAGTAAAGGAAAGAAAAAGAAATGGAAAAGCAATTAGAAAAATAAAGAAAAGAAAGAAAAAGAAATGTGAAAGAAATTAGAGGAATAAAGAAATGGGAAAGCATTTAGAAGAATAAAGAAAGGAAAGAAAAAGAAATGGAAAAGCAATTAGAAGAATAAAGAAAAGAAAGAAAAAGAAATGTGAAAGAAATTAGAGGAATAAAGAAAAGAAAGAAAAAGAAATGGGAAAGCATTTAGAAGAATAAAGAAAGGAAAGAAAAAGAAATGGAAAAGCAATTAGAAGAATAAAGAAAAGAAAGAAAAAGAAATGGGAAAGTCATTAGAAGAATGAAAAAAATGAAAGAAAAAGTAATGGAAAAGCAATTAGAAGAATAATGAAAGAAAACAAAAAAACGGAGAGAAACCATTGGAATAAAAAATCAAACCAAAAAGCATAACTAACAAGGAAGGAAGATGAAGAATAAAGAAATATTTCCTTTGTTCTTCCTATAATTGATTCCCTCTCTATCTGTTTCTTAATTTGTTTTAATTCTTTCTACAACTGTTTCTCCAATTTCTTTTTATCTTTTTTCTATATTCATCTCCTGGTTGCTATTCTTGTTTCTTTTTTCTTTTGTTATTCTTCCACCATTTGCTTCAAACATTTTTCTTTCTTTATTCTTCCTCTCGTTGTTTCTTCCATTTATGAGACAATCTTGAATAAGCAATCAAAGAAAATAGAGAAATAATTGTAATGTGCGTATCACCCTGGACCACACCAGACAATCAAGGAAGCCAGGTGTAAGATTGACATGAGATGACCCCAGCTGGAGGGGCAAGATCCACAATTCAGCCATTGTCAGTGGTCAACCTAGAGGTGAACACTTGTGGGCCTGACTGCATCTGATATATGTGTGCATGAGAAAACCCATTGGACAGATAGAAATATAAATAATCACTTCAGGGAGGAATTGGGCAATCTCTTAGACATCACAGTTAGAGAATGTTTGGACAACATTCAGTTGAGAGCTCTACAGGGATGCTTACACCGTACACACTCACTGAGAGTAACTGATGTAGTATTGGAGTGAAATCATGAAGTTAAACATGAAAGATTCAAGATATCATATCATGATGTGTGATTATTTTGTCAGCACACCAAATTCGTTCCATAATTTTTAACTCTAAAAGAAAAGAGCAAAGAATTGGAAAAAAATATTGTATTATTAAATCCAGGAATGAAAGATATATTAAAAATATGAAAGAAATAAAAGAAGACTGAGAATGAATGATGAAATGAAAGAAAAATAAAAGGATATTATAAAAATATATGTTGGGGAAGAAAAATCTCAAAAAAATGAAAATTATGGAAATCATGTGACTAAAATACAAAAATATGGCAAGAAAGAACAAAGAAAAACAAAAGTAAAAAAAGAAAATATTGAAAAAGTATTTTCTATAGTTAATGGGTCTAATAAAAAAAAAACTAAGGAAGTAGCAATTGATTTGAAAAAACTGAGATTGTAACTGAAATAATTTAAATTGATTTTAAAAAACAAATGTAAAACTCCAATAAATGACATACTTTTCATTAGAACAAAATGAAATACATCTTTTTATAGAAATCTACAGTTATATGAAAAAAAATTACTTGATAAATTTAATAAATCTATATGTTTTAAAATTCTATTAACAGCTTTGGCTATTTCCATTAGTTGAATTAATTGAGAATTAAAATCTAACTGCAAATTTAGGATGAGTAAAAAAAGTCCCTTTTATTTTCAATTGCTTTTCAGTAATAAAAGAAATAATTTAAATTGAAAGTTAGTCATTCACTCATATCCATAGATATGGCTTCCATCTTTAGTTTGGTACTTTCATCCATCATTGTTAGATCATAGATATGCTTGAAGGTAAAGCACATTAGTGAATTTGGTGATATCATTATGGATGGAAACGGTAATTCTAGGCCAGACACTAGTGTGTTCCTCTGCATTTCATCCTTGCTTTCTTTAGTGTATCTTCCTTCCTTAATTGGTAGTTTTATCTTGGTGATAAATTTCAAAAGCTAACCAGAGTATTAAGACACAGAAAAATTTCATTAGAAACAAAGAAAAGAGTATTGAACTGCTATGTGATATCTGTCCTGTATTGCAGCAAATGCTGGACAGTCTCCTCAGAGATGAAGAAGAGATGCTGAGGATACCAAGGACTCAATATGTGAGCAACAACCTGATTTTAGAGAAGATGGAAACAAAAAAGAACTTAACATCAGAAAGAGGCAGTTGAAATTTCACAGGACAGATTGAGGAAAAGAGGATAGCAGCACTTGACATACTTGATGAGGAACAGGAAGATGTGGTAGGTAATGATCGCCTGCATCCTGAAGGGACATGGAATATATAAAAGAAGACTATATATTCTTTTATGCAAAAAAGGGCAATTATGGCTCTCCACAATTTCCTGTCCTTTATAGCTCTTAACATTGTTTGCTTTCACTCTTTTATCTGACATCCATTTAAATAAGCCTTTTAGGTAAGATACTCATTGTAAAATACATCTCTCTTACCTTCAATACATCCTGTAAGTGTCAAATTCTCCAAGTCCTCTTTCCTCATTATGTACCCTATTAATTTCAATTGTCTCTTCCTGGTTCTAAGTATAAGAATGGAGCTGGAACTCCCTTCTTGTTCCATGCTTTCCAGTCAATTTCAATCTTCAAAAATTTAAATGCAATGTGAATCACTATCTGCTGTCCTCCTGATTACTGTTCTTTTATTCTCACTCTTTAGCAGAAAAGATAAATTCACCCAGAGGCATGTTATCTTATTTCAAACATTTAAGTTGATATGACTTGTTTCTCTCAGTTTCGTGTTGGCTTCAAGCTTTTTAAAGATAAAGTTGATTCTTGTTGCTGTTATAGTCACAGTTTTGTATGCATTGAACAACACTAAAATGGCTGCATAACCAGCTTTAAAATGCAAATGCTGATTAATTTTTAAATAATTTACAACTTCTCAACTGTATAATCTATTTACATACAGACACTTTTTTGTTTTTATTACAATGTTTTGACTGTTTCCAGCCTTCATCAGGTGTCTTGTGATCCAGGTAAACTACAGGGAATTCCAAACTGAATACTTTATTTAATCCATGGAGGTTGATTGTTCTTTTTCCACTGCCTATATCTAGGTATATCTCATCTCTTTTTTTATTCTTGGCAGTGCTCAGTTATTGCTCATCCTGTTTCCACTGGATCCAAGTACACACTGCCTGGCCTAAGAATTGAACTCACAATTACTCTGTCCCCAAATTCATGAATCAATGCTTTAATTTACTAGACTATTTTCCTAAGTCTCATGTTGTTGAAGAAAAAATAGTCAGTGGGAACAAACAACATTCATACAAGAAGCAATAACAAATGAGATATCGTTATGATTTTAGAACATGGTAATTAATCTATTTATTCAGCATGGCTCTCTTACAACAACTGAAGAAAAAAAGAGAAGATTAACAAAAAATGTCTATGCACTCTCTACAACTTGAAAAAACAAAAGTCCAAGGTCCAAGAGAAATAACTAATCCCTTATTTATTAATTTGTTTAATATCTACAAAGGGCGCAATTTTCAACACATGTAAGGAGATGGTCATGGTTTACTAATTTGTTAAATGCTGCCACTTGATTTAAATTGTAATTTACATATCCTATGTTTGTTTTTTTTCAGCATGGGGGAGACAAGGAATAATGCAACAACAGCACAGATAAATGTTGAAAAAGATGTAATGTTTTATTAAACATTTGCAGAAGAATGTCATAAAAATCATAGATTAGTTTATTATCTATTATTCTAGGACACTTAATCATTACAGCCTAAGATTATTGCAATGTTATTTTTTTATTTCGTTTAATTATGTCTGGTAGTTGTTATTTTGGTTTTATTGGTTATTAGTCAGAATAACTCTCAAAATAAATAAATAAATGATGTTTAGAATTGTTACACCAGTTCAATACTGAAACAATATTTTTATCCGCCAGTATCTGCAAGGCAAAATAAAGGATTTTATTACTTACTCTGAGTGGGATGAACATTTGTCCTTATGCATACCAATCTTGCAAAAGAGATGAAAATGATTTTAGTTCTAAGAGACTAGATTTACTGCAGAAAGAATATGGCTGTAAATACAGAAGCAGTCATATCAGTTATAAGCAAAACATCATAGTAGAATATAAAATTAACTTTAAAGAAAGTTAAAAAGGTTATACTGTCTTACTTAATGCAATGAACTTTGATTAAAAAAATAAATTGGCATCAAAATAATCAATTCAAGTATTAATAACAGATATAAATTTTAGTCATTTGTATTTTTAATTACCAATTTTTTTTACTATTTTTCATCCAATACAAGGCTCAAGAGCCACTCAAGTTAGAGAGCTACTGTATATTATTGTATGAGCATAAAAATGGGCAAGAAATGAAGTTCTTGGGCCTGTACAGGAAAGATAACAGTTAACTCTAGTCTTGAAGAGGTCAAGATTTAATTAGTGAATAACATTTCAGAATTCAATTGGAAATGTTAGAAGTATAGTTTGGAAGTAGACATTAGAAGAAACTGGAAACAAGAGATAAACTTCTTCTCCTGTTCAAAAAACTTGGGAAGAGTGTGAACCAGATGATAGTTGTTTTATATATTACATACAAGATGTTAAAAAAAAGCATTTTTAATGTAATGTAGATTCTTTTCTTCTTTCATATGTCATCTTCCTTCAGAACATGTGCAATCATGGCTCTCCACAACTTTCTACCTTTTGTAGCTGTAAACAATGTTTTTTCACTTACTATCACCCTCAGTTCATGTTGTGCCATCCATTTACACAAGTTCATTGTGCAAGTTACTCACTGTTTCCTTAAACATGTCTTCTGGGTTTCAAATTGTGTCCCAGAAATTTCAACTGTCTCTTTTTGATCCTAAGTGCAAGTGTTCTTTTCATTCTGATTTTCTTTAACACTTCCTTATTGCTTACATGCTCTGTCCATGGTATTCTCTGAATCTCTGGTGTCTTTATTGCCTCAAGATTTTTTTCATCTTGCGAGGATTTTTTCCACCATTCACTCCTATTTAGGAAGATTGATATTACATAGCAGTTGAGCACTCTTAAATTTGTTTCCAATGAAATTTTACTGTTTCTTAATACATTACTTAGTTTTTAGAAAGCATATTTGCTATTCTTATATACCATTGGATTTTGATATTATATTTTCTGTCATTTGTTATAAAACATCTCAGAGAGTTAAATTTGATTTTCACATCTCCAATTATTAGCTCACATTTTAGACTATTCTACTTGCTATTAATCAGACATTCTTTCTTATAATTGATGGTTAGTCTTCTCTTTCTGTTTACCTTTACTAGCTTGTCTATAAGTTCTTGCAATTTTCTTTCTGTGCCTGCCATCAACACTGTCATCTGCATATCTTATGTTAGTAAGACAGTGCCTACCAATAATAAAACTTAGCAGGTTATTTAGTTCTCATAGGATCACCTCACTGTAAAAGTTAAATAACTCTGTTAGGCAGACATTCTTGTCTTATGCCTCATTATATTTTTGTATACTTGCTTATTTTCTATTCATGTGCAGGCTGTTTACTGGATTATTCTATTATTTTTACTGAATAATTTAAGTTTCCCTAGCAGTTCAAATACATCTTTGTGCCATACCTTATCAAATGTTTTTGTGTTGTCTATGAAACATAGGTATACACCCTTCTACATTTGTACATCTTGAATATTTTTGTTCATCAAGAGAAATATTCAGAACTTGAGAATTGTTTTATAGAAAGTTGCTTTATGATATGTTTTAAACAAGTCCTACATATTCACCTTTTATTATAGACATTGTTTTATTTTACTTTTTTTTTCTGAAATTTCATCTATAGCATTTTCTTAGATAACAATAATTTTTAAACTACAGTGATTAATGCTTTAATTATTTTAGTGAGTAATAAACATTGAAATTTTTTCAATTATCAGAAACCTTCTTAAATAATGATGACATTACATTCAATAGCAAGAACTTATTTTTGTTGAAAAAATAAAATGAATTTATTTTTGCTAAAAGTTCATATCATTTCTGACTAATAATTTAGCATCAATTTATAACTTAAGTGAGATACAATCAACCACTTATCAAAACATTTATTGAGAAAGTTATTTAAAAAAAAGATTACCCATATTTTTGGATAAGTATATTGAGAGGCAGCAACTGAATGATTTTTTTCACTTAAAGTTTATGAGTTACTTATCTGGTTTCATTAGCAATAAATAATTTGTCATTAACTTATGTTGAAATGTGAGTCCATTAACAGTGGTTTTATTTTGAAAAGGTTACTAAAAGATAACGTTTTGCAGTAATCTTAATGCAAGTTTTTAAAGTTTTTATTTCATTTTTATTTATATGTGTCTACTTGAGAATTACAGATTTCTTAGGAAAAGCTGTTTAATTTAGTTTAAATTAAAGATATAATGTTATGGTAAGTAAATATTCAGATCTTAAACTAGAGCAAAATGTCTTTTATCTTGGAAGTCAGATAACAGTCATAATGATTTTCATTATCCCTGTTTGGATAAATATTTATTGCAAAGTATTGTTTGTTTACTGTTTTCATCATTGGAGTATGATTATATATTTCATTTCAGTTTACTTTCAAATTATATATTTTGTTGATTTTATTTTATATTGTTTATTTACCAGCTGCTCATTGGCAAACAAGTTTTTTTTTCTTATCTTTTATTCAGTTTTACAAATGCACATGTTATTTATGGAAAATATTCATGTGTTTCATTTTTCAGGTCCTCTTCATCAATTCTGATTTAAAGTTTGTTACATTTCTTTTTCAAAACTACACTTAGTGCCTATAAATAGACACTATTATATTTAGCTAATCTCTCTGCTATCTGGAAGGGTTTAAAGATATATTATTATTATTATGTGACATTGATATAACATCATATGTGGTTGGGCAGGTGGCTCAAAATGGTGTTTAGCAACTGCTGTTAATTCTGTCTGAATTTCTGGGATGAGGGATTACTATTATTTACACTATTTACGTGCAGACTATTGTCCTCATCTTTATTGTTTTTATCACAATGTTTTGGCCATTGGGCTCTTCATAGGAAACTTCTCTATGGAGAACTTGAAGCCTTAAACCTAACTGCCATGATGATGAGTGCAGGTTAGGATACCTATGGTTTGGCAATGGGAAAGTATCTGAAGCCAACATTTATTTATATATTTATTCAATAATAAAAATGAAGTGTAAACAATTGCTTCCAGCACCTTCCCTTAAAAAAATCTTATAAAGAATAACCTGTAAAGATTCATATTTATTTTTAAAATTTCTAGTATTTAATTTCTAAATTGTTTTTATTTGTTTGTTTTACAAGAATAAAGGCCAGTGATTACAAATCCAGTCCCATCATACTTTCTTACTGAATTCATTATTTTTCTGAGTACTCCATGAATATAACCATATGCTAAAACTGACTGAGTACAACTGATAGATATGTAATTTCAACATAGTTATCTGCTTAAAATTAACATTACATTTCTACCAAAAGCAACCAACCTATATAGCAAAGAGGTTACTCTTAATTGGCCAGCCATTCATCACCACAAGTAAATTAGCTGCCAGTGTCACTTACCTAGACATACTGAAAACAGACTATTATTAAGTAAGTGTATGTGGTGGGGGAGGGCTAACTCTCAATATTCACTGACAAACAAATATTGATTGATTGATTGATTGATGGATTCATTTTTTATGGCTTATCAACCATTTTCACATTGTTTAAAGCCAGGAAATATTTTAAAGATTCTTTGGAAATAATAATGATTTACTGATACAAGTCCTATTAATTAATCCATAGCTGGCAGGGATACATACTTTTCCCAAGAGTAGTTGTACATAAGTGAATATAACAAACCTGACTGGAATTAGAACTTGGCACTGCAATGTCCAATTTTAAACATTTATCCATTACATCATACATCCAAATTTAAAGCACCTGGTATTACCAAGCTGTCACCTATCTCAGTACTGACCAAACTCAATGTTACTTAACTTTGATTTTTGTATAAGAAGGAGACAAATATATAAATATATATATATATATATATATATATATATATATATATATATATATATATATATAAAGGGAAGAGGTCACAGTTATTCCAACAAGAGAAAAGTGTATATATTAAAAAGAAGAGTGAAACTGCAGACGTTTTTGGTTGTTATGTGGACTTTTTTAAATATATATTATACTTTTACAGAAAATAAAGCATAATATAAAAATGTTTGCAGTTTCTCTCTTCTTTTTTATATATATATATATATATATATATATATATATATATATATATATATATATATATATTATATATAAAAACAAGATATACTGAGAATATGATGTAATACTTAATGATACATAGCTATTATTTAGCCATTGAACTAGCAAATATACTGTTTTTTTCCACTTTATTATCATAAAGGTTACAGGTCAGTTTAGTTTTCTTTCATGCTACATGGATTGTTTGAATGATTTAATGTTAGCAACACTCTATGTTTGAAGAGACTCCAATCACAAACATTTATTGATTGGCTCTTTTGAGTCTGAGGTGTTAACCACTGGCCTTATCTCATCTTTGAGTGAGACAGGCAATATTCAGAAGACTTGTCTCATTAGGTTCTGTCTTCTTGGGAGTACCTCTTCATTACACTAATTAGATATCATCAGACGGTACACCTTGTTGCCTGCAGCAATATTCCAATGGAGCTGTGCAATTTTTACCAATTTTTACACAAATGCATGTAAGTATGCACATAAAATACTGTCCATGTGTTGCATCTCATCTTCATAGAATGATGAGGAAATATTCTCTATCTTAAAAAGAAGAGTTGCACAATCTGAAATTTCTGAAGAAAAATTAACTGAATATGATTTTTTATCACACTGTCACCAACCTGAAATCAAACAAATGAGAAAAGGCTTTTTTAATGCTTTTCACATAAGCCAACATTCTCATTCTTGTAAAATCTACGATTCTCCTGTTGCAAAGAACTAATTCTGTTTAAAAAAAAAACTATAACAAGAACTAAGACATAGAATCTTTTGTTACCAAGATTCTATTGTCATGCACTAATACAAATCTGTTATAGTTTGAATTGGTAATAATTTTGATTAGGAAGACATTTTCAAACATTGAAATTTATACATAATTTGTTGCTTTACTGCAGTAATGTTTATTTTGTAATCATTTCATAGCTATTGCACATTTCCTGCACATTACGTCATAAATGATAAATTCTGTCTGAAAATGTCTAATGAACCAGCCAAAAATAAAATGTTTAGAACAATGAGTGCACAGATTTTTCTATTGAAAATGCTATATGATTTTCAAACCAAAATGAATCCAGTGACTTCTGTAAACATGTTTTAATACTATTAGTATGAGAAAGTGAATTATTATTGAAGACACTAGTATAAAGTTTACAAAGAAGAGCAAGTTAGCATTTTCATTGTGAAGACACCAGTCTTAAAGACTACATTCCATTGAAAATGTGCCCCTTTTCCCTGACATAATCTTAAAATAATTTTAACTGTACTTTGTGTAAAAATTAACTCTTTTAGCCATAATATTAAACTGGTTTTAAAACTACAAGTTTGAACTAATATTTTCATGTTTAAAACTGAATTATTCAGTTAAAATTTTACTATTTAAATTCAGTGACTTAGTTTTATTGTTAATATTACAGGTAAAAGAAAAATCCATGTTTTTACCAATACACATGACCATAGCACTTGAAGATACAGCTGGAGCCTCAGCAACTCATTGTAAATTGATTGAGTTGTTTTTACAGCTTATCAACCTTTTGTAGGTTATTTAAAGCCAGAAAATATTTTAAGATTGGAAGAATTTCATTTTTTGAAATAATAAGGATTTACTGATACAAGTCCTACTAATTAACCTATAGCTGGGGGGAGAAGAGTTGGATTCATTCTCCTCCCAAGGTTATTTACATGTAATTGAATATAACTGGAATTGGAACTCAGCATTCTGATTTTCAATTCCAAGCCATTATCCATTACACCACCTGCATATCCAAGCACACCTGCACATCCAAGTACCTAGTATTCCCAAGCAGTCACCCATTTAGGTATTGATCAGGCTCAGCATTGCTTAACTTTGGTGATTGTATGAGAACCAATGTTTCAAAAATACTACTACTGAGCTCTTATTGAATTATCACTTGCTCTGCCTTTGAATATTTTTAGATTTTCAGTATTCTGAAAAGTAAAATAAAATCTCAATTTAAAAAGAAAAGGAATCTGTGGTAATGAAATGGTTATCAAGTTGGTCTCACTCAACCAATCAATGTAAGTAATTTGATCAATACTTGTACAGTGATGGCTTGAAGATTTTCATTATTTCACACATTTTTATTTTGGTATCTTCATCTTTGTTGTTTTTAGCACATTGTTTTAAACATTATGCTTTTAATCTTCCCCAGAGGTGTGATGTTTAGTCAGCATTAGAAGTTAAAAAAATTGTTCTTAGCCTGAAAAAAAACATATCATGTAACAAGTGTATTGATTTCCAAATGAGTAAAAAAAAAAAATTGTGTTGTACTAATCCATCAAAGACTTTATGAAAATTATCATTTTAAACCTTGCTTTTCTCTGTAATCAAACATCAAGAGAAAACTGGAAACAATTTCACTAATAGGAGTTTTATGTTGCCATGTGCTATTTATTTTACTAGACTGCTGGATTTATTTGAATCAGTGGTATATTAAAGTTTGGCAGCTTGGGTCTTCATTCCTGCAAAAAACAGATTATCAATAGTATGAGTTTTTTCATTGGCACTGGCAATGTTAGTTTTAAAAAGAAATGATTAAAATTTTAATAAAACCTGAACATATGAAAGTGAATTTATACATTTTCTTTGTTCTTGACAAATAACAACAGAAATAATAAACACTATTTATTTATTAGATTGTTTGTTTACACTATTATATTGTTTATTGGAATGGTTGGCAAAAACATTGGCTAATTGCCAATTGATTCAAACTTTATAAAATGGTAAATAATAAGGATTTTCTTATAGTTGGTTCACATATTTTAATAATTTAGTAAATGTTTACAAATGTATGAATAAAAACATTGTTTTCATATTTATTTATTTGTAAATTGATAAATGATAAATATTGCATTGCATTCGTTCTAATTGTATTAGTTTTTAGAATGTTGTAAATATAAAATTATTCTTGTAAATAAACAATCTAATAAATAAATAGTGTTTAATACTTCTGTTGTAAATGCTCAAGAATAACAAATGTATAAATTAACTTTCATCATATTTTTAGATTTTATTACAATTCTAATCATTGTCTAGGAGTGAAGGTAAAACAATAGTGGTGTCAATGGAAAAAAATCCTTTTCACACTCTATTTTTTGGTGGGCATGAAGGTCCAACTTTGCCTAAAGTTTTTCTAAGACAAATACTATTAAAAATGGCAGACAGTTGTGTCACTTAATCTTAATGACTGATTTTTATGAATAATTCTTCTCAGACAAGGAGGAAATTCTGTCAGAAATTATCCCGAGTTCATTTTGGAAAGAATAGTACAGGAAATATAGTCCAAGCTTTCAACTTTCTTAGATCATTGTGGTAGGTAGAGACAATTGGTCAGCTTAGTAAAATTTTGAAATGGCATAGCAACAATATATTTATTTATACTAATTTCTGACAGCATGACTGAGAAGGATTATTCATAAATTGGAAAAGTCAATTATTAAAATTAATCAGTGCAAAATGTCTGTTGTTTTTAATTGTATTTGCCATAAAGAAAATTTCCTGTCTAAGCAGTTTTACCAAATTTAAATTATTTAAAGAGACCCAAAGATATTTCATCAGTTTTTTTTGAGATAATCATTCTGTTAGAATCAGTGGTATATTAAAGTTTTTAAGGCAAACATTTTGTGTCAATTAATTTTATTGATTGATTTTTCTAAATTACAAATAATCCTTCTCAGATAAGGAGGAAATTCAATTAGAAATTGTCCAATGTTCATTTTGGAAGAAGTATGGTCCAAGCATTCAACTTAAGTCATGAAGGGTAGGTAAAAACAAATGGTGAGTTTTTCATAGAACTAGTAAATGTAGTGATGTACGCAAATAATGTTGTAATATAGGCAAAGTGTGTGTGTGTGTGTGTGTTTATTTTTTAATATATCCCAAACTTCCAGTCCCCAATATAAGACCAATGTTGTGTATAAATATACTAGCCTAATCGGAGAATGCTTCACTATAAATAAAAACCTCTTACATAGAATATACCACAACCACACTCTCACAGAGACTCATCTGCTACCTATCAGACCAGAATGCCATCAGACAACACATTAATAAATAGTATAAGGATCATAAACATTACCAAAATACTAGAAAAATCAAAAGAATAAAAAACAACTTATGATTCTCGAAGCGATACTCATACAACAAAAACAATCACCTATAAATAAATACAGTTAAAATTTAAGAACCTGCATCCACAAATGTATATAAAAACCACACACAAATACCTCTGCCTACATCACTACACTGACCAGTTCTATAAAACTCATCCTTTGTCTCTACCTACCCTGAAAGAAAGTAGAAAACTTGGACCTTATTTCTTCTGAAATGAACTTTGGACAATTTCTAACAGAATTTCCTCCTTATCTGAGAAAGATTATTCATAATTTTGAAAAGTCAATCAATAAAATTAATCAACGCAAAATGTCTGTCGTCTTTAATAACATTTATCTTAAAGAACATTTGCTGCCTCAATACACAAAAGCTTTTAAGGAAACCCAAAGATATTTCAGCAGTTTTTGAGAGAATTGTTGTGTCAGTGGTGTATTAGAGTTTTTCAGGAGAAACAAACACACTTCAGCAGTTTTCCGGGTATCATTTTTGTTTTGTGAATTTTATGTAGATTATGTACAGTGATACTACAGTGGTCTATGACCTATGTCTAAACTACTCCTCTACCACCATCCCATCTCAACAACTGTCATCTGTATTTCTGTCTTGATCTGCTGGAAGTTCATAAATTTCTCTTTCTGTTTCTCTCCTGAAATGTTTACATTATGTCATTGAAGTTTCAGCTAAAACAATAGCATATGAAGATGATTGTCACTCTTTGAATAATACCATTTCTGAAGGTTTGTATGAGTTTAAACTTCTTGGCACACTTCTGTAGGAATTAAAAATGCATTTGAAAGTATTCTAGTAATATCATTCTCTTAATTTTTTTTAATCATTTCACCTCAAGCAAGGCGGGAATGCCACTAGTACACAGGGTGTTACAGGGAGTGAAAGTGAAAGAAAAGACTGAGTATAGGGAGGATTGAGGAACAACAAAAGATGAACAGGATTCAAGAAGACAGAAGATGGCAAATTGGAAGGGAGTTCTACAGGTGGAAAGTGTGAGAAAAGAAACTGTTGGAGTTGAAGTGGTGGTTGCATTTAGCTTTTACAACAGTAAACAGATGGGTCCTAAATGCCAATCTTGTAGCATGCTTAAATTCATGTAGTCAGCATTCACTTCCATATAAGTTACATAATAGTTCTTTTCTTAATGATAAAAAATTGTTGAATTCTGCATTTTATTAATAAATAAATGCAACATATTTTGAGTCCTTTGATATTAATATTGCTTCTAAAATATCTACAAATCAATTAAAATATAAAAAAAATCTATTTTTTCATTTCTTTTGTTAATTCTTCTTTTTGGCCCAGATGATAAGTATAGTGATATGTAAGATGTCTATAAGGTTCTTGATGCCAAAAAATTTAAAGAATTTTATCACAAATCAAAAAAAAAAAAAAGAAACGGAAATCAATTTTCTTTTTAATAAGAATTTTAGGATATATATTTTTCAAGGCACCTGAATATTTCAAATATTTGGTATGAAAACAGATATGAAAAGTACTTTTCATAAAATCATCACATTCAACATGAACCAAAAGAAAACATACTTAAAATGGCTTTCATTTTTTTTGGCAAAGCACCAAGGTTTGGCAGATGTTGTTTTGATGCCAGACTCAGATGAAGTATAAAGAATAAAGTCTTGTAGACTTGTTCTTGTAGTCTAAGAAAGTAGCACCATGTGCAGAGGGTCAGTGGGTTAAAAGCCAGTAGGACAAGTGGCTAGACATTATGTTTGATCTTATTGTGATGCAGCAAGTTCTGATAGCCAAAATAAGAAGTGGCCACTAATGGCCAGCATAAAGTTCTGGTGAGTACAGAAAGTATCCAAGACTATGTCACATTTGGAGATTTCTGTCCAACTGTCTATGGAATTCATTGATGTTTGCTTATGAATAGTGGATTTTTGAAATGATGACAGCATTATCTGGTGGTATCTGCAGGAGGTAACTATAAATAGTTGCTGTCATCAAAATTCTTATTGACAGAATCCAACAAAATAAAAAAAAACAAAACAAGGAAAAACTATTGTTAATTAAAAAACAATAACTGTTTCTTTTTTTTCAGTTTTTGATCATGAAATAATCAAATTCAGAGTCTGTTTATATAAAGAATATGGGGCTGGTGTAATGGTTATCAGTATGGAAAGTGAAATTGGCAAGCTGAATTCAAGTTCCAGCCTTGCCACCTTCATTACTTTTCACAAAAATGCCCTTGGGAAAGGCATGAATTGGCCACCCATTGCCCTCCCCAACTAAAGTTAAATAGCAGAGTAGAATGGATTCTCTAGCCTTTGTGTGCAGTCAATCTGAGAGAAGGAAAACACTGAATTTCAAACCACAAAGAAGGCAACAGGAAACAACTCTACTATCTATCCCTACTACTGTCTATGTCCTGAATAGACGTATATTTTATAAAATGAAATACTAGATTTTTAAGTCTCATTAATCTGTCTATATTTCTGAGATGAGGCATTGTAACTATTTACACTATTTACATTGTATGGACTGTTATCCTCATCTTTATTGTCATATTCACAACATTTCTTCAGGTGATTGGAATTTTGAACCAAACTTTTTTCGAACTCTACCCCAGTGGATGAAATAAAGGGTTTGATTCCAATCACCTTAAGAGTGGCTGAAGCATGCAATGGTCAAAATGTTATGATTATAATAACAAAGGTAAGGACAACAGTCCAAATAATGTAAATAGTATAAATAGATTTTTAAGCTATCATTTATTATAGCTTGGCAATTCTTGTACTTAGCATTGATCAACAAAAATGCTTGTCTTATATAATGATTTTAGATAAATAAACAAAAAATTATTAACATCAGTATT
This sequence comes from Acanthosepion pharaonis, assembly GCA_903632075.3. Classification (NCBI taxonomy): domain Eukaryota; kingdom Metazoa; phylum Mollusca; class Cephalopoda; order Sepiida; family Sepiidae; genus Acanthosepion; species Acanthosepion pharaonis. The sequence continues at coordinate 3,490,815 of CAHIKZ030000557.1, read as the reverse complement.
TTATTGTTATTGTTTTTTTAAGCAATTCACCCCAAGCAAGGCAGAAGTGCCACTAGCATGCAAGGGGTTACAGAGAGTGAGAGTAAAAGTAAAGAGGAGTGTTTGGGAAAAGGATAAAGAGAAGGACAGGTATCAAGGTCAAGGCATCAGAAGATGTCGATTGACATTACATTTGAATATAGCTATCAGGGCAGCAAGTGATAAGGAGGGAGTTCTACTGACAGGAGGTGTGAGATAAGAAGCTGTTAGAGTAGAAGAAATGGCTACATTTAGCCATTTCGACTGTGAAAGGATGGGACCAAGATGCCAAGCTAGTAGCAAACTCAGGCAATTTGGGAACCAGTGAAAGTAGCTTGTCAGAGCAGTTGCCATCAAAGTACTTGTAGAAAAGACAGAGGGAAGCCACAGCACATCTGTGAGATAGTGACTGTAGACAGAATGCCATATCAGGACCTATCACATTGCATATCCATCTCTGGATTTTTGTTTAGGACCTTGAGATGAACAGCGGAGGCACCAGACCATATATGGCAGTAGTATTCCATGCAAGGATGAATGGTTGATTTGTAGATTTGAAGGATGGGCACCAGCAAGAAGAATCTTCTGCTGTGACACAGAGAACAAACTTTCTTTGTGGTTAAAAATCAGTCCTTGAGTTACACAGAGACATGGGTAAAAATACACCTTATCATGTCTCCATTTTGGAGACATGAAAAGGGGTATTTTTATATCCTCTTCAACCCTATTTCAAAAAGTCTTTCTTTAAGAATGCCCACATATATGGAGACATACAATTAAAATGCTACACATTTTTAGACTTGTTGTTGCTGATACAAACTCTACATTTTTGATTTAATATTATCTCAAAATGCAATTATTTTTCAGAGTTCTATGCATAAAAACATGTTATCATATTCAGACCATAACAGAAATAAGCACTTTGCAAAATGTTATTTTGTTAGCAAAAAGGCAGCAATAGACATGAAATAGACACATGTATTTGGAGATGATGAACATGTTTTACATTTATTTGGAGATGGTGTTTATGAATGGAAATCTATATAGAGCTCAGTCAAAATAAAATATAAAGTAATAGAATCTGTAAATGCTTTCAAAGACAATTTTATCATTTCAGTTTAATATATATATATGTATATATATATATATATATATATATATATATATATATATATAGAGAGGTACGGTAGAGTAATGGATATCAGCTTGGATTAAGAAATCGGAGAGCCAAGTTTTAATTCCAGTTGAATCCATTACATTCAATTACATGCTAATACCCTTGGGAAAGGTATTAATCCTCTTCTTCTCCTCACAGGGTTCTATAGCCTTGGATGGCAATTGGTTTAAGAGAAGGCTGACTCTGAATTCAAAACCTGCAGAGGGTCGTTTGGGGACCTTGTGGCATGTGGTGCTACAGGTCTCTGTATTTGGCCCTTCAAAAAGTGTGGTTGGTTCTCCAAAAAGCCTTCACCACGATAATCAAATCATATGTGCAGAGGTGTCTGGCTGTCTGTTCCTAAGAACTGAGTTGCTTGACCCTCATATATCGAATACAACAGGAGAGTTCAGCATATATATATATATATATATATATATATTTGAATGAAATTGTGTATTTAGGCAGCAATCCTTCATTTATACACGTTTCATTAAAGACAGCAGACACAGTACTGGGGTTAAGCTTTTTATTTATTTACTTTATTTTTTTCTTGTGTTCAAACAAGTGTTTTCTTCTCTGAAAGAGAAACTGTCCAAATGTCCTGTAATTCCAAGTGCTTTCAACTATACTTTAACACTTGTTCAAACACAAGAAAAATTAAATAAAAAGCTTAATCACTGTACCTTTTCTGTCTTCTTTATTGAAACACACACACACATATGTATGTGTGTGTGTGTGTCTGTGTGTGGAAATGATAATAATTCTGAGAATTCTCGAAACCAAAGAAAATGAATGCAAATGTTGTACTTATTATTAACAAATTTCAGGATCCTGTGCTAAAATGAAATATTTATTTGTTTTTTCTATCATTTTGCTCAAAGCAAGGAGCTAAAGCCACTAAAATGCAAGCGGGTTACCAAGAAGAGGATTCAAGGAGACAAAAGATGACAACTGAAGTTGCATTCAAATTTATGAAGATCATAGTTGATGGGAAAACAAGGAGCCAGAAGGGAGTTATACCAGTAAGAAGTATGAAAGACGCTATTAGTGTTGAACTTAAGATGACATCTAGTTAGCTTCTGTCTTCATAATTCTTGTTCTTTTCTTGTTCTCTTTCCTTAATAATGTTTTATTTTTCTTATGTCTTGTCACACGCATTAATCCCTTGCATTTTAATGGCATTATTGCCTTGCTTGGGATGAATGGATTAAAAAAATTAATGAGACCATGCTGCCATTTAAGTAGTTTAGTTATCAATGAGGAAAGCTCATCAGAACAATTGTCATGAAAGTATTTATAGAAATGACACTGGAAAGCTCCATTAAGGTGATGAAAAAGTGATCAAAGCTGAAATGCCAGGTTAGGAATGATAACATAGCAGATTCTCTTTCAGATTTTGCCAAAAATCTCTAGATACATAGCAGAAGCACCAGATGTGTTAAAATTAACAAGTCGTTTTTGTACCATTTCAATGACCAAACATCAAAATACTGATATTCAAAATGTAGGGTGAGGTGACAAATTTTCAGCATCACTTCTGTATAGACAATGAAGAAACTAAATATTTGGATGCTTGCAAAATATTTATTTAATCAACTTCTGATTCTTAGATTTAAATTTAAGCAGGTGATGCGTTCTGATATAAAATTAAGAATTCTCAAGAAAAAAATACGTATTTTCAAACATACAATTCAAAATTAAATATAAATGGAAGAAAAAAAGATTCCAATTCAATTAAAATTTATCATGAAAAATATTTAAGAGGGATTTTTCTGCAGCTGCACAGAACATTTTGTAATCTTCAATAGTGCATGATGCTATCACAGTCCTCATTCACTACTTTGGTTTCTTGCAATGAGACTATTATAGTTAAAGTAAAAAAGAATTAATGCAAATGAAGTAGTTACCATATATACTCGCATATAAGTTGCAGCTTTAGTTTATCAAAGTGGGTATTTGCTGCTAACTCACAGATAGGTTGCACTATAATCTAAACTACTGATATGACACAGTCTATTTCAAATCCTCTATGATGTCAAGTGAATAGGTTGCACTCCTGATTTTTATTGAAATTTTAGTGAAGAATAGTGTGACCTATTCTTAAATATATACATTGAGCAAATTTATAAAGGTTTGTGCAAAAGGTTCATAAATATATGCGAAAATATAGAAAATGTTTATTTTGACATGTTTCACCAATCAAACAGCCTCAGCAGAGCAGATTTGATTTCAATACAATGTGATTTATGTTAATCATATAAAGCTTGATTTATCTTATTTTAACTCTATTTTTTTAAATGTTTAAAAAGTTTTGTATTTATTTAAAGATTTTGTTTAAATAAAATCTATTTTTCTAATGTCATTTTATCAGAAAATCATGTTAAAATAAAAGTTTACCAAATTGTCTTACATATTTACCATTCTGTTGGATTCTCATCCAGTTTTAAATCAAATTATCAACACGGGAAATACAGAAACAAATCTTCATTTAATCAATGGAGTTATATCTACATGTATGTGTTTGGAGATATCTCTCACCATCCATCAGTGAAATAAAGAAGCCAAAGATTTTTTAGTCCTTGCTTAGAATATCGCCTTTATGCTGTACATATATTGTCTTCAATTATTGCTTACCTTCAGCATTTGACATTCAAAAATCACTGGTCCATGATGAAAATATAATTCCTGTGATTTTTCAGATAAAAAAATCTAAAAGCCTTTATGCCATGTCAGAGGTAAAAAAATTTCTTATATTTCAATTTGTAGCCAAGACATTTTGCTTAAGAATTTCTGTGTAGATGATTATGACATACCACTGGCACCAATAGATGAACTGATTTCAGTCCTTTCATTGGATACAAGAATCATGTTTGGAACAGCAAATAACTACCAAAGGTGAAATGAGAAAAACATGAAAATGGTATCAAGATTTCTTGAAGTTTCTACAGAGTTGTCCATGTAGCTTTGTTGTGTTTGTATATCTGTACGTTTTACTCCATATAGTACAATGAAGATAATTATCTTCTTTTACCTAGTGAACATATACAATTTACTTCATTAAAATTGATCACTTCTGATTGTTAAATCAGTATATAGTTTTTAAAACTTTTTTAAAATTGAATAATGTTTGTTTATTCTAACATTGAAGATGAAAAAATAAGCAGTTTTTTGACATATTATGCTTTTGTATATTAAAAAAGGTAAAAATGCAACTAAAATGTAAGAGAAATTAGTATATAATTTTTTATTGATTCTAATATTGAAGATGGAAAAAGATAAGCAGCATTTTAGCATATATTTATTTGTTATTTTAAGAATGTAACTGAAATACAAAATAGAATTTATGGAGAAGGTACTGTGAATGACTGAATTTCAAAAGAGGTTTGCAAAATCCGAAGATTTTTTGATGAATATTGCATCATGTTTAGCTAAACCTGTCAAAGTTGATAACAATTAAATCGAGATATAATTTGAGAATATTAACTGTTATATGGTGTTGGAAATAATAACTATTATATGGTAGCAGAGATAATCACTATCATATGCTGTCAGAGATAATCACTATCATATGCTGACAGAGATAATCACTATCATATGCTGTCAGAGATAATCAATATTATATGCTGTCAGAGATAATCAATATTATATGCTGTCAGAGATAATCACATATGCTGTTGGAGTCAACATACACAAAATATCCAATTTCAATTAATTATAATCTATTTGCACTATCTTGTTTTTGTTAGTTACTTTGCTACATGGCTTCAACACTTAAGTTTCACAAAAACCTACTGAGCCTTATTTCCATACACAATTTATTACTGAAACAACAAAAATGTTACATTTTTTCTTATATAATAAGGGTATGAAAAGTGGATAACTTACAATAATGTTTAATGCTAGGGATCAGAGGACAAGGAAACTGATTCACCACTAAGCAATTCACTGTGGTTTGAATAATAAGCACAATGCTATAACATAGCACTGTGGTTAGTGGCAATTCACTGTGCTTTAAATTTAATTGGAAAAGTAATTAAATGCAACTTTTCTTATAACCTGAGAATAACATTCCTTGATGGTTGTTGCTTTTTATAAAAAAAATTATTTTGATCATTATATGCTACTGAATTGATTTTGATCATTATATGCTACTGAATTGCCGTGAGCATAAATGACAAAATGATACTGATGTGGTGTTGGTTGGAAAGTCCCAGTTGTAGGGGCTAATGGATGCAAAACAAGAATACAAAGTGATCAGTATTGTACCCCCCCCCACAAATACTTTCATTTACAATTTCATCACTACTAAGCAGAGCTGGTCTTTCGCCCATCATGCTGGATCTTTGCTTAAGGAGGCTTCTTGTCTTGAAAGTCTATTTGGACTCAAGTTCTTCCCAGACCTCCAGTAAAACTCTTATATCTGATCTATGGTTAATTATCTGACTCTCTCTGCTAAATGGATTATTGCTGCCATATCTGGGATGGAGCTGCTCAGTCTTCACTTGCCTGTCTTGATAGAATTCAAAAGCATCTCTGCAGCCTTGTGAGTGATGAATTGTTTTGCACTCTTTTGCACACAGATTAAATGCTGTGAGCCTCTTGCTGCTCTGTCATTACTTCTATCTTATGTGTTCTGACAAGCTACATTCCTTACTCCCACCAGCCCTAACCTTTACAACTGGGACCTGCCAAGACACATACACCTGGGTGAATCATTCCCATTCCCTTCATATTTCAATACTAAAAAGTAAGTTTTTCTCAAGAACTGCTTCTTTGTGGAACAGACTCCTGGTAGGATGTTTACCCATTCATTACAAACTTAACCTCTTCAAGGCTAGAGTTATTATCTTTCAAGCATAGCTCCATGAACTTTACTTCTTGCTCTTTCTTATGCTCATACAACATTACACGGTGACGCTCTACATTGAGTGGCTCTTGGGCCTGGTATTGGGTAAACATTAGTATTCAAAAAAATGAAAGAAAGAACAGACTAAAAGCAGAATATTTAACTTTCTTTCTTGTTTTCTTTCCTGTTTTCATTCTTTTCAACTTCTTTCATTTTATCACTTATCTTTGCTTTTTATTTTTTTTACTGTTTTTTTTTTGTGGTGTTCCCTTCTTTGATTGTTTTTACTTTCACCCATCACATCAAAGATTATAATCTCTTAATTCCTCTTTTTCACTCACATCTTCAATATTTTCTGAACTTTTAGTTCTGTTCCTTCGTTCTTAAATTTCTTTTGAACTCACATTTTGCTTATTGTATAATTATTTTATTTTTATTCTCTAAGTGAATCAGAATTAGAATTTTTTTATGATCAAGCCTCTATTTTTTTAAAATTCTCAATTTCTCACACAATTTTCCTATATCCTCTTTTTTTAATTCTCCTCCTCTTTATCATTTATGCTTCTCTCTTTTACACTCCCTCTTCTATTATTTTTCTTCTTTTCTTCCTTATTTTCTGATTTTTTTGTCATCTCTTCACATGACCAATTGTTGTAAAAGTATTATTCACAAGAATTCTATTCTCACACGCTCAAATGGTTTCAAGTCTTTGACCAGCGGTGAATGAAAGATTTATCTTTTCAATATCTGAATTGATATAAAAGACTGTTTTACGATGAGTAGTAGTTGTTTGTGTCAAACAAGAAAGGTAAGTGGGCAGGACATAATATTTCAGCTTGGGTAATGGGCAAATATATTGATGAATCAGCCAGAAGCCATTAGGAAAAATGAAGCAGATGAAAATGCTTGTATATATAAATATAAACTAGTTAACAGACGATGACAGTAAAATGCAATTATAACATTATTGGTAAATGGAGAGAGGAAAAGAGAAAGAAATAGTTTAAGAGAGAGAGAGAGAGAGAGAGAGATTCATCATTTGAGGATTATAGATTTTACAAGTGATAGCAGATCTCTCTTCTGACCTAGCTCTAACAGCTCGGTAGAAAGAAATGTTGGCTGGTCACATTCAATGTCTAGAAAATCAAGCTGATGATATCCCATCATCACTAAGCAGGCACTGAATTTTCACCTATTATGATGGATGGGTGTGTAGGAAATGCAATCGTTCAGTTTTTGTTATATTAAAAGTCTGTCCAAATTTCAAACAATAATAAAATAAAAATAAAGAAAACATGGATATACCTGTTAAATAAATCCATTTTTATTTAAAACATATATACATGAATTCAAAGGAGTCAAAAAGTATTTTAAAAAAGACTTTAAATAGTTATTTCACAGAAAAAAAAACTGTATTTGAGAAAAGACCTTGATCGTCAAATGAGGATTTATTTGTAATCGTCGAAGATTCATTGACCATGCAATCTGTCATTGTTGTAACTAATTTGTTTGAAGTCACCAACACATGTTTCTTTCAGCATGCACTTGGAGTAGACAATCACATCGCTGCTCTCTGAAAGACTAAATCTGTGGGTTTTATAAGAGATTTTTTCTGAAAGTAGGCTTGAAAAAAATAGGGTTTTAGTTTTCCCTGACTGGTCAAATATTTCATATGGTGATGTTAATTTCAAACCAACAGGCATTTTGATTTAAACAATGTGTGTTGTGGAATCTTTATTTTCTGTCAGTGTTCTCTCAGGGTTACCCAGTACTTTGAACATTTATTGGAACTTAAACTCAATCCAGACCTCAAGTGGAACTCATACATACAATAAACTGCTAAAGATACTGGAAAAATGGTCAGTTCATTGTACCACTGCAGTAAGTACCTGACTCCTGCTATCATTTGTCTTTACAAAAACCAGGTCAGGTGAAAAATAGAATACTTCTGTCATATATGGGCAGAAATTGCCCAGTTTTCACTTTCCAATCTTCATAGAGTCCAAAAGCATTTATGTGGACTTGTGGGTGATGAATTATTTTCTACCCTTTGACACCTTTCCCACAGATGAAACATCACAGACCTCTTTTTTTCTCTGTCACTATTTCCATGGAAAGTGTTAAGATAAACTGCATTCCTTTGTTCCACCAGTTCTAACCTTTATGACTAAGACCCACCATACCACACACATTGTAATGAAACCCCCTCTTTCTCTTCAGATGTAAATTCCACTCAAGCAAATTCTTACCATGAATTGCTGATTTGTGGAACTGACTCTCAAAAGGATGCTTTCCCAATCACTACAATCTTAACCTATTCAAATCTAAGGTTAACTGTCATCTTCCCCACATATCCCCATAAACTGTACTCTGTAACCCTTTACCATAAGTGGCTCTTGGGGCTTGTGAACATCACTGTAATAAAAATATTGATGAAATTAAGAATTTTGTATTCACTGTATTAAAGAGAGTGTATTGATATATTTATAGAAAATTATATCAATGGAAAGTGTAACAAGTTCACTAACCAGTGTATTCTGTACTTTTTCTTTCTTTCTTTCTTATGCATGAAGATATGAACATTATTAATTAAAGGGCAAACAGCTTCATTAACTGAGATGCAGAAAGGATTTCTTTGTATCCTAGAGCATTACAAAGTTTACAAGGATATGAATGGATGAATTACAGCAAATATAGGTTGGGTTAAGTGCTATGTAATATCAATCCTCTTATATGGCAAGGCATGCTGGATAATTTTCTCACAGATGAAGAGAAGACTTGAGGTAACAGATGAGAATTCTATAGATGCAACTTGTGAGCAAATTTTTTAAAAAATTTGAAACAAAAATCAGAAATTAGAATCATAAAGATATAATTGAAATTTATGGGACATGTAATTAGGAAAGAGGATTCAGAGAATTTGAAACTCAGATGACACATTGAAAGTAAGATGGACAGAGGGAAACAGCAAGTAACATACCTGATGAGAACATGGAGTGTATGGGATAGTAAGGAGACAAATATTACTTAGAGCTAAAAATAATAGGAAGTTGGGGAGAGCCAGGGTAAGCCATTTCTTGAGGGAATATGCCACATAAAAGAAGATAGGATTGTCCATTCTCTGTATAAATAGTATGAATTTAAACTATTTTTATTATCAAAATAACTTGTTAAATTAGATAATCAAATTGGTTTACTGAAAAAGAAAACAGTAGAGGGATGTTCAAACAAATAAATCACAAAGTACTGATATATATGTACAAAAGGATGTAGGACCTAAATAGGACTAAAACCCCACATCTGCACTGATCATATTTGAGAATAAATTGGACATTGGCATTACTTAAAATCAAACTGCAGCCATCATCATCATGGATACCATATATAGTTTTGATAAGAATTATTCTCATTCCAAAAGCTGCTTGGGTGGTAGAAATAATTTTTGGCAAACTTGGACATTTGTGCCCACAAAAAAATAGAATGTAAAAAAAAGGATGGTTTTCCTTTGACACTATTATTTTAACTATTTTCACTCCTCAACAATGTTTATTATTTTAAAACATGATGATTAGAATTGTAATAAAACTTAACATATGATGAAAAGGAATTTATACATATTTTTTTTTATTTTTGAGAATTTACAACAAAACTATTAAATATTATTTATTTATTGGATTGTTTATTTACAAGAATAATTTTATATTTATAACATTCTAGAATGTAACACAATGCAGTATTTACCAGTTTATAAAGAAATAAATATGAAAACAATTTTATTAATAAATTCATAAACATTTACTAAAGTATTAAAATATGTGAACCAACTATAAGTACATCCTTATTATTCCTTTATGAAGTTCTAATCTATTGGCAATTAACAAATATTTTGCCAGCCATCCCAATTAACAATCTTATTAGATAAATAGTGTTTATTATTTTTTTGGTCAATTCTCAAGAACAAAGAAAATGTATAAATTCACTTTCATATGTTTAGGTCTTATTACAATTCTAATTACTATTTAATACAATAATAATGGTGTCCATGGAAAAAAAAACATCCTTTTGACATTCCACTCTTTTGCAGGTACAAAGGTTCAAATTTGTCTAATTTTGATTGCTTTTGTTGCTCCCACATTTCAAATGATCCATTCTACAATCAAAATACCTGTTTCATATAGTAAGTCATACCTGGAAAGAAAAGGGTTCATATTTCCTGTTGTGGAATCAGGACCAAATAATAGATCAGGAAACATTGCTGAAAAGTAAGAAAATTGAGAGTAGCAATGCAAATGAACCTGATATGCATATGTCAGGCCAATGTGGATTTAAACATTGCATGGATTTCTTTACTCAGCAGAGTGGGGACTGGAGAGCAGCAATATGTTTAAATACAAAATGCCATGTACCACATGTCTCAGTGAGAATGAAATCAGTTTTAGGTATCTGGAAAGCTAATCAGATCTTAATATATTTGTCACCATTTCTTTTCTGCCTATCATCAATCACAGCAAAAAAAGAGACTCCTGTCTTTTCTTGGTGGTTTTGCACCTGAAGTCAGTTGTAGAATGGATAGGCTAAATCATTGCAGCAACAACAAAACCAATATGAAATGTAAGTTCAGTAGCCTAAACAACTCTTGAGGTACATTGGTGACAATTTTTTGTACTATAAAAATGTATAATACAAAAAAATGAAGATACATCTGACATCTCATTTTAACAGATATACTTACCAAAATTATACAAAAATACTAAAGAATAAATTTATTCTATAAAATCCCCATTTACTTTGAGTGTGAGGCGCTGTGGGAATCTGAATGGAGGTATAATGTTGCCATCACCTTGTGATCACTCCAAGTACTTTCATGATCATCATTAGACTCATCCAACTCTTTCAAGATCCTCTACATTGTCCTTAGATTGACACCAAAACACTCTTAAATGTTTGTATTGGAGATCCTGACATGAATTTCAAACAGTACAGCATGCTGTTTCCAAATTTCTGGCAGAGTGAATTGTGTCATGGTGCTCTTTTTCAAACCGACAGTACTCAACTGACCCTACACTGTGCAGATAACAAAATCAAAAAAAAATGTATGCATATAAAATATATATATAAATTTAAATATATATATATATATATATATATATATATATATATATATAGAGAGAGAGAGAGAAAAAGAGAGCGAGAGAGCCTGCTACTTCAGGAAAGAAAAACTTGTCTTCCGTAGTTTTTAGATTTTTACCTATGGGGAAACCCTAGAGGATGTTGTATATCTCAGAAAACTGACTACATTGGCAGCCCTTAGATAAGAAATTGAAATTGCACATTCATCAATCTCACTGGACACTTTGGCCAGTGTTGCCCAAGCATTAGTAGCTGTACTAATAAATGTCTGGAAGCTAAAGGCCAACAATTTGAGCATCTCTTGTGATTGTAGATTCCAAAGGTAACTTGTATTAATCTTGTGAATCTGAACACATTTAATATTACAATATCTGTACAATACTTTCATTTCCTGAAGTGTGTATACATTATTTTGGTGGGCTCTGCATATGTGTGTGTGTCTGTGTGTATATGTGTGTGTGTGTGTGTGTGTGGAGTAATGGTTAGTGGCTTGGATTGAGGAATTAGAAAGCTGAGTTCAAAATCCAGTCAAACCATGACATTCACATGTGCTAATACCCTTGAGAAAGGTATTAATCCCGTTCTTCTCCTTCCAGCTATGTGTAAATAGCAGGAAAGATTGGGTTCTATAACCTTGGATGGCAACTGGTCAAGGAGAAGGACAGCTCTGAATTCAAAACCTGCAGAACATCATTTGGGAACCTTGGGACATGTAATGCACCAGGTCTCTGTATTCAGTCCTTCAAAAAGTGTTGATAGTTCTACACAAAGCCTTCACCACTATAATCAAATCATATATGCTGATGTCAGGCTGTTGGTTCCTAGGAACTGATCTACTTGACCCTTATACATCGAATTAGATCAAGTCTATATACATACATACATACATACATACATACATATATATATATATATATATATATATATATATATATATATATATATATATATATAAATATATAAAATATAGATAACTCGTTTTCGAAAAACCCTCGAATTTTTGATTTGCTAATCAAATCAATCTCGAGGGAAAAAAAGGTTTTAAAAAAAGAAAGAGCTACAAACATGAACTTCTGCTGACAAAAAAATCGCACAGATGCAGGTCTGAAGCCCAAAGAAAAAACCCCGATACGTGTAACAACTAACTAACAAAAGAGCTCAATACAACCGTAGAGCAGACCTAGATACACCTAGTGAGCCAGACAAACCTACCTAGGTTTCACCTAAATGGATTGTCAGGGAAAGTTTATATATATATATATATATATATATATATATATATATATATATACAGATACACACACTGGACTCTTCTGTCGTTTTCAGTCATGAAGGTAAAAGGTAAAATAAATCAGTTCTTAGAACCAAACAGCCAGACTACCTGTGTATATGATTTGATCATTGTGGTGAAGGCTAGTGCAGAACGAACCAGACTTTTTGGAAGAGCTGAATACAAAGGACTGGTACACATAGTTTGTCACAATATCTCCAAATGACTCTCTCCATGTTTAGAATTAAGAGTTTTCCTTCTCCTAGACTGGTTGCCACCCAGGGCTATAGGACCCAGTCTGTCCTTCTATTTGCCCATAGATGGGAGAGAAGAGATGAATTCATACCTTTCCCAGAGGTATTTGCAAGTAAATGTAAAGATCTTGAGTGGAATTCAAACTCAGTTCACTTATTCATCAATCCGAGCTGCTATCCATTACTACATTGTTTCTTATATATATATATATATATATATATAATTAGTACATATATGTGTACCTACGTTTTTGGCATGTGACTATAGTTTCACTGAGTGGTGTTCCTAGTTCATCAGGCACAGATACACCACCCAGTAAAACTATAGTCAAATGCCAAAAATGTAGGAATTATATATATACTAATTAATACATATCTTTGCTCTGTATAACCACATTGAGTACTATTATGTTTACACCTCATGCACAGATTTTTAACGATTATTAATTTGCTTGTCTGCATATGCACACCAGCACATGTGTACATGCCTACTTATATTTGACTATTTCATTTATCCACTCTACAACTATATATATATATATATATATATATATATATATATATATATATATATATAGAGAGAGAGAGAGAGAGAGAGAGAGAGAGCTGTGTATTAAAGCAAGGAATTCTTTTAAAGATATGATTTTTTCTGAACTGTGATTGAGCAAAACATACTAATATTTTTATTTTCTCAAATAGTTTTGAAAAGGTTTTAATCCTAATAGAACTAATTTTAAAAGTCTATGGTGGCCTGGGATGTTGAACCATATTAAGTGGAAGTAATAAAGTGATTTCCTAATCATTTACCACTAGTTTCATTTATCTCCAGTAAGTGCCATGAAGAAAGGTTTAAACCTTGAAATATCTAGTGCAATGTTGCATTTGCTCTGACTTTCAGATTATATTGTGAATCACATGCTAGAAAATGTGAAGTAAAAACTGAAAGAAGTAACATTGGAATCTCTTAAGATCAAATCTATTTTCCTTTGTGAGTTTTATTCCCAAAGAAGATTGGAAAGTTTTGAAAACTAATAAAGACTTTTATGTATGCAGAAAATAAAACTCATTAAATTAGAAATGTTTTATTTATATTCAGTTAACCAAAATAATTCTGTGAAAATAAAATTCCAAAATATTCTAAAACTTTTGAAAATACACTTGACAATACAAAATTTCTTTATCAAAGAGGAAAATAAGAATTAGTCAAAGAGATGAGAGGTCAAAAAAGAAAAAAGTCAAATTTGAAACAAATTTAATGCACATACATGTATAAGCGTACGTGCATGTGTCTATGCATGTGTACAATTTCCTGGTTTTACACACACACACACACACACACACACATATATTCAAACATATATATATATATATATATATATATATATATATATATATATATATATATATATAATATATGTACATTTTTATATATAGATAAATATTTCCGTAACTGTACATTTATGTGTACCTTTTCTTGTATTTAATAAAAATAGATGTTTGCGTTCAAAAATATGAATTGAAAATTAAGTTTTATAGAAAATATAAAAAAATACAAAACAAATTTTGAACATAAGAAGTGTGTTGAACTCAGTTTAGTGCAAACCAGTCATCAGAAATAAATTTGTTACAATATATAATGTCAGCTTTTATTATGTCAATCAATGTTTTCACAATAAAATACATATTAACCAATTAATGATGGAAAAGGTTATTCTGAACATAATTATCTTTACAGGGTGCTATGGATAAATTATCACCTAGATTATGCAAAAATGAAAATAACACTGACACATCATTTTAAGAAATATATTTATGAAAATTACATAAAAATATCTTGAAATACTAATGAATATATCTATTCAATTAAATTGTCTTTGTCTTTGGAATCCTCTGCAACTCTTCTGGATGGTGCCCTCGTTTAAGTTGGTGATGACTTCAGTTCATCTTTGGTGTTACAAGGAGTTTGTTGGTCCCTTGCTCAACCCTACACATAATAATCAAGGGGTTTGTTATCTGTGGAGTTATCATTTTCCAGGCTGCCGTACCTTCATAATCACCATTAGACTCATCCAACTCTTTCCAAATCCTCTGCACTGTTCTCAGATTGACACCCAAACACTCTAAAATGTTGTATTTGAGCTTCCGGTGCAAATGCCAAGCAGTACAGCATGCCATTTCCAAATTTCTGGTAGAGTGAATTGTGTCATAGTGCTCTTTTTCTCACGTATGGTGCCCAACTGACCCTGCTATACTGTGCACCCTGCAACAAAATAAAAAACAAACAAGCAACATGTATGCGCAAAATAAAAAATGGCAGCAATTTACCCATCGCACCCTGTATAATGTGAATACACTATGTAAATTTTCAGCTTATAATATCTGTTCTGATTAGAAATATGTATATTATTTAGGGCTATGTGGTTTTATTATGAACTTGAGGGGTTTTCATTATATTGTAAATAAATATATATAAAAATTAGTTACTATGCATAAAAGGTAACATTATTTTTATTTACCCATTTACAGTGATATTTCATACTTAACAACTTTTCAAAATGGATGACTCTTTTTTAATACAGTTCCCAACATTTATTGCTCTTTTCACATTTTCAGCCAACTATTTTGAAAAACTGGTAAACAAAACAGTGCTGTAAATAAAATAAAAATGTATATTTGTGTACTAAAAACCTCTTTTAAAAGAATAAAAACTAGAGCACTCTTATATATGTAAAAAAAAGATATATACAAATAATCTATATGTAATCGTATAGTTATTGATATCTATTTTTTTTATTTTAGCTAAAAATTATAATGAGACATAAAAAAAAATGTAACATCAAAAGAGAAACAAGATATTGTAAAGTTATTGTAAATTAATTGTAATTGTTGGAGGTAATAAAAACTTTCAGGAAATCAGTGAATAATGAAAAAATAAATTGCAAACATTGACAAAATAAAGACAGAAAAAGTTATCTTTAAAGAATGTCATAAAAAGAGACTTGAGAAAAATGAAAAGATTATTAAGCAAGAAAACTGGATTTGACCTCAAGAAAATATTTGAAGTTAATGTTACAAATGTAAAAGAGAGAAATATTGCAGTATATTAATAACATTGCTAAAAACATGAAAGCCATCAAACTACCACCTTTATATAAACATCACAAACAGACTTGTGTAAATAGGTAAAAGAAATAGAGGAAAACTTATTCCTCGGCAGTAATAGTAGTGATGAATATTGAACTACAACCATCATGACTTAGAATCAAATGGAGTAGTCATAATCCTTTCCTTCAGTTCATCTTTGGTGCTCCAAGGAATTTTGTTGGTCTCTCACTCAACTGTGCCCCACATATAATAATCAAGGAGCTTGCAATCTGGAGAGTTAGGTGACCAGATATAAAGGGTGATATGCCTGCAGAAATTGTCTGACAGCCATGATTGGGTTCTTCTACTTGTGTAGTATGGTGCAGAGACTTGTTGCCAGACACAGGATCTTTCAGGAACCACCCTCTTGACCCAGGGCAGCACTACCTCCTCAAGGAAAACATTGACTTGCATAATAAAATCTGACATATTGTGTGCACAAATATATTTTCCCTGTTATATTTTAATAAGAGTTGCATAAATATTCAAGTAATTTTTGTGTAGACCTTCAAGCTAATTTTCCTTTTTCTCTTCTTTCAGCTCATTCTAACTTATCTTGTCACTGACCTTTTTAATGGCAAACACTAGCTATAGTTAAATTCTAAAATAACAGAAAAGATAAGCCTGTCTACAACATTAATATGCACAAAGAGAAAGATATAGATATGAATAAAATGCAACTAAAATTGAATAGACAAGATAAGCAGCTGAACAAGTTTAAATATTGCTTCAGTTAAGTTCATGATGCCATGAGGAAAGGGAATTAGGTCTACGACAATAGTAGTTTATCTGGCGGGATTATTCATGCTTGATCTGTCAAGTTGATCTGCTTGTTGGAGAATGCTTTTAGATTTGATTTAACCATGTAAATATTCTTTGATGCTGTTTTCTCATACAACATTCAAATACTGATTTGTCTTCCATTTGAGGCTTATGATAAGCTTTCAATAAAAGGACAGGTTTTAAGAAATGAAGACAAAAATTTAAAGTAAAAGTTACATGGTTTAAAATGGTGCAAAATTTTAAAACATTTTAAAGAATAGCTACATATAGCATTTTACTTGTATTTTCAAGTAATGTAGCAATATTAATAGGCAAGTGTGCACAAAATCGAATACTATTTACTTATTTTCTTATTATATTAATAAATTTAATCACAACCTCTATAAACTGCTGGAATGGACACACCAGTCTCACCAGAAAAGGGCTGAAGACTTTTTTTTAATTGATATCACTCCATGCAAAACATTAAAGCCACACATGGGGTTACAGAGTGTGGAACAGAAACATTAATAATGAGTGGAAAGAGAAAAGAATAATCAGGAGGAGCGTAGATAGCAATTGATATTGCATTTACATTTTTGAAGTTGGCTGGGAAGCATGGAGCTGGAAGGAAGTTCCACAAGCAAGAAGTGTGAAGAAAGAAACTGTTAGCATAGAACTTATGGCTACATCTAGCCAGCTCAACTGTAAATTGATGAGATCTTGATTCGGTCTAGTAATGTGCTTAATTTCAAAAAGTACCATAGTGAATAGCTCATCTGAATAATTACTGAATGTATTTATTGCAAAGGCACATTGAGACAACCTAACAATGGTGAGAAAGTGACTGAAGCTGAGCCACCAGATCAGGACCAATAATATTACTGATTCTTTTATGAATTTTATCAAGGAGCTCAAGTTAAATAGAATGAGGCAGCAATATTCTAAGTATGGATGAATGGTAGACTTATAGATATGTTAGATAGGTTCTGGAGTGAAAAATTGTCTCCCAAAACACAGTGAACTGACTTTCTTAGCAGATAAATGGATGCCTAGTAATAGGTTAAATGTATAAATCATGAATAAATAACAATTAAAATAGTAATTGACAATAATTAATGTATATAAAAATCTGCTCAAAATGGTGTATGTTGATTTTTGAAAAGTCATAATGACATTTATCATTAAAGCCATCATCTGAAAAAAGCTGGACCTCTTTGGACACATCTGCCAAATGGATAACTCAAGGCTGGTGAAGCTAATAGTGTCTGTAAATGTGGATGGCAACAACAGTATAGGCAGGCCAAGGACAGACAACATTGTTCATTGGTGCAACATGTGAATAACTTGGCTCTCTAGAGAACACTGGAGAGTGATTATCTAGAATGCTGTTGACACCAACAAGCATTGGGCCCAAGGAAATTAAATGGAAGAAAAAGAATAATGATGTTGTTAACAATGAAAGATAGCAACAACATTCAAGGCTGAAATATAACATAAAAAATCTGCTTTGTTATATTACAATGAATTCAAAAGATTTCTGTATTTATGACTGATCAAAGTGAGATGTTTACCTTTACTAGGCGCATTTTTCTTTTTGGTTCTTGAGCAAATATTTTTATTTCTTAACCAAGAGAAAGTACTTGCACTTATACACACACATACACACACACACACGTCTCTCTCTCTCTCTCTCTCTATATATATATATATATATATATATATATATATATATATATATATATATTTCTGAAGAATTAATGGATTTATTCTTAATTTGACATTTCTAATGTCTCCAAAATTAATGATGAAGTAATAGATAATATATTTTTATTTATTAAACAGTAAGCATTACATCTATCAGACTGCACATTCAAGAAATCTCCAAGAAAGTAATTTTCTTTACTAAAATGTCTGGAATGTAAATACACGATGTTTAATAAATAAAAATGGTGTGTCTATTTCAAATATAATATGTCCACTATAATAATATATTATATATACTCGTGTATCAGGTAACATTTGAAGACCTAATTTTGGAGCTAATTTTAAGGGGATCACATCATGTACAAGATATAAAATTAGTGTATGTACTGTTGGCCCTGACTATGCCATTTGACCAAACTATATATCCATTTACTGTAGTCAAATTAGCTTCAAAGTTAGGTCTTCAAAAGGTCATATGTAAATATATACAGTAATACATATATATATATATATATATATATATATATATATAGTATATAATTTTGAATCAAGCAAAGGCAATGCCAGGCCATGCTATATATATATATATATATATATATATATATATATAGCAGCATGGCCTGGCATTGCCTTTGCTTGATTCAAAAATTGTACAACTCATACAGCAATCGCTATCACTTGACTTAAAATATTTTGCCCTTCCTTGCCTTTAAAGGGGTGCCCTTTGGCGTGCTGATGTTGCTACATGCCTTACTTCTTGCCTATCTCACACTGCTAATTTTTTCTAAGCTCTATACTAAACATTAAATCTGTTACGAAAAAAGAACTAAACAAAATGAACACAAAACGATCAGCTTTAAAAAAGGACTTGTAACTGGAAAAACCGAATGAAAAAAGAATGTTAACAACAAATACTTTTTCACACCCAACCCAGTTCTACAGAGTCAGAATCAACATTGAGTTTAAGCAAGGGAATGAACCAATTGAAGTAAAGTGCCATGCAGATTTAAATTTTTCCCACTTGTGACGAATGCAGCTATTGATTTTTTTTGCATGCGAGCATGCTAGTTAACATTTGTGTCAGTCAGCAGTTGGCTCTCACACTGGCCAATAGAATCTTCCTGCCTATTCGTAGCAGCCAGCTATAGGCTCTCACTCTGGCCAGTACAAAATGGCTGCAAACTACATGAAAACTGCCATAGAAGCATGAAAAAATCAATTATTTCCACTATCGATGGGAGATGGGAAATGCAAAGTCGATCTTGGTCTTCCCGCTAACTTGGAGCATGTGCATGTAAATTTTGGTGCAAATCCATCAAAAATTGCGCCCATGCATTCATTACACATACACACACACACACACACACACACACACATCCTGCCTTTTATTTATATATATATATATATATATATATATATATATATATATATATATATATATATATAAATGTACATTAAAGTCAACACCCTGCTGTGATAGTCTGTTTTATGTTTATATGCAATCCGATTGTCAGCTATATGCATTGTGTTTTTGATCAACTATTTATATTTATATATATACAGTTCAGTGATGCATTGTGGGTAATCTATTGTATTGTTCTAATGATTGTGTTGGTGGGCGGTAATGTTTTTAAATTTGAAACAACAGTTTGAGCAATAATAAATATACATTTTTTCCCTCACCAGTAGCACAACTTTGAGTTTCCTGTGCAATGCAATCAACAGATGCAAATTGAAAACTGACCATTGCATGATTTAAATATTGATATTTATGCTATACTGTAATGATGATGGAGCAGACCATTTATGTATTAAGAGAAATTCAAACAACAATAATAGATAGCTATGAATAGATTTATTAGTGCTTTGTATATCTTTATTGTCTAGATGTGTTCAAATATATATATATATATATATATATATATATATATATGTGTGTGTGTGTGTGTGTGTGTGACTGTGTATATGGGTGCATTAGTTGAAAATATGGATTGAATCAGAGAGAATTATTAAACAAGGAACAAGTAGAAAGTGCTATTAAATTTGACATGTTTTGCTATTTATTTAGCTACATCAGAAATTTTGGGATTTATATTTCAATTTTTAAATTCTATGTTGTTTTGTTTTTATTGGATGTGTATACATCACATGTATATATGTCCTAGTCTTATATTACTATCAATTTTTAAATGCTATGTTTTCATTTACTGTGTGGAATATCATATCTGCTTAGTTTTTTAATTTCTGTTTTTTAATCATTTCACCCAAAACATGACAATAAAGTCAGTAATATGCAAGGGTGAAAAAAGAAATAAACATTATTAAGGAGAGAGAGAACAATAATAGAATGAGATTTTAGAAGTAGTCATGTAGACAGGTTCACCTATTATCCAGTTTACACTCCTCTCCGATCTTTTGAACAGATGTTTTGCCCCTTGTTTCTTGTTTAGGATTAGGTTTCTGGTTCTTTCTAAAGCATGCTTCAACTCTATACACCAAACACTTGTTCTTTTTTCAGCTAATATAAGTCCACAGAGTAACCCTCTATCTTGAGTAGCTCTTGAGTCTTGTATTTGGTAAACATTAGTAAAAAAACAAACATTATTTGTATATTGGTGTTGGTGTTCATATCTTTTTTTAATTGGTATCACCTCATGCATGGTGTTAAAGCCAGTAAAATACAAGGGTTACAGGGTGTGGAAGAATTAGGAAAAGAAAAATTAATAATGAGTAGGAAGAGAAAAGAGTTATCAGGAGGACAGTAGATAGCAATTGACATTGTATTTAAATTTTTGCTGATTAAAGTTAGCTTGAAACGATGGAACTGGAAGGGAATACTACAAGTGATAAGTGCAAGATAAGAAACACATAGATGTTATGACTATGCCTAAACAGTTCAACTGTAAATTGATGAGATTTTGACACCAATCTAGTACTGTGCTTAAATTCAAAAAAGTCTAGGTACCATAGCAAAGAACTCATCTGAACAATTCCCATGAGAGTAATTATAGAAAAAGCACAGAAATGAAACCTTGTGGGAAAGTGACTGAATCCAAGCAGCCAGATCAGAACCAATAATATTGCTGATTCTTCTTTGAATCTTATCAAGAAACTCCAGATAAGTAGAATGGGCACTGGACCATATCTGTATTAATTTTGAAATTCTATGTTTGTTTCATTTTACTTACATTATTTACATTATTCAGTCTGTTATCCTAATCTTCATTGTCATATTCACAATGTTTCGGCCATTGTACATTCCAGCCATTTTCAGGTAATTGGAATTTCAAACTGAACCCTTTATTTCATCCACCAGATGTCTCAGTTATTTCCCTATAATTCAACCAATAAGTTTCATTCACCACTGTTGTGGCCTGGTATTGAACTCACAACTCTTTGGATCTAGTCACTGGATCTAACCAATGTCTTTAACCACATCTTTAATTCAAAACACATACCTTGAGGACATCTGTGTATGAATTTTTGGGACTTTAAACCTAATGTCTCAGCAACCATCTTTTTTATTAGTGCTCATATTGCAATTTTTCTGTTATTATTATAGCATTTTTTACCAGAGCTTATATTGCAGTTTTTTGGTGTTATTCATTGCTATCTCTAGTACTCCTTATTACTGGTTCATTGTATTCATACCTATGATTAGTCGGCTCAGGAGATGTTTGTAGTCTAGCATATGTGTTGATTCCTTAAGTTTTGGTATTTTCCAGTGATACTCTTTGTCTATTATTTCAACCTCATTCCCACGGGGAGGGGGGTATCACCCTTTTCTCTTCCTATGTGGTCAGCTATGCCTGATTTTTCTATTTTCCCTTGTGTTACCACTTTACAATGTTCTTGCAGTCTTACCTTAAGTGTGTGGGGAGGGCTGCTTCGCCTCTGGATTTCTTACCACAACTACATGGGATGGCATACACACAGTTCTTAGTCATGTTCTCATCTAGGGGGTGGGGTCTTACTCAGAAGAGGTGTCTGAGAAGTGTTGAACCACTTTTGAAGGTTGTCCTGATGTTATACGGACCACAGATCCTTTGTATTTTCTTCAATAATCCCTTTACATTGGGTAAGCAGACTGTTTTCTGAGAGCTGTTATCCTCTTGTACCCTTCTATTTTGTTGGAGTTGCTACCATTAATTGGTTGTATGAATGCCATATTCATATCTCATAGTATCTGTTTGTATTTTAAAATATTACTTTAGTTTAAGTGTGTATTAAAAATTGTGTTGAATATGATGACTGTTGGAAATGAAATGTGTAATATTAGGTGATATCATCTGCAATGGATTTTGATTTCTCTAAGTATAAGTTGAATGAACATAGGTGAAATAAAGAAGAGAGTTTTGTAAGTAATTATTCTATGTTAATTATTTATTAATATTGCTTTCTAAGCATTTTCTCTGTAATAAGTTGTATTCATTAGTAAGGTAATATTTTAAAAATCAAAATTATGACCTGTTTTCCATGTAACATGTGAGAAAGAGATTTCTATATAACCTTTCAAATCTTGCTTGTCTTTTTTGAGTTAAATAACAGATATGTTTCTGGACAAGGATGAATGCATAGTTGCTAAATTTGTTTTGCTGAAACTTTAAACCAATTACCATTTCTATTCAATAACATTACTGATGAATTAAAACTCAATAGAAATAACTTTACATTTATTGAATTTCATTCATTCTTTTGCTGAATGTGTCAAACTCTGGTTGTTAAGCATTCCATCACCAGGTCTAACAAGTGGCATTTGTGTTGCCATCAATTTCAGTTGACAGAATTAGGTGTCTGTAGCTGAATTTAGGAGCACTGAAATTAATGCCAAAATGGCTCTTGCTTAAACCTTTCTATTCAATGCTTAGTAGAGCTGTTATAATCAGATTACAATATTTCTGCTTGGTGACCAGAACCTTATTGATGCACCTTCCATGTTAAGGCCACAGGCTCTCTGTGTTTCAAACCATAAAAGACCAGTCTGAGTTTTGTTTGAGGCAGTGTTTTAATCATTCAATGTCATTTTCTTTGTGTTTTTTTTTCTTCAAAACATTTTGGCAATGCTCCCTTGGTATTACCTGGGTATCATTTGATGTCAGGTGAAAACTTGTAAAGGAACTTGCTGAAATTTTGTGTTAAGTTCTGAGGACTAACAAATGTGATTGGTTGGTTTCAAGGAAAGAACATAGGAAATCAAGAGATAACCACCTGACATCAAATGACTTATTTCACACCAAGAGAAACTCACCAAAAGTCTTAGGAGACATTCCTAGTCCATTCTATTCAATAGAATGTGTATACATACATACATACATATATATATATATATATATATATATATATATATATATATATATGTATATATATATATATATATATATATATATATATATATATACATATATATATATATATATATATATATATATATATATATATATATATATATATATATATATATATATATATATATATATATATATATATATATATATATATATATATACATATATATATATATATATATATATATATATATATATATATATATATATATATATATATATATATATATATATATATATATATATATATATATACACATATATATATATATATATATATATATATATATACATATATATATATATATATATATATATATATATATATATATATATATATATATATATATATATATATATATATATATATATATATATATATATATATATATATATATATATATATATATATATATATATATATATATATATATATATATATATATATATATATATATATATATATATATATATATATATATATATATATATATATATATATATATATATATATATATATATATATATATATATATATATATATATATATATATATATATATATATATATAGATACACCTAGTGAGCCAGACAAACCTACCTAGGTTTCACCTAAATGGATCGTCAGGGAAAGTTTGGCTAACAAGGCAAAGAGAATCACATATTTATAGGTGATAGCTATTAAACTCTAAAACTGAAATTCTCAATGTATGTAGACATAAAAAATCTTGGCTACTAAATTAGACGTTTTCCCGTTATTGACTTTCCAATGAGGTTTTTTTTTTTTTTTTTGTTGAATAAATATTCCCCCCCCCCACTTAGGTTTTAGTTTTTTTATTTTGTCACGTGGTGATTTTAGCTATCACCTATAAATATGTGTTTCTCTTTGCCTCGTTAGCCAAACTTTCCCTGACGATCCGTTTAGGTGAAACCTAGGTAGGTTTGTCTGGCTCACTAGGTGTATCTAGGTCTGCTCTACGGTTGTATTGAGCTCTTTTGTTAGTTAGTTGTTTACTCGTATCGGGGTTTTTTTCTTTGGGCTTCAGACCTGCATCTGTGCGATTTTTTTGTCGGCAGAAGTCCATGTTTGTAGCTCTTTCTTTTTTTAAAACCTTTTTTTCCCTCGAGATTGATTTGATTAGCAAATCAAAAATTCGAGGGTTTTTCGAAACGAGTCTAGTTATCTATATTTATATGTATATATATATATATATATAGTTTCACAACCTGTTCTTGAAAGTAGATTTAGGGAGATGCTGTTAACAGATAAGGTTTATAGTAATATACCAGTGCTCATAATAAAAATCAGACATGATAAATAATAATAAGAGGCTTACATATTGCTGCTGAACTGAAAAGAAAAACTTAAAGTATGATATTACTTGCCATATAATGGTTTTATTCTTTTGGAAAGGTTTGAAGTCGTCATACTCTCATATATGCTCCAAAATACATATTTATTCTATTTGCTTGTTTAGTGACATATCAACTCCTTTTGGGTCATTTAATGCTGAAATTTAATTTTCTTGGCAGCATAAATAATTTCTTTTACAAAAATGGATTGCTTTTAATTTTTTACTATGAAAATGTTAGGGTCCCAGATTTTGTTCCGATGTCTACCCCTGACTAGGGGTGGACATGGGAACAAAAGCAATTAAGAAGTGGTTCCATATTCCTCAAAACCTCTCAATTAGAGGCCTAACCAGGATGGCTCTAAAGTACAGTTTTCAATATAAAACCTTTTTATTACTATCAAAGCAATAATTGAAAGATCTAAAACAGATAGAAGTTGATGGTTGGCTGGTGATTCCTCTAAGATTCCTGAATCTTGACAATTGTAATTGTGTCCTGGCATCACAATACTCTTATATTAACATCATTGTTAAAATCAAACAATGGCTAGAACTTAAGAAATGATCTAGTTGCTGGGAACAAAGATGTTGCTGACAAACCCAAGGTTTTCTTTCCTAAATAAAGAATTTTCTCAGTATAGTCAAATGTACAATAATAAACAAGTCTTCTTTGAACATTAATTGCCAACAATATGTTTGATTATTATCTGAGAAATTTAACTACAACTTTCAGTGACACTTTTCTCAAAGTTGATTTGAATTTGGCTCAAGATAGTCAAGTACCTGAATTTCTTTTATAATTGTCTTCTAAATTTCACTGTAGTTTGAAGTCTTTATCATTATTTTGTTTGTTATATAAAAGCCCTTTTGACATTCCTATTGGATTATCTCCATAGTTACAATGTCTCATCTCATCAATACCTTGTTTTCTCCTCCTCCTTTTATGTGCTGTCTCCATTTAAGACATGGCTGAGCATGGCTCTTCAAAACTTCCTATTCTTTGTAACTCTAAACAATGTTTGTCTTTTTACAATACCTCCCACACCCTTTTCTGCTATTCAGTTACACAAAAACATTCAGTAGGTTACTTAATGTTTTCCTTTACGCCTTCTTGCCTTTAATATGAATTTTTAGTGTCAAATTCTCCAAGCCATTGTTCCTCATTAAGATTTCCTATTTTACTAAGAAGTTATTTCTATTAAAAATTCATCTTATTATTTTAATCTGTTTTTTTCATGATGAAAGAAAGTTTTAACTTAAAGTTAGGAACAGTTTTTTTTTTTAATGTTAAAGACTTTAAGAGCAGAATTCGCCCTTACCTTGATTAGCCAGTTAGTAGTAAAAATGGAAAAAAGCATAAAAGCAAAATGAATCCCTTATTCATTTGAGCCAGATCAGTTTACTTAGCAATGGAAGCCAAAAGGGGTACAACACATAGAAGGAAAGTAAACTGTCATGATACAGAAAATACTTATTAAAGTTTGTTCAAATTTCTCTTTTGTCAGTAACTTATTTTTCTTTAAATGTTTGACATGGCATTTCATCTTGAATGTTTCTTTCTTCTTCTTCAATATGCTGCGTCTTGTCAGAAAGTGGGCAAGCATAGCTCTCCATAACTTCCTATCCTTTATAGCTTTAAGCAGTGTTTGTCTTTTTGCTATCTCTGCCAGCTCCATGTCAAACCTGTTTTGAATTTAGATTTTCTTTCTCCTAGACTGTTTGCCAGCCATAGCCAGAGACACCAGCTGCCCTGCTATTTAATCCATGGTGTTCCCCCAAATACTTTTCATTATTCATCAAGATAAAAATAAAAAAGTATTAAGAAGAATTATTCTAGAACAAAACATGATCTTTTCAGTGATGAGTCACAGTCAAAACAGTAATGATTCTTTTTCTTCTATGTGTTATGTCCCTTCAAGCTGTGGGCAATCATAGCTCTCTACAACTTCCTGTCTTTTGTAGCTCTTGCTAAGGTTTATCTTTTTGCTATCGTTCCCACTTATATAAGCATGTTGAATAGGTTACTTGCTGTTTCACTCGATATGGCTTGTGAATATCAAATTCTCCAAGTTCTTTTTCTTCATAATGTATCCTAGAAATTTCAACTGTCTTTTTCTGATTCTAAGTATAAGTGTCCTTTTTTATTTTCATTTTTCTTAAAGCTTCTTTGTTACTCACATGTTATATCCATGATATTCTCAGGATCATTCTGTTGAGCCATATCTTGATTGCCTCACAATCTGTGAGGAATTTGTCCAGCATTCAGTGCCATATAAGACAACTGATATTTTACATAGCAGTTCAGCTTTATTGAAATGTTATCTCTGCGTTTGATGTTACAGATTGCATGCTATAATACGGGAACTTATTTAATTTTAAAGTTTGCAGGCTAATCATATTTTCTGAGTATGAGTTTTTGTACATCTTTGAAGATTGATATCTTTCATTAAATATGCTTAATTATGAAAGTTATTTCTCATCTTTTCAAAGAACCATTTCCATCCTGCCAAATATTAAATTTGATTTTAAAGGTGGGTTTACAGAATTTCTTTGTTCTCTGAAAATTTCATCCTCATCTTAAAGATTTTTTCTTATTTAAGTTTTCATTTCTCTGCAAACATCATCTTTCTCTTTTGCTGTAAAAAATGATTTCATAACACAATTTTTAAATTTAAAATGTTTATTTCATCATCTCAATCTTTATTTTGACAGAAAACATTACATTGTCTCAGTACATGGCAGCAATTTGGAAGTATTCTATGATAAATACTCTTTCTTAACAGATACAAGATATATTTAAAGACTGAAAACACTTATCATTCAAAATGGTTATAAATGGATGAATAAGTAAGCATAATTATTTAAAAAGATTTACAAAAGAAAATCACTTCTCAAAGTCTGATATCAATTATTTAATCATATTAGCAAAAAAGGTATGTAAAATGTCTGAATTCATAAAAGATTTTTGCAAGATAATGCATATACTGAAATAAGAATTCAATTTACAACTGTTCACTTTTTTACAGTAATTCTCATAGATTTCAGCATAACTTTGATTAAAATGCAAGTTACATAAGAAAATATTTTCATGTAGGCCATTATACAATGTAGCTGTTGATGTTACTTAATTATCATTCTGATAATATCTAAGCACCTTTTCCTTCATAAATCATACGTGTTTCTGAAAGAGATTGCAGATTTTAAATACAACATATATACATGCATCACTCCTTATCTATATGTATATGTATAGATACATGCACACTTACACATTATATTTGTTTTTATTTATATTTTTGGGTTGGTCAACGAATATAGTAATTTTAGCACTTGAAAATAGCTTCAGTATGAAACTCAATGTTGTGCAATTAATATAAGACATTATGTATATTTCTTAATATATATATATATATTAAATAGTTCTGTTACTTAACATTGAGCACTGATTTTTTTACACTATAGACTATTTATATGTATTTGTATTTGTTCACTCACTTGTAGACCTACATCATATTTATCTATTCGGTTTTATATATATATATATATATATATATATATATATATATATATATATATATATATAAATTTTAATTATATCTAATCACAACATTTACATTTTATTTTAACATCTCTCTTTAGTATAAATATCAATTTGTTCATTGATATTTATTTTTGAATGTTAAAATTTTGCTAATTACTCTCAGGGATTTTGAGTAGCATGGTCACCATGGTTATGATTCCTTTCTATAGATGTTTTCATCATTTGTCTTAAAAATATTCATGCAAAGTAAAATATTAACAAGAAAAAAATTAAAATATTTAAACATCCGACAAGTTTTCAAAAATTCCATCTTACATACTTTGTTCAGATATTTCAAATCAATCAAACAAACAGACCTAAAAGTATACCAAAATTTTATTAACAGGAAGCATTATTTTATTGACACCAGCACTGAATGTTCTGTTTTCTCTCAATCTCTTATGAAGATTTAATAAAAGTGAAGCATGTTAGATTGTTACACATTTTCTATTTGTTCTTTTGTTTCATCATCCTGTTAGATTCTGGTCCATATTTGATATACATTTGATCTTCAACTCATGTATATATATATATATATATATATATATATATATATATATATATATATAAACAATGTGGGATGGATAAATTGTCGTCTAAATTAGACAAAAATGATAATAACATTGACACTCATTTTAACAGATATATTTGCCAAAATTACACAAAAATATCTTGAAATACTAAAGAGTAAATTTATTTAAGAAAATTGTCATTAGCTTTGACCATGGCCTCCAAACAACTTTGGAATCTTCTATCATTTCAAAATTTCTGGTGAATTGCATCATGGTACCCTTTTTCTCACAGATGGTGCCCAACTGACCCTTCTATAATGTGCAGTCAACAAAATCAAAAACCAACAATGCACAAAGTTAAAAATATGAAATGGCGACAATTTACCCATACCCATCATGAGTTATCTGCAGGAATATCAGATTGAATATAAATGTTACCATCAACAGGGGACTTGATTTGTATGGTGTGTCATAATTCATGTAAAAACAAGTCTGGTCTCACCATTCATGAGAAAACTACAAAATATTAATCATGGAAACACTGGACAATCAAACATCCAAAATAAATCAGATGATTATGATCATGGGCAAACCATATTAGCTTGAAATTTAAACAATGATGTTGGTCTTTTGCAAAACACTAGTTGAAAGAGAAGAGTTATTGCAGATGATTAATCACAGTCAACAATGCAGAGCAAGACTACTTACAACTTCCCAAAATAATTGGTAACTACAAACCTGGATACATGTATGGAACTATAAAAATGCATAGACCTAACTTCCCTCTCTGTCCTATCATATCCCAAATTCCTACTCCAGTTATTCAATTAAACAAAATCATTACATCATACATACCTAGTAACTACAGAATTAAATCAACTCATGAACTAATCCAAATCTTTAAAAGACAA
Organism: Acanthosepion pharaonis; assembly: GCA_903632075.3. NCBI lineage: Eukaryota > Metazoa > Mollusca > Cephalopoda > Sepiida > Sepiidae > Acanthosepion > Acanthosepion pharaonis. Next base: position 3,460,826 of record CAHIKZ030000557.1, on the reverse strand, counting down.
AAACCTAATAATGAAACCATAGCTTCACTTGGCATTGAAAGTTTATTTACTAATGTTAGAGAAATGGTTGATATAATTATAAAGAATAAATAGACTTAATATTTCTAGATTATTCAACCAAACATGTTTGAATGAAGATATACAGTCTAAATATATAAGCTATGAATATGTATGAGAATGAACACTAATATACATGCATACATACATATATATATATATATATATATATATATATATATATATATATATATTCTTTTTTCATTTTTCACTCAAAATACTGAAATATTAGGAATACGTTTTCACAGCGTCGCCCACGTGACAACGTGACCATGTTTTAAATGGAGCGCTGATCTTATAAAACTTTCAGTTATCTGTTTGAATAAGTCTTGTTCTTATGTACATCATCTTTGTCATGTTGTATTGATAATGTTATAATTTATGAATATGTCCTGAAGATGATTTATTAGACCGAAACGTCCGACATTGACATATTAACATTAAAACAGCATAATTGTATATAAGGATTTTTGTTTGTTTTTTCTGTATATATTTTTCTTCATATATATATATGTATATATATATTAGTTAGCAGGGAGTAATGGTGGTAATAACAAATAACAGAGCCCAATGTATTTATGCTACTATTAAATATACATTTGTTCCTCACCAATTTGTACAACACTAAGTTTCATATACATGCCAACTATCAGGCCTACTGCTTATAAAATGGTGTGGAAGAAATGTATATTTATTATTATTAGTATATATATATATATATATATAGATAGATAGATAGATAGATATGTCTCCAAACATGTTTGATTAAAAAGAGCTAACAAGGTCTGCCCATTTAATTCTTGACTATTTTTCAAATAAGGTATGGTACAGAGACTGCTATTCTTGTTATTACATGGGCAGCCACACTATATATATGCAATATATAAGTGGGTGCTGAAAATGTATTGAAATAATCAAGAATTATAAAACAAATTCTGATGTTTGGCCGGTGGTTCAACCAATTCTATAAAAATAATTCTTCGTCTTTGACATCATTTTACATATTTTAAGGTGCAGGTTGGGACTAAGTGATGACTGGTATTCACAAAAAAATTCATCCTAACACATCTACAAAAAAGTATTATTTTTACATTGCCTATTCAAACATAGATTCCTATCGTTGTTATATTGATTGAAAATTAGCTATCATTATGAATCAGGTAACCCCCCCACCTTTCACCTTCATAACTCCACAATCAAAAAAGGACATACATTTTGTGTACAACTGACTTTTACTGACCTCCACCTCAGATGTGTTGACTTCTACTAAAAATGCAGCATAGATTACTGATGCAATGGTTATGGCTGGGTTTTGCCCTCCTTATAAGAATCAGTTCAGTGCAGATAATCTATTCATTAATGACAGTACAAAATTCCATGACTTAAAAAATGGCTATATTCACATGCAGCACTGGTTCGACAACACAGACCACTACTAAAGAAAGGTTCCTAATGAACTTATTGTGCTACTTTTATAGACAAGGGTTGAAAGCCAGGAAATGGATGATGGCATAGTAATGGGAAAACCTATGGCAATCTTTAAGCAAGTTTTTGACAGAAAAGTGATTTCATTCTTGACTTTTTATCGGATTTGTGGATAAATATCAACAATATTAGTAAGACCCACTTTGGTTAATTGAAAGTCAGATCTAAGACAAGTTATGTTCATCTGTTAATTTAAAAAAAAATCATTTGCTGGTTATCAAAATATGCAAAACACTAAACATTCTGCTTCACAGATGAAGTACTTTAAAGTACTTCATATAATAATAAACTTATTTGTATAATAATAATAATAATAATAATGGTTGACAACTCAATTCCAAGTACATCCATATACTAAGGTGGCTAGCTGATTAAACCCTGCTGTAGACACTTACTCTTGTACATTGTGTTATTTCAACACCCAGAGAATTAACTTGTGATTTATACTATAATTATGATGAACAGACCTTAGTTACAGTTTCTGGGAGAAGGTACATAATTTGTCATGATCAGTAGATTGAACAAGGCCAGTACACTCAAATCTTCAGTCAAAATGGCTTGTAATGCCATATTACCACAACTAATGAAATCTTCTGTAAAGTTTTGCCTCCTTAATTTCATGCACAAGACTTGGGTTAACCTTTGGCATGGCTTTTGGGCATTTTCTAGTAATGCCACATGCTGAGATTACTTCCCCAAGTTGATAATATCAATAAGCCACTTTTCTGACAAATCGATCATGGTGAGATTTGAACTGGGATTTCCTGGTCATAAGGTGAACATTCTAACAACTTGGTCACATTCATATAATATATATATATATATATATATATATATATATATATATATATATATATGTTTGTGTGTGTACATACATACATATGAATAAAGACAAAAGATGAAAATTTATCTTAGCTGATGCTTTGTCCTTTGATGGACTTTATCAAGGCAAATGTAAGGAGGGTGATATTTTTCATTAATTTGAAAATGTAATGCATGGAAACTGTTTAGAACATTGTCTTGTTTTTTTTGCTAGCTGAACTTTTAAATCATAATACTTGTAAAATTACATTTTATAAAAGAAAAAATACCAGAAGGAAAAAGTACAATCAATCATTATTTGATATTTTTAAAACTGGGTTCATTGTCTTGTTTTTCTAATGGGTTCAAAAAAAATATGAAGGTTTTCCAGAAGAAAGTAGGAATTATGCCTTCATAATGGATATATGTTGTAGAGTAGTTTCACAGTGGAGGCCTGTATTTTTACTAAGTTGGTCCTAAAAATAGGTTTGATGTACAAAACGTTAGGAACTTGATATAATAGGTAATGATGCAGAGAAATCTAGTTGTCGTCGCTGATACTTTTAGTATCCGAGTAACGGTCGTCCAACATCGACTGACTGACCAACTATATTTAGTCACCCCCCCCACGAGGGCATCATGTGGCACAAGGCCGGTTTAACGTGGTATCTACGAATATGCCCATTGAACCCGTATAAATGGGTTCAGGGTTGGTTTACCTCCCCAAAAGAGAATCCGCCCTTCGGCATAGCCTCTTTCGGGTTCCTCCCCGCCCGAAGACAGAGAGTTCAACCAATCAGCCGGTCAACTGACATCAACTGACTCACCAACTTACTGAGCAACTATTACTACTACTACTTATTATAGGTGGGAGAGTTTATTAACTATAGAATAGGTGTGTTCCACTATAACAATATATTTCCAATAAAATGAGATCTTGAAGTTTTATCAACAGTTTAACTTTGCCATATGCAAGTAAACATTAAATATCTGAATGAGAAAATATAACATGAGGAATCAACATAAAGTATAAATAAGACAATGAATTGACATAAAGATAGAAATTGCATTTAGGACTTTCTGAGATTGAGCAGTGACTGCATTTGCCTGGATTTTGTATTTTAACAATTTGATAGAAAAACCAACAAAGTTTCAGACCCCATACCATGCCTAATCTCAGGGTTATCATCTCATGAACTTTTTATATAGCTACACTTACGCATCATGTCCTCCTTATTTTCATAATGTTCACTTCTTACCACTTTCTCTTTCATTCATGTCCCACACCTTATTCATCATAATCATTTTAACAGTAACCTTTAATCATGAGTGGCTCTTTAGACTTGTATTGGCTTAAGTTATTAAAAGAAAATGGCCTATATGCATATGTCATGAGATAACAATATTATTACATATTTGATATTTAATTAATAAGGCTATTCACACATAAACCTTGTAATCCATTAAGGCTGTTGATACCCGACATGTATGCAGCCATAGCAGCAATGGGTGTGTCTAGGGTATGATCATCTGATGAAGTACACCTCTCTTGCAGCTGGATTTTGAATTCAATGTTGCTTTTATTCTAGACTGGTTACTATCAAAGGCTAGTGAACCCAATCTCTACCCTGATATTTAACCCATGGCAGGGGGAATGTATTCATACCTTTCCCAAGTGTATTTGTGTGAAAGTCAATGTAGTGAATTCACCAGTTTGTTCTTCTGATCTACTAACAATTACACTACCCCCGCACACATCTATTATAAGGATATTTACTTTTATATGCTTCAACCATTCTGGATGTAAGTGAAGTTGGCTCTCCACAACTTCCTGACCTTTGTAGTTCTTAGTAGTATTTGTTTTTTTATTATCCCTCCCACACTTTGTTCTGTCATCCATTTACACAAGTTCATTAGGTAAATTACTCTGTCCCTCAATATGCCCTAGGAGTGTCAAATTCTCCCCCTCTTTTTCTCATTATTTGTTATAGAAATTTAAACTGCCTCTTTTTGATTCTAGGTATAACATGTTCTCTCCAAGGTATTCTCAGCATTCTTCTGTAGAAGCACATATTTGGAATCCAGGAAATCAATTCTGGAATAAAATTTTACCCAGTCACTTCATTTTCTTTTCATCTTTGAGGAAATTGTATCCACTGCAAGAAAGGAGAACTGATATTACATAGCAGTTCAGATTTCTTTTCTTTGTTTCTAACAAAATTTTCTTGTTTCTTAATATTTTGTTTAGCTTTTGTTGAGTATCTTTTCATTTTCCAATCTGTCTTTAGATTTCTGTTTCCCATTTTCCGTTGTTTGATAAACACTTCCAAGAAATTTAAGTTTCTGTACTTAATTGATTTTGAAATCTACCATTTGTAACTCACATGTTATTTCTTTAGTTGACAACCATGCATTCTATCTTCTTACAATTGATGGACATATGGTCAAATCATGCTGAATTAAAAACAGTTCCTGTTGAATTATCAAAATTAAGTAGTGTTTAGCCTGGTCAGAGATGAGATGGAGGATCACTTGGTAACAACAGGTACGGAAAGCAACTTTCTGAAATTTGTTTCAGCTTTAAATGCCACAAATACTCATGTATAAGCTGACTTTATGTATAGTGCAACCCCTGGATTTTTTTTTTGCATGAATTTTAAACTCTGTAGAAAAAACATACCTATGTATAGTGCAACTAGATATAAAAAAATACATGATTCTTGACCTCTTCAAAAGAATTACCTGTGTATAATGCAATCCCTATTTTTTGTGTAAAAACTTATCATAAAAACTTGCACTAGAGTTGAGTCTATCCGGTAACCTACAAAGGGTCGATAAGCTATAAAGTACAAATCAATCAATCCATACAATTGATGGTTAGTCTTTTTGCTTTCCTTTAGAACTCTGTCTAGGCATTCCTGTAGTTTTATTTTAGTCTCTGTTATTAATACAGTGTCATCTGTGTATCTTAGACTCATTAATAATTAATCAGTTGATTATAAAATGCAAGTAGAATAACTACATATTTCACAATACCTTCTACAACAAAAACACAGGGATTGTCATAATTTGAAAGTGGGCATATTTTTATCTCTACTGAAAAGTGGCAGGTGTGTCAAATGGTTCATATCCGTATCTATTGAAGAATGTCAGTCAAATATCTCCACAACATGGGTTGTGATAGAAGAGTAATCAAAAGAAAGCCAATTATGAAAACCAGTCAGCATTCTCTAGAGAAAGCAGTGAGCACAGACATATTAGTTTCAAATGAATCTAGATTTGATCAATTTTTGAACAACAGATGGATAATGTTTGAACTGCCTCTGGCTCTCTATGAAACATGGTGGATTTTCAGTTATGTTGTGAGGAGCAACTTAGAGCATTAGTGATTCAAAGCTTCTTGGATGCATTGTGAATATCAATTCAGAAAAATACATGGTTATTCTGAACGAGGAACTTCTCTTTGTATTCAATGATGATTATTTGAACAAAAACAGCAGCCTTTTATGAATTATAGTGCCTCATTCTATATACAGGAAAAGACTTAAAAATAATAGGTCGAAAAAATATTAAGCAGCTCACATAGTTAAGTTATTCTCTTGACATGTATCCTATATCTGGACTATTTTGGATCATGAAATAAAAAAATGCCAAAAAACCTTTTTATAAAAGGTTGATTTGTGTTTTGAATGCAGCTTAATTCAGTACACACACACACATACATACACACACACAAATAAATATATATATATATATATATATATATATATATATATATATATATATATATATATAGTCATCTACATACAAGCCTGTTTTGCTGTATCACAGCTCATCAATGTGGCGCCGGGATTGAGATTCAAGTTAGAGACTATATAAATGTATATTTGGGCAGCAACCTTTCTTTTTAACATCTTTCATTAAATACAGCAGACAAGGAAGATGTAATTAATTTTTTATTTATTTTTTCCAGCATCCCTATGCTTTTATTGTTATAAAGAAGTAAGGGTGTACAGAGATTTTTTATAATTTTCATTGTCCCAAGCGCTTTTGGCCACTTCTTTAGTCATTTTCAAGGGTTTTTTTGTTTTTGGTGTTGTTAGTTTTTACTCATGTTTTGAAGTTTTATTTTATTTTTATGTTGTTTTCAATAGGAGCGTTTATTCTGAAAATTCGCATGTTGAGTACATCTGGAATTAGTGTAAGCATCTTTCTATTTTTAAAAAAACTTTTAACCCTCCATTTCCACTGTTAAATAAGGTGAGATTAATAGTAGGAGAGAGATGTATATATGCAGGAAATTGTATGACAAACTGGAAAAAGTTTTTGTGCAATGCATTTCATCCTGTAGGACATCATCAGACTAAATTTGTTATATTAGTGGGACTAGACATGTACACAAACGAACGATGCTGAGATTTTTTGATTTTTTTTTTAATTTACCTGATTTCATTTAGATTCATTTTCTTGTTCTTTTTGTTTCCATCACTTTTGCTATTAGATATCCCACACTGTGATGATAGAAGTTCTGCCAGGAATGGGGAAATGTTGTGAGAGCCAGGGCGCATATTTACTGTAGATGACCTTGTAAATCAAGGCACTCTCAAAACCTTTTTGTTGTAGTCAATTGTTTTCTCCTTTGATCAAAGTAGTTAAAAAGTTAAAAATTTAAAGATTTAAAATTTTCAGCATCTCTCATTCATACATATGTGTAGTCACACCAACATTACAAATTTAGTTCAATGATGTCCTCAGGATGAAACATGTCACACGAAAACTTTTTCCAAACTATCATACATTTTTCACTAATATTGTTCTTGATTTATAAAAATATGTATTATCTAATATATATATATATATATATATAATGTAATCTCGACAGAGTTATAAGTTATTGAAATTTTGAAAAACTTTCATGAAAGTATTATTTTCAAAATATACTTTCATGAAAGTTTTTCTAAATGTCAATAATATATATATATATATATATATATATATATATATATATATATATATAGATAGATAGATAGATAGATAGATAGATAGATGCAGTTGCCTGAAAGAATAAATGTAATTTTAAAATTCCTTATCACAAATCTACCAAATTTTAATTTGCTCAATAAAGTATTCTTGAATAGTCAAATAAAAGTTACTCTTAGAAAATGAAGGTATAACTTTACTTTTGTCAGGTCATTGAATGCATATATAAAAGTTTAAATTTTATTTTTGCAAATCAGAAGTTATCTATTTGTATAGGTATTTATCTATTTATATCTGTAGTTTAATATTTATATATATGAATGTATTAAAAAAATGGTATATGTCATGTTTGTATATGTAAATGCAAAAATATAGTGAATTAAAAAATGCAACACCTATTTTCTGAATAAGATTTCTATTTTTTCTTTTAGTAATATTTTAAAGACGTTGCACTCAGGATATATTGATATATTTAGTGTCACAGTTTATTGAGCCACATATTTTCATATAATTTTTTTTATTTGTTTTATTTTTGCTGCTTTTTTTCTTTTAAGTTTTTAACTTTTTTCATTAGTTCAGATTTCAGCATGTTTTTTCAGTTTATTCCTTAAATTCACTAAAAACACTTTATAAAACAGAAGTTATTAAATCATTGTGCCCAGCCTCTCTCTTCAAGAAAAGTGGACAGATTGTAATCCTATAACAAATACGAGCCTGACTCAAAAATCTTGCATCATCTTTTGAAAAACCCAAACAGAAAGTAGAAGCAGATGATCATGAATAACTCCTGACAAACTATCAGGATTTATCTCAAGAAGAGGTTTTACTTTGCAAGCCAACATGGAGAGTTAATCCAGGTTTTCTTTTCTTTTATGCATTGGGGATCAAAGTAAACATGGACATTTTATGCAAACCAGGCAATGAGAAATGGATGCTAAATATCAACTATTTGACTTTGGAATGATGAATTACTTAATGATATTTATAAAGCATCTAACATTTTATTCCAAAATTGATTTCCAAGATTCCAAATATTAGTTCTTCATTTTTTACCCATAAAACACCCATTAGTGAAAGACAAAATTTCTGTTGTAATATATTTTATTTTCTCAGCCTAATAGATTACACTCTTATTGACTGACAAGCAAAGACTAAGATAACTTCATGCAGATTTCAGTGTTATGTCACGTATAGGGTCTTAACAAGAAAAATCATTAGTTTTACTATTCCAATATTAACAATCATGACTTGCAATTTTTTTATACATTATCCTCAAGAAATTGAGCCAAATTATTCCTTATTTGCAAGATACATTGCTTAATAGTTAGTGAATAAGGCAACAGCATCCAAAATACACATACACACACACACATATATATATATATATATAATATAATATAAACACACACACACATATATGTTTGTGTGTGTGTGTGTGTATATATATATATATATATATATATATATATATATATATATATATATAGTCAGCCACAGGCAGACTGTTTCACTGTATCACAGCTCCTCAGTGTGGCTAGACATCTGATTACTTCAAGCCAGGATCGAAACCTGACTGATTTGACGTCAGATATCTTACCTCTAGGCCATCATCGCATGGCAGAAAGGAAGGGAATTTTAATGTTTTATTTTAATGTTTTTATCGATACAAAATACACCAGTGGCTCGGAGAACTCAGTTCAATTTACTTGAAGAGTAATGCTTAATAGCAGTAAGAGTTGCTATTTTTAAAAGTCCCCTTTCCCCAGAGAGCTCAACCAAATTTTCAGGAGCATAGATATAGTCATCAACACAGACTGTTTTGCTGTATCACAGCTCTTCATTGTGGCTAGATGTCCATTTGCTTCAAGCCGAGATTGAAACCCAACTGATTTGACATCAGTCAGATATCTTACCTTTAGGCTATCATTGCACAGCAGAAAGGGAATTTTAACATTTTTCTCTATATGAAATGTGTATGTGTGTGTGTGCATGTGCATGTATGTGCCCGTGTGTGTGTGTGTGTGACAAAATGGAAAAAGTTTATTTATGTTTCATCTGTTAGGACTTCATAAGACTGGGTTTGTTGTGACTACAGGAACAAGAGATGCTGTTAGTTTCAAAATTTTTTGAAAGAATTTTTAGATATTTTCATCTTAGTGAATTTTTTCTCCTTTAATTAGAGTAGCATTTTTTATGCCAAAATTGCAGTCAGCTTCATTATGGTGAACAACCAATGCATTTTGTGTGCTGTTTTTTTAAATTGTTTCTTTTGTGTCCATATAGTCTTTTGTTTAAACTTCTTGAGGTTTCTCCAATATATTCTTTCTGGCAATCCTGGCATTTGCTAGAGTAAATTCCTCCTTCAAGTTTTGGCCTATTGTTTTGTTTTATATTGATTAAGTCTTTTATTGTTTTAGATGTAGTTGTGACAAATTTTATACTGAGTTTAGGTAAATTATTTTTGGTTGTAGCTGTGATAGCATCGGGGGTAGAATAATTTATTTTTTGATTTGTAGGGTTTATCAGGAAAGACAGCTTTTCTATTTTGGAATATTTTATAAGCCTTTCATTTTTGCATTGAATATGAAATAGTTAGGGCACTGAAGTGTCAATCGACTTTTCAATACGATAATTTTTTTTTAATATCTAACCAAATTCATTTTTTTCAGTCTTTTTCTTTTTCTTTCCATCACTTTTGTTAGGAAGTATCTGGCACTGTGATAATAGATCTGCCAGGAATGGCGAAATGTTGTAAGAGCTAGAGCACAAATTTACAATGGATGACCTTGCAGACATTTACGTCATAGTGAATTATTTTCTCCTTTGATCAGAGTAGCATTTTTTATGTCAAAATTGTGAATTAAACAATTTATTCTCCATGTTTTGAATTCAGAGTAGCATTTTTTATGTCAAAATTGTGACCAGTCTCATTAGGGTGGGCAAACAATTGTATTCTCCATGGTTTTGAATTCAGAGTAGTCCTTCTTCCTTGATTGACTGCCACACAAAGCTAAAAAGTTTATCTTACAATTTAATCTAGAGCTGAGGGGGTGATGAAACAATCCCAAAAAGCATTAGTGTGAAAGTGAATGTAGTAGACCAGAGGTGACCAGACTTGCTTAGCGTAAGAGTCATACAATAAAGTTCAGATGTTTGAGAGCCGCAAGACATGAACAAAATTTTACACATACTTTAACCCAAAGGAGTCTCAATTCATTCCCAATAAATAATTATGAAGCTTCAAATTTTTCTTATTTGTCATTTATATTAACTGTAATGAAAAAAGGAGGTCAACCAACATGTTTCCATGTGCTACATATTAAAGGTCAAAGAGCCACATGTGGCTCATAAGCATCAGTTTGGTCACCCCTGCTATAGACTATACTGCACCTGAACTCAACTTGTCAATTCCACTTCCTGTGCTGATAACTCATTTACTACGCCCATCATTCTTATAAACTTCTATGTGCCATGCTCCTTCAAGATGTGGGTGACCATGGCTCTCCACATTTTCCTGTCTTTTTTAGCTCTTAGTAAATTTTGCTCTCTTAATCCTTGTTCTGCCAATCATTTACACAAATTTGCTTGCTAGGTTATGCATTTTTTTCTTCTCTCCTTGTTACCTTCAATATGTTATGTGAGTGGTAAATTTTCCAAGCCTTCTTTCCTCATGATATGCCCTAGAAATTTCAACTCTCTTTTTCTAATGTTAAGTATAAGTTTCCTTGTTGAAAATTTGTAATGAAAATTTTGAGCACAAAATAATGTTTTTGACATTTTTATTACCTGAAAACTTAAAATTTAAATTTAAATTTTTTGCCTGTCCTAATTTGTTTAATATTTATTTTAGTAATAACTAGCAGCATGGCCCGGCATTGCTCGTGCTTAATTCAAAAATCATACGACTCATACAGCAATCACTATCACTTGACTTAAAATATTTTTGCCCTTCCTTGCCTTTAAAGGAGTGCCCTTTGCCGTGCTGATGTTGCTACATGCCTTACTTCTTGCCTATTTCACACTGCGAATTTTTTCTAAGCTCTATACTAAACATTAAATCTGTTATGAAAAAAGAACTAAACAAAATGAACACAAAACGATCAGCTTTAAAAAAGGACTCGTAACTGGAAAAACTGAATGAAAAAAGAATGTTAACAACAAATACTTTTTCACACCCGACCCAGTTCTGCGGAATCAGAATCAACGTTGAGTTTAAGCAAGCAAATAAGCCAATTGGAGTAAAGTGCCATGCAGATTTAAATTTTCCCCACTTGTGACGAATGCAGCTATCGATTTTGTTTGCATGCTAGCATGCTAGTTAACATTTGTATCAGTCAGTTGTTGGCTCTCACGCTGGCCAATAGAATCTTCCTGCCTATTCAGCCAGCTATAGGCTCTCACTCTGGGCAGTAGAAAATGGCTGCAAACTACATGAAAATTGCCGTAGAAGCATGAAAAAATTGATTATTTCCACTATCGATGGGAGTTGGGAAATGTAAAGTCAGTCTTGGCCTTCCTGCTAACGTGGGGCATGTGCATGTAAATTCTGGTGCAAATCTGTCCAAAATTGTGGCCGTGCATTCGTTACACACACACACACATCCTGCCGTTTATAGATAGAGATAACTCTGTGACAAAATATATAAAAGTCACTCGACTCTAATAACTTTTTAAGGTCAGCAGAAATTTTATCAAAACTCTCACAATAAAAGTCTATAAATTATTTAGGCAAATTTTCAAAGGATTTATATGACCAACACCAGATTCATCTAAGAGACCTCGATAAATCAATTTATTGAACCTTCTGCAATGTTACACAAAATTCTAGTGGCCGTCAATGAAATAAGTCCTTTAAACATTTACCAAATAATATTTACATTATGTAAATTTCGTAAAGGAACCAAGGAATGTAGTTCATCCAAGCACTTTCCATAGAAGTAGCGATAGAGCTGTGAGAGACTTTGCCACACTCCACTTGTGAGAGAGAGTTTCATAGTAAAATCTTGTAGAATGATTACGTGACTCCATGTGTCTATAAATTTTTCCCATTGTTTCATTACTTTTTGTTTATCAATGTCCAACTTTTTTTAAATTACCACAAAGAATCTTTTGCTCTCAAGCCATTTCATAAAAGAGACAAATATTATCAAACATTTGTACTGCTGATCTGTCTGGCTGCATTTTTTCCTTTAAGCTCAATGCAAAAAAGAATAACTATCAATAATTTTTATGTCCATTGAAAATGTAAAGCATTTTACTCAGTTAATAAAGCAGTTATATTTCTTTTTCTTTTACAAAACTTAATCAAGTATTTTTATGTTTGAACTTTACCTTATATACTATACAAAATCTGCTTTATATAAATACCAGAATTTTTTGCGACATGCTGATGTGTGTTAAAATTTTCGCAGTATTTTATATTATTGAAGTTACCATTAACATTTTTTTTCCTGTAACTTACAAACTCCATGCTTTGTTCAGTTTTGCAAACCAATTGATGAAATTTGAATAAGCTGATTTGTTTGGAAAAAATTCTTTGTTCAAAAACTCTACTTTGCAGTTTTTACAAACTATAGTAAAACCAACAATACTTTGTACCCACTTACCTGTTTGCACTTGGTTTTGATCAGTCAATGTATGGTTATTTTAGAGAGTGTGTGGAATGGATAGACAGAAGTCACAGAATTTTATATAAAGATAGACAGAATTTCTCAAATTATCTTTTAATTTTACATAAAATATTTAATATTTTTCTAAACATTTTGTCAGGAATAATTCAATTACTATATTTAATTGCATATAAGACGCTGCCATTTTGACATATATTTCATATTAGAGTACTATGAAGTTAGATTAAATACAAGTTCTGGTATTTTGTAGCAGGTGTCACCAAACCATGGCTCATGAGCCACATGTAGCTTTTTGACCTTTAATATGTGGCTTGTGAAAATATGTTGGCTTTGTTCATCACTGTTAATATAAAAGGTAAATAAGAAAAATTTTAAAATTTCTAATTATTTATTGGATATGAATTTAGACTCCGTTGTGTTAAAACGTAGGTTTAATGTTCATGGTTAGTAAAAATATTTAAGAATTTAAATCCTAATTTTAATGCTAGATCTCAGTGAGACATTGTTCTTTCATGTTGAGGGAAGTAATGGTGGGAGACAGCAGCATTAAAAACATTTCTGGTCAGCAAAGGTTACAGAAGAATGTCAAAAGACTGAGGTCATAGGTGAGGGGATTATGGGGACTGCATTCACATCATGTATATATATATATATATATATATATATTGTTTATGTTACTAAAATGCAAATTCACACATTTTTTTTAGAAGTTCTTGTAGTTTGTTACCATATTGAATATGCTCAATATAGTTAAAGCAATCTTCAGTCAGGATTTTAGAAACATCTGGTATACATATATATATATATATATATATATATATATAAAAATATATGGATATAAATCCGACAGTATGAAAAAAAAAATATATGGAAAAACAAACAAAATCATATATACAATTATGCTGTTTTTAATGTTAAGATGTCAACGTCGGACGTTTCGGTCTAATAAACCATCTTCAGGACATATTCATGTCATGTTGTATTGATAATGTTATAATTTATGAATATTTCCTGAAGATGGTTTATTAGACCGAAATGTCCGACGTTGACATATTAACATTAAAACAGCATAACTGTATATAAGGATTTTGTTTGTTTTTTCCGTATATATTTTTCTTCATATATATGTGTGTGTGTGTACACACATGTGTGTGTGTATTTTGTGATTACTGAAACCAATACAAATTAACAGTTTAAAAACTGCATACATGAATAAACATTATTGCATACATGCATTTCTTATTGGTTGATATTTCTGAGATGAGGTATTGTAGCTATTTATAATGAGGTATTGTAAGTATTTACTATTATTTCCTAAAAGCGTTGGTTGAAGTAATCCAGTGACTTGATCCAAAGTCAATACCTGGCCATATCAGAGGTGAACAAAAAATTTGGAAATTTGAGTTACTAAAAGGAAATAACTGAAACTAGGATAAACTGGAAGATGTATGACACATGGAACTCAAACAATCTACCCTGGTGGACGAAATAAAGGGTTTTGCTTGAAATTCCAAACGCCTGTAGACAACTGCAACATCATGAATATGATAACAAAGATGAGGACAACAGTCCAAACAATGTAATTAATATAAATGCATTTCTTAATATTTACATAAAAATTCTGTAACAAAATGCATATGTAACAAAAATGTATCTGTAAATTTTGTTAATGTCTTGCAGAGATGAAACATTTGAACTTTATTGTATGCAGTTCTTACATTTTGGTCACACCTGGTCTATAGCATCTAGTTAAATGTTAGCTTATAATATACAACACTGCAAATAGATCTTACACATCATTAAATAGTAGTAATCAAAAGGTAAATATTTGTTCAAATTTAATCTAGAAATTAGTTTGGTTTATTTTTTTTTACAAGAGCACTTTTTCTATTTATACACTAGGGATGCACAAATCAATTATCTAATTAAACTCCAATGACTGTAATGTGTCTTGGGTAAAAATGAAAGCTCAAGATTGATGGCCAGCTTTCATTTCATTTGTAACTAAGCCAAATTCAATGGTCGTGTTAAGTGATCTTGAAGAGAGTCTCTTCTGGAATAAGAGTCTCTTCCTACACAAATATTCTTGGACCTGCCAAAATATGATAAGTTCGTAGGGTGACATATAACAAAAAATGCCTAAGAGAGTCAATAAAAACATCTGAGTGTACACCTGCTTGTGTGAGTGGTTGACTGTTTTGTTTCTATTGATAAATGTTTGTTTGTTTGTTTAGCAGCATATCAACACCTTATGGGTCATTTAATGCTGAAGTTTAATTTTCTTGGTAGCTTTAGTAATTTTGTTTTCCAAAAATGTATTGCTGGTATTATTTATTTATTTTTAAAAAATGTATTACTGATAATATTATTTTATTTTTATTTTATTTTTACAAAAATGCATTGGTGGTAATATTTTGTTTACTTTATTTTTTTACAAAAATGTATTGCTGGTAATTTTTTTGCTATGAAAATGTATTGCTGGTATTTTTATTTTAGAAATGTATTTTTATATTTTCTTAGTGTTTTGACCTCAGTCTGGGGGCTAACAGTTTGCACATAACTGGAAACTTAACAGGTGCTACCACCACGTGTCAGCTGTTAAGAGGGGGTTCCACACTGCTCAAAACCTCCTTGCTACAAGATGTAGTTTATCATCATACCCAGGATGATCTATTGATAAATAATTAGTCATACAAGAGAAGTTTGCTACTATAATAGATCTTTATTAAAATATGTTCAACAATATGGATTAGTTGAATCTATCATATGACAAATATGACACTCCTTAAAATCAAATAGCAGAAAAATATGTGTAATTTTAAATCATTTTTTGATATCTAACATCATATCTCATTGTTCTGGCGTGATAATATATATATATATATATATATATATATATATATATATATATATATATATATATATAATCTCATTATTATATATATATATAATATATATATATATATATATATATATATATATATATATATATAATAATATAAGTAATTATACTCATCTGAAAAAAACTTAGGTGTTTTGGCTTGTAAAGGAACAAACCAATACCCAAGGAAAAATAAGGGACAAAAAAAGAAAGAACTAAGAACATGTAATTGAGGCAAAAACAATCGTTCAGAATCCAAGCTCAGAGTCTAAAGAAGAAAACCTTGAAGACGAGTAAAGCAAAAGTAACTAAGTAAAGTGCTCAATACACTAATGAACCTAAAGAGCCAGGCAAACCTACCTAGGTTTCACCTATGCAAATCGTCAGGGTACGCTGGCCAAAGAGGTAAATTGGAACAGAATATATATATAGCCTACAACATAAAAACAACCATGACCATGTGACTAAAAAAAAACAGGAAAAAAACAAATAAAACAGTAACTCAACAAAGGAGGGGGGGGTTAAATTCATATTTATTCAATAACTAAAACAATAACAAATATAAAAAAAAAGAAAAAACGAAAAAGAGAAGAAAACCAAACCTATTCTAATAATGAGCGTTTCTTATATCTACACTTACTCAAGATTTCAGATTTAAGATTTAGCAAATTATCGGGGAAACCTAGGTAGGTTTGCCTGGCTCTTAGGTTCATAGTTATGTGTGTGTGTGTGTGTGTGTGCGCGCATGTGCATGTGTGTGTGTGGGAAATAAGAACAGGACATAAAATATGATGGGGTAAAAATGTGGAAAGAATTTCACCAAATCCTATGCATATATTATTTTTTTATTATCCTGATTTGAAGTAAGAGACTTTGCAACAAAATGCCTTCCTCTTGATAAAATTCTTCATTATGTTTAGTACAATGTTTATAAATATATTCATTATCATTTTGCAACATTATTATTGTTGTAAGGAAATAGCTGTTTCTATAAGTCTGATCTTGCAAGAAGGAATATACAATGAAATTACAATAGATTCTTTAATGAAATTCTTTATGAGGTGACCTTCTACAAATATTGAGGGTAGACTTTAACTACACGAGTGACTTACTGACATTACCTGCTTGCATCTTCTGCATAAATATGTTGAGTGCACATATTCTATCTATTGATTTAGCTGAAATTGTGCAGTATTGTTCAATGAATGCACACTTTTGTCCTGGATTAAGGGAAGTGACAGACTTGGAAGTAGGCAAAGTGCACATTTTATTATTGATCTAAATATAGAGACATTATATGTGTTGAGCTATGTAATTCACTTTGAACTATATCTAGTTTTTCTTGCCTTGTCTCTATACATTGTTTACTGAATATTTTAGACTTTCTTTTAATCTTACTTGTCTTTCTGTCATGATATATAGCAACAAAACTGATTTTCTGGTACTGAGGAGTCCATAGCTTTTTTAATTTTTCTACATCAGCCATGTAAATGTATGTAAACCAACACTCATCATTAATCCAGGCTATGAATTTCGATTGTCTTTCCTAGTTTTTCCAATGTTTGTTCTTGGGCACATAAAATGCGGGCTAGGAAAATTTGATACTCACAGGTCAGATTGAAAATAACACATTGAGTAAATGACAAATATGACACTCCTTAAAGACAGGGTTTAGTAGAGATAGCAAAAAGAAAAAAAATTATTAAAAGCTACAAAGGACAGGAAATTGTGGAGAGCCATGATCACCAACATCCTGAAAGGTCATGGCACATAGAAGAAGAAGAAGAAGAAGAAGAAGAAGAAGAAGATCAACAAAGAATCCGTATTTACTTCTTTTGCTTTTTTATATATTTTGTTAGTTGATTGGCTACAAGTTTGAAGCTATTTACAAATTATAGTGCAGTTAAATTTTTCTCAACAATTAAACCTTTACTTGGGTCAGTATTCTTTTGATGGAGCATCTGCATTCATGCTTGCGTTACAAGGTTTTGTTGTAACCTGTCAGCATGTCACCTTTTTTAAAAACAACTGGAAGAAAAAGCGTAACCAGTCATTGCAATATTGAATCTAGTTATAAAATGACTGAGGCTCAGATGACTAGGATCAAGGTGTAGAATCTGTTCCACCATCATTATCTTCAGCTTATCATTATCCTGCAGCTATGGTATGCAATAAACTGTCCTTTTCAGGATAAAGCTCTTCAGCAACTACTAAAAATGTCCTTCTCAGGACAAAGCTCTTCTCTCCTTTTACATGACAATACAGAGATGTTTCTTTTTACCTAATGCATTGTAAACTTATTTTTGGTGATCTTTAATGAAAATAAAGTTGGTAACATATTTTAGATATAACATAGAGGAGGCATGGTGGTGTAATGGATAACGGCTCAGATTGAGGAATCGGAGAGATGAGTTCGAATTCCAGTTGAATCTATTACATTCACTTACATGTTAAAACCCATGGGAAAGGTATCAATCCTCTTCTTCTATAGGTAAATAGCAGGACAGACTGGTTTCTATAGCCTTGGATAGCAATTGGTCTACTGCAGAAAGAAATGGCAACCTACTGCGGGAAAAAATCTGCCTCGTCAGTCATGCATGGCACATAACTGACTAAACATATTTTTAGTCAAGTCTTCATTTTGTTTATTGTTACCTTCCATCATTCAATATTTGTTTGCATGCCAATATACTGCCTGAAACAGGCTAATTGTAAGTAAAATAATCTTACTAATTTAAGCAACCATTTGTGATACCAGCACCTACTAGGTAAATTAGTCTGGTGCATACAATAGTTTCAAATATCTTCCTTCAATTCTTCTTCTTCTATGTTCCACGTCACTTCAAGACATTGGCAATCATGGCCCTCCACAATATTCTATCATTTGTAACTCTTAGTAAAATTTGTCTTGACTTGAAGAGTTTAATTATTGTAGTGTTCAGAGAAACATCAATGCAGGAGTCGGTTCCATGAAGAAGCAGTATTTGGGAAAAAAGTTGTTTGAGTGGAACTTTCACATTACCTGCGTATAAATAAGGATACAATTCACTTCTTAAAACACATTTACTTGAGACTCATGACTCAAAAGCTTTGAACTACACACAACCTAAGTTTTAGTCATTTTGTCCATAATAACCACTTATTCACACATTAGAAAAAAAAAAACATTGAATTTAAGACATAAAATATCTATTGTTTTTAACAAGACATGTTTAAAAGAAGAATTGTTTCCCAAATGTACAGAATTTAAATAGACATACACTGTGTTAGCCTATGCATATTTAAAGAAAGAATAATAATGTAGAGTTAAGACTGATACTTGCTCATTTTTTTATTGGTTGGGAAGAAATTTCATCATGCATCTGTAGAATTTGTCTATAAATTTGGGGAAGGAAAGTTTTTAGACAATCATTCCAAGATGATTGTAACAAATAGCCTAATCAATTGAATGAATGAGTACACTCATTCCCTACCCCACCTCTATAGTATTAATAAATAAAAATACATATAAATGTTTATAATGTTTTCGTTTTTTATATTTTCCTTTTTTAACAATTTGTTTTTTATATATTTTGTATATTTTTAAAAATTTTTTAATATATTTTAATTTATTAGTTTTTTTTTAATCACAAAGGTGAGTAGAGGAAAAAGAAAAGATGTGGATAGAAAATGGCAAGCAAAAAATTCCGGATTGTGCTCTGTTCAGAGCATTAAAAGATTTCTTTAATTTTACTCTGCTGATAGACTTTGTAAATAAATCAGCAATATTTTATTCTGATAGAATCTAATCCAACTTTCTTTTGCCATGGAAGGCAAGCAGCAACCATATTTGCAAATGATATTTCTACAGTGAAAAAAAAATAAATAGAAATAAAATAGCTATAGACATGTTTAAAAGAACAATTTCTGCCAAAATATACAGAAGATATAAATAATCAAGATCTATTTGTTTTAAATAATATATGATATATTCACTGAATGTATTTATTGCTTAGTTTCTCCATTGTCTTATCCAATCCAATTATCTATTAATATATGTATCGTTTAATCTGCCTTCTCAGTCTCTTCCTGATTTACTTTTGTGTGCATTCTGTTCTAATTCCTCCTCCTTATATTTAGTTTACCAAGTATTCAAATAAGTTTACGTGAACAACAGTTGCAACCTAAAATCAACCCACCATTTCTTTGCAATGTATGAACAATGAGTTTACATATATGTTGGTCTTCAAGAGCTTCCAGAATCACAGCTACATTATTGGATGAAGCAAAAATAAAAGCAATTATTAATATTGATTTGGGTTGAAGGTGTAGCAATGATCAATCAGCTTTCTCTAAAATCACATCTAAATCCTGACAAGCATAAAAAATTAACAAAACACAGCCACAATGCTTCATTAATGCTAACAACTTGCTTGACTTCACTTTGAACAGTTGAGATTACTCATTTATTTCTGGAATTTTTTTTGCCCATCAAAATTGATCTTCACCTCTTTTGTTTATTTTTATTTCTTCCTAGACTTTCTTACAATTATTTTTTTTTTTTCTGAAGTCGTTGTTTACATTGTCCTTTTCTTTTCTTGAAAAATAACTCTATTTTAGCTTTACTCTTGTTTTCATTTTTATCTTCTCAATATATTTTTCTTTTTCCTTCTCTGTGGGAATTTTACATTTTTTCTTTTTTATTTGTCATTTCTTTTTTTTCTTCATCATTTTCCTTTTCTTCCTCTTCTTCATCATTTTCTTTTACTTTCTCTTCATTTTTTTTTCTTTCTCTTTTTCATTGTTTTCTTTTTCTATCTCTTTTTCATCATTTTCTCTTTTCATTCTCTTCTTCATCATTTTCCTATGCTTTCTCTTCTTCATTGTTTTCCTTTTCTTTCTCTTCTTCATCATTTTTTTCTTTCTCTTCTTCATTAATTTCCTTTGCTTTCTCCTCTTCATCATTTTCCTTTTCTTTCTCTTCATTTTCTTTTTTCTTTCTTTTCATTTTCTTTTTCTTTCTCCTCTTCATCATTTTCTTCTTTTTCTATCTCTACATTCTTGTCTTTTTTTTTCCCCTCATCCTTTCATCCCTTCTATTTTTTCTTACTTGTCACTTCTATCTCCTTTTCTTCAACATTTTCTTTTGTCTTTTTCTACATTTCAGTTTTTTATTTTTCATTCTTGTCATTTCTCTCTCCTTTTCCATCATTTATCTTTACATTATTTTCTCCTTATTTTTACCTCCTCCCTTCTTCAATTCTTTTTGTTTACGCCTTTTTCTTTTCTCTCCACTGTTTTACTTTTCTTCATTCATATAATCTTTTACTTTTAATCCTTATAAATATCATTTACTTAATATTTTCCCTTACCATAATTTTTTTGTTTTTTTATATTACCTCATTTATACATTAATTCTTTTTTTCTTCCTTACCCTATTTTATCTTTTTCCTTTTTCTGTACATCCATTTTCTTTTTCTTCCATCATTCTTCAATTACATTTCAGTATTTAATTATTTGTTTATATAGTCAGTCACCTTTTTTCATTCTATCATTCAAAATGTTTCTCATATCTCCTTTTACCAGGTTTTCTTTAACATTTTTCTTATTGATTTTTCCTACAATCATTTATTCATTTTTTTATTCCTGCTTAATACTTTGATTTTTCAAAACAATATTTTTTATTTTCTTTGATGGAAATAAGTATATCATTTATCTTTCTCTATATATATATCTATCTCTCTATCTCTATCTATCTTGCTCTCTCTAGCTATATATCTCTATCTCCCTAACTATATATTTCTCTCTATCTATATATCTCTATCTCACTCTATCTATATATATATCGCTATATATCTCTATCTCTCTATCTGTCTCTATCTGTTTATCTATCTATCTATCTATCTATCTATCTTTCCCTTTATATATCTATCGCTATATGTCTCTCTGTCTCTCTCTCTATCTATCTATCTATATCTATATATATATCAGTACTGATTGTAGACTTTTTTCTATCTATCTATCTATCTATCTATCTATCTATCTATCTATCTATCAGTACAATAAATATATTCATATCTTCCATACATTTGTAAGTATTAAACATTAATTCTGAATGAAGATTGTCAGAAATAGTTGGAAATTATTTTTTACACTGCTCTGATCTCTTCACAGATCAGCAGTTTCTCTTTAATTGCTGTGTACTTGCAACTTCAGGAATTTTTGGACTCTTCCCAAACCACCAATATCGTTCTTAATTGCTAATCTGTTTAAATTGATGAAACATAAATTTTCCTATTTTTCATTCTTAAATATAAAATTGATTTTCGATTCAGCTGTATGTTCCTTTGCTTTTCTCTGTTAATTTGAATAATTTTTTTTGAAAGAAAAAATCTGGAAGAATTTCTATGATCTTCAAGTGCACAATGTTGTCTTTATAGTTGTCTTAAAATATTCATCTTTTAATTGACTAAGTCAGATATAAAATTCTAATCTTAAGTGAAAGACTGGGGAAAATCACAGCATTGTAATGATTATAATCATTATTATAATCATAGATACAGAAATTGTCCTTTCTCATTTTTTATGTTCTATTAAATATGTTCCTTTGCAATTTTTTGTAATGTTAAAAGTTTACTTAACATAATACACAATGGTTAGTATTATACAGCTACAATAGGCTAAAAAGATTTTTTTAATATATAAACTTTTAGTGTTTTCTTCTAATTTGATTTACTTTATGGAATTATAATATTCAGAACTCTGAAATCATATCTGTATGTTATTAAGTAAGCAGAATATTTTTCATGTACTAATTTTTACAATCATCTGATTTATGGATATTGGTTCTAACATTATAAGTTAAAAATATATACACTTTTACCTATTGTTTAATATTAAAGATTTCCATTTTCTTTGTTGATTGTTGTTAATGAATTTCAGTTGCTAAGAATTTAGTTTTGATATTATTAATCAAAATCCCTTCTCTACATTTTGGACCACATGTTTCATGGTATTGTTGATCTTGTTTCTGTTGTAAGTATGTTTTTATTGGATAGAGCTGCCAACTCCATGCTGAAGTGGTTTTGAATTTCAATTTTCCTTCTCCTAGATTGGTTTCTGTTATGGGACCTACTTTTATGGACTAAATGGACTCGTCCTATTACTATATTATGCCTCTCAAGAGAGCTTTCTACAGTTGACGAGTTGACTACTGTACTTTGCTGTCAGTCGGACGTGCAACACTTTTATATTTGTTCTTTTTGTTAATAATATGTTTTCACTAAATTGCTGAGTTTGAGTTTTCTTTCAGATCTATTCTGGGTCCACAACAGTTTCCAACTATGGCTAGAGAACCCAAACTGTCCTGCTATTTAACCTATAGTGTTCATCAAAATACTTTACATCATTCATCAAAATAAAAAATAAGTTATAAGAAGAATTATTGTAGAACGAAACAAGATCATTTCTGTGATGAGTTACAGACAATAAAGTAGTGATTCTTTGACTATGTACTGTGTTCCTTCTGGACATGGGCAATCATGACTATTTACAAGTTCCTGTCCTTTGTAGCTCTTAGTAAGTTCCGTCTTTTTGATATCTCTCCTAATCCCAACGAGTTATAGCTCGTTATGTAAGTATCCACAGCTTTTCTCTATCTCTCTTGCCTTCAATGTTTTATGAATATCAAATTCTCCAAGCCTTTTTTCCTCATTACATGCCCTAGAAATTTGAAACTGTCTCTTTCTGATTCTAAGTGTAAGTGTCTTTTTTTAAAAAATGTTGGTTTAGGTTTATATCCTGACTTTGAATACATTATACTTTAAATAATGAGAAAATTGTGGTTGAATGTCATATCATGATAACATTCTTAATTGCCTTTTTCTACTGCCTACATTGTTATTCACCAAGTGAATAACTGAACATTGAATAAAGACCTTCTAATTATGCCTCCACCACCATTATCACTGCGGCCAACACAATCGCTGTCCATCATCATTGTCATTGGCAGTGACAGCACTAGCATTATCATTATTCTACTTTACATTAGTATCATGTACTATTTCTCTTTCATTTAACACAGTTCTAAATATAAGGAAAAAAATGAAAATAAAATAAACCCATGTTTGATTTATCTGACTCATAGAATGGGACAGCTTATTGACAGATACTATTGTTGAACACAGTTCACTCGCTGTTGACCTTTAACTGCTTTGATCATTCCGAGGCTCTGCAATTTTTCCTTCAATTCTTTTTTGGCTACACTGACAGATTTTCTCTCTTTGCCGATTTTCCTTTAGTTTTATTTTGTCTGCATCCTCATCAAGTAACATAAGTGATTCAGAATCAAAGCTCTTCTCTTGCCATTATCACTGTTGCAAGCACAACCTTCAACACTATTATTATTGTTACTGCCATAACTAGAATTATTCACCATTAACACCATCAACATTTTCAACTCATTCTAATTCTAAAATGATGCTCACTGTCACAATATTCATTACTCTTACTAAAATACATGTCTTCCTCCATTACTATCACTATACTATTATTATGATTATGTCAGTAATCTATGCAGGTGATGTGATGGATAACAAATCAGAATGAGAAATTAGAGAGCAGAGTTCAAATTCCAGTCAAGTTCATTACATTCAGTTATGTGCTAATACTCTTGAAAAAGGTATGAATCCATCATCTCTCCCTCTAGCTATGGCTTAAATAGCAAGCCAAACTGGGTCTTATGGCTTTGGTTGGCAAATAGTCTACTGCAGAACATAGCAAAAGCCTACTACTGGAATTCTTTTACTATGTCAATCATGAATCAAAGGGAGATGTTATCACCAAAGTGTGTATCAGACATGGCACCTATAAGGAAAAAAGAAAATCTTTGATTAAAGTCTCTTAACTACTGGTGCATTTTCATATCTTACTATTTTCACATGTTAATTAATCAGAATTAAAATTCTTTTATAGCCTATATTACTTCAGGATGTGGGAGATATTTTCAACCAAGTTAAAGATGATTTCACTGACTGAATAGATTTTGTGATCTGCTTGGATGATGATGGCACCTTTGATGTATGGTGTTTCACTTTTTCAGGTATAACAGGTTTATTTATGTATTCATTTATTAAATCCATTTGTGTGATGTAAGTTCCACTCAAGTTGCTTCTTACCACAAACTGCTGCTCTGTGGACCAACTCCTAAGAGAAGGCTTTTCTGATCACTACAATCTTAACCTGTTCAAGTCTAGGGTTAACTGCCATCTTTTCCACATATCTGCACAAACTGTGCCACTTATTCTGTAACCCTTCATCTTGAGTGAATATTGTACAGGGTGAATCTTATTGTAAAAAAAAGATCATGGCTCTCCAAAAATCTTGACTGTTTACCATCTCTCACAGTCCTTGCTCCACTATACATTCATAGAAACTCATTAGGTAGGTTAGTCACTGCTTCCATCTGTCCCCAGTGCTTTTAATATCTCGTGTGAGTATAAAATTCTCCAAACTCTCTTTCCTTAAAATTTATCCCCAAAATATTTCCTGGTTTTAAGTATCCTATTTTCTTTAAAACTTCCATGTTTTGTCCATGATCTCTGTTGCTTCAATTCTCCTTTTCATCTGTAAGAAAATTGTCCAGAATTCACTGCCATACAGGAGATATGAAAATTACATTAAAAACAAATTCCTATCTCTGAAGAATTTTAGTTTCTGTAAAGCACCTTCCTCTATTCTATTTATTTCTAAACTATGATGACAGTTAAATTTCTGGCTAGACATCTAAATAACCAGAAAAACCTTTAGCTTCCAGGCCTTTATCATAAAAAGCTATATTCTTTCATTTGTATTTTATTATAAAAAATAATGATCATATTTTTCTTTTGACTTTAGAATAAATATTCTTCTGAGAATTGATGTTGAATTTTATCAAACACACATATTTTGCCATTATAACTGATGACACTAATTATAATTATAAAAACAGCATAGAATCATTAGAAGAAGTTAACCATCTGAGCCACCATTAGTAATGAAACTAATACTATATCTTGGGTGATATAGTTTGTGTGTTTGTTAATTAACAGTTTATTTTTTTACTGAAAAATGAAGAGTTCATTGAAATAACCAAGATGGCATCTAAGTCATAAAGATTGAAGGAAAATAATATAAAAAGTGTTAGAATGTGTTGAAAAAATGCGGCATAAATTTTTAGAGTTTCAATGTAGCAAACAATGAAAGTTAATTAAATGCCATCACACAATATTATTTCAAATTTATTTTTATAATCTTCTGTACAAATACAAAGTATAAAAAAATGTTAGTTTTCACCATTGTCATTGATTTCAATTATAAATATTATAAGAGGAAATAGCTACATTTATAGAAAATGATCAAGCATAAGATTTCCTTGGGGAAAAAGTTCTAACCGATATCTACAGAAAAAGAAGTTCAATTCCATTCAACTGTCACCAGAAGTTAAAAAAAGAAAGAATAAAATAGTGAAAGAAAAATATCTTTCACTTTTTTATGACAATTCAACCTCATAAATACCAGGTGAACCATTATGAGTCGATACCAATGTGTGTGGAGGGATGTCTGATTTCTTCATAATGATATAAAATCTGGTGATTATGGTTCAAATTTCATAATGCTTGGATGTCATTTCTTGCATCCACTTCCTACAACCTTCTTTTCCACACATACCTCACACCACATTCATCATTACCATTTAAACTGTAACCTGCTATCTTGAGTGGTTCTCAAGCCTTGGGTGAAATAATAATAATAGTAATTTTCTTTATTCTCTAAACAGTTCACTACATATCAAACTTGACAAATAAAACCAGGATCTTGCATAAAGATAACTAAGGTCATTATTGTCAACACTGATCAGCTGAAGCTTGTATATCTGGTGGGGGCTTTTTCCAGAATGACTCTTGTTATATGGGCAGAGCCAGCAGATAACCTGTGAGTTAATGAAAAAGCAGAAATAACTAAAAATAAATAAGAATCATAAAAACCAGATAATAAAAGTTGAGAGAGAGAGTTTATATTTGAAATGTTTGTAGTTCTATGTAATAAACGTTGCAGGCAATAATATATAAGAGAAAGAATTCATCATTCCAAGTCAGAGCCTCAAGTTTTGTTCCCTACTCTTCCTGACTATCTAGTCTACAGCTTTATGATGGAAAATATGTTTATTTTATACAACAAATATTTATCTTTGAACATTATCTGCTTCCTTGTTATGTAACGCAGTGTTGTACACAGATTGAATATTATACAATGAAAATTTCAGATCAAAATACAGACAATAGCATTTCACATAACTGGCAATGCTTTAGCTGATAGATCAACTAAGTTAGCCATCTATCATTTCTATTGTATACACATTTCCCACTTACAAATTGTTAGCCTCAGTTTTACATATATAGGAAACTATTCTGGTCTACAATGGCTTGCTTCTATTAGACTCAGTGTATAAAAATAAAACTTTCTTGGGCACTTGGCTCATGCCATAATCTGTAAGGAAGCAAAGATAGATATTGAATTATCTGAGGTAACACTGTCATCTGTACCCAGAGGGGAAGTGAACTGTTGCATCACTATTCAGTATAATACAGATAAATCTTAATGTTACCTTTTCTATCTCTTATCAAACCCTATTTTCTAATTCTTCTCTTTCTTAGCATAATATTCTCTCAGATTCCCTCAGCACTAAAGGTGACATCAAGCAAGAGTTATTACAGCAAAGATCTATAAGTAACCAAGTGTTGGACACAAAAGAAAACAAAGCAAATATCAGAAAGGGAAAATAACAAAAGGCTAAGAGAAAAAAATAATGCCAAAGCTTAATTAGATAGTGTGGTCTCCAAAAGTAAAGTATAAATTCTGGAGATGGTATGTTCGTAATCATACTGTTGGTTGTCTTGAGCGTGCAAGCCTCTAGGTGATTGTTATTAGAGTTAGAAAATATTTTTTCTTCATTTTCCTAACATCAGCAATCTATTCTCTGGGGAAGAAACTGGTGAATATTGTTACGTAGATGGTAAGCAGGATACTACACAATGTCTGTTTGCATCCACTGTTCATGTGTATCCAATGTTTAAGTTATGTGCACACATATGTATTGTGACCTCAACTCTGGGTCATGGTGGAAAAGGCAGAAAGGGGGCAGGATTATTACAGATCAGATCCACTACATTAGGTCATTTACTGTTCCCGCTTCTTTCTGTGGGCAGGAAAATAAATGACCTAATGTTGTGGACCTGTAAGTAGGAGAAGGAAACTGGATCAGTTACCATGACTGACATAGCTTTGTTCTCCTTCTTACAGAGACATATCTTATTATATTATTCATGTATGTATGTATGTATATCTATAAGCAATGTAGTCTGTAAATAAAATGTCATAAAAGCTTCCATTTTAGTTCAGCACTCAAGGAAGTAAAATGGGTAATTGGTGGGGTTGGTCAGTAACAAACTACTGAATCAACTTGCATGTGCATCGCTTATATATTCCTCCATATATATTTACCTTTACTTATGCATGCATGAAAGAAATTCTTGCAATCTTTAAGGTGACAATGAGAAAACTGTGTCCAAGAGCTACTGTGTAAGAAATATGTTAAGTAAGATTCAAATAAGTCAACTAACCTGAGAACAGCCTCAGTAGAGAGAAAAAAAATCTTCATCATATTGATTGCATGTAACAGTATTAAAAAGATACCTTAATACTGCTTGTCTTTAATATAATGTGCATGTCCTTAATATAATGTGCATGTGTGCACATGTGGTTATATATTTTATCATTCTTTCACTTTCATTTTTATGTCATCCAAATTCAGAGAGAAGTGCTTACTATAGTTTCCCTTCTTTTCCATTCACAGTTTCCTTTGCTTGGATGTTTACACCTCACTAGAGACTATGTAGAGAGCATCTTGTTTATCTGACTTAATAGGAATAGATAGGTTTGCCAATCACTCAGTTCCTGCACCTTCCTGATCTTTGAACAGGAGTAAAATTTTATCCCTTGTTTCCTATTTATTTATTTTTCCAGTTTTCTCAGTAGCCCCTTACATCTTTGCTTGGAGTGAAATGATTAAAAAACAAAAAAAAAAAAACTTCTGATACACTACTTATGTGTGGGCTACTGTCCTTTGCTACTGTTGTTATCATAATGTTTCAGTTGTTGTACAGCCAGGCTTCATCAGATATGTGAATCCAGATAACCTACAAGAATTCACATAGGACAATAGCCTAGTGGATTTAAACATTGATTCATAGATTTTGTAACATAATAATTGTGAGTTCAATCCCTGAGCTGGGTAATATGTACTTGAGATCACTGGAAACAGGGTGAGTACTAACATGAAAAACAATAAGAACTAGATGAGATATCTCTAGATATAGGCAATGGAATGAGAACGTTCTCCCCTCATAGATTAAATAAAGGTTAAGTCCAGAATTTTCTGTAGATTACTAGGATTGACATAAGCCTGATGAAGGCCAGAGTGTACAATGGCTGAAACATTATAACAACAACAAAGATGAGGACAATAGCCTATATGTAAATAGTGTAAATAATGTTAACTCTTCATCTCAGAAATTCAGACAAAAACTAGTTCTACTTAAATATCACATCTCCAGATTTGCATTTTGCAACTATGTTGCAAATCAGACTAGCTCAAAATTTTGTGCATATTCACCCATTCCAGACTTTATTCCCAAGTTCAGCATTTATCACCTTTCAGAGCCTGTCTGATCATAGAATAATGCCTAGTCTTTGTCTGATCATGGCAAAGTATAAGAGAAAATGTTCTATCTCCTTAAATCAGTCATCCTGTGTATGATGATAAACTACATCTAACAGAAAGGCTTTTGATCAGGAGATTTTGAGGAGTGTAGAACAACCTCTTAATAGCTGTTGTCCCCAGGTTCACCATGACGTGGTGTGGTAGCACCTGTTAGGGTCCCTTCTATGGGCAAATAGTTAACCCCCAAACTGGGGTCAAAAAATGATGAAAGTATAAAAAATTTTATAGTTATACCAGCAATAAATTTTCATAATAAAAAAATTTCAAATAATACATTTTTGTCCAAAAAAAATATATTACCAACAATATATTTCTGTAAAAAAGAAAATTATCAGCTTGTAAAAGAAATTACTAATGTTCCAAGAAAATTAAATTTCAGCACTAAATGACCCACAAGGAGTTGATATGCCACTAAACAAACACCTACAAACACCTTAACTCAATATGACTTTCCACTTTTATCAGCAAGCTTGTATAAAACTATTTTCCTATTTAGTGACTCAGCTTGTTAGCATAGAAATGATCTCATGTTAAACAAACTGAACTGCTTTCTGATTACATCCACTATAACAGCAAGTATCTGACTATATCTCTATATGTACATACTGAGTGCTGCTTTCCACCCTACAAAGATATATTCTAGGGTTCTTCATTCCTACACAAGTTGAAAGGCTTGAGCTGTATTAAACCTTATTGCCTTAAGGTTATCTGGCATGGGTAGTAGATTGTATATACACTCAGCATCATTCCAGTTCAGTGAGGTTTCCTTGCCAATAGATCATTCCATGACAACTGACATTTGATCACTGATTCCCATACAATCCATGTGCCCTTCTCAATTCAGTTTTCGCTTTCAGTGATTATCCCCCCACTTTACCTCATCCACCATAAGTCTTGAATATCATTTCACTTTTCTGCAACTGCTGCTATCTATGCATTTCCACTAGCCAATATCTTTGATTATATTCCATAGATTTTTCATTAACTACTAGCGGTTGGCCATTGATTCCCACGTGGTTCAGGTTTCCTACCTTGCATGGGTGATCTCTTTTAGCAATTTTCTTTCTTCCCACCTCCAGACTTCTTTATTTCCTTGACTATCATTGTTGCCTTTTCCACAAGTCAACTGCTGGTATCATCATCTCTGTTCCTACTTGTCAATACCTTTTTGTGACATTTCCAAAAGTTGTTTTGCATTGAAAATAACAAATGCACTTTCTTGCATATATTTACATTTACAGCTAAACTGAAGGATTTGATAAAGGGTAGATGAATAGTCAGCTCATGATTTCTATCAGATTTAATGTTCATTTTTAATTTGTTTAAAATTAACAGGGCTAATCAGGTCAAAAATTATTTTTTCCAAATAAATACCAATATCTGTCTATATTTCTGAGATGAGGTATTGTAACTATTTACACTATTTACATTGTCTGGACTGTTGTCCTCATTTTTATTGTCATATTCATGATGTTTCGGTCAATCCTTTTCTTTACAGTGTATGGGCAGTGGGAGTAAAAGTTGAGGTATTCATTCGTGTCGTCAATATCTGGCCACAGCAGAGGTGAACACAAAAAGAAGTACTTGGAGAGATGTGTTATTAAAGGGAAATAACTGAAACTGAGATATCCCAAAAAGGCATGGCATGTGGAACTAGAACAATTTATCCCGGTGGATGAAATAAAGGGTTCACCTCGAAATTCTAATGGATATCACCTGAAGAAGGATGGAGTGTATAGTGGCTGAAATGTTGTGAATCTTACTTATTATAAAACGCAGATTGTGTGTGTGTGTGTGTGTGTGTGTGTGTCTGTAACGTTTATATATTGGATCGAATTTCCTACATTTTTCAACCGATTTCAACAAAACTTCACAGGACTACATAAAATTACCTTGCGGTGGTTCTAACTCAATTGTTTTTTGCGGAAAATCAATTTGAAAACACGATTAAGAGGCATTAATGAAAGGGGGACAACTCACATCAGCTTAAAAACCCAGGTTGTTTGTGTGTGTGTGTGTGTGTGTGTGTGTTCATTTATATATGGGATCGGATTTCCTATAATTTTCAACCGATTTCAACAAAACTTCACTTTTTTTTTTGGCAGGTAGTGTTTCTTATTTTCTTGCGCACTTTTTTCTTTATTTTTACATTCAGAATGCTTTAAAAATTCCATTTACAAGACAATTGTTTATAATAAAATTCTATTCAATTGGTAGATCCATAACGATTGAAAACAATGTTTTTGTTTGAGTTTGGTTTTGACCAATTCGTCAAAAAAAAAAAAAAACTAATTAAGACATGCGTGTCCGTCAACCTTAAACAATAATCTAACGATCTCTACTGATTGTACGAATCCAAACATAAGATAATTCTTTAGGGCCGTTTTTATAATTCTCTTTGCAATTTGGTACAAGGCAACGATAATGAATTGGTTCTATTTGAAATTAATTCAGTATTTAAAAGAAAGTATTAAGAAATAATTTAAAAATGCCGACGTAAGAAATCTGATAGACAAAAAACAAAAATATTTCGAAGATGAAAATTATTAAGGAAAGAACACAGTACTTAACTTGTACCCGACTTTTCTGCTAAATTCCTTTTTGGGGGGGGGTTCCTGCAGGTAAGTCTTTTACGAGGGGCTTCTGTATGTCTTGCTTAAGGGTTTACGAGAATTTTCGCCGTTTCATCAGCGAACTTCGACTCATAATTGACATTATTTAAACTTCAATAATTGTCCACACGTTGGTGCTTTTCGGGCGCCAAGGTCATCCCCCTCCTCCTCTTACGGACGGCCTCCATACACGCACTAACGCAACAGGTACGCAATATTCGCTAAGAGAGAGAGGGGGTATTCTCACTCTCTCTTCTTTCACGTAAGGTTTGTGTTGAGAGGGGACGGTGACTATTACAGACTTTTCCCCTACATTAATGACAGCGATATCTATCGTGATTTCCTCTTTCGCTGGCCGATTTTTTTAATAGA
The DNA here is from genome assembly GCA_903632075.3 of Acanthosepion pharaonis. Lineage (NCBI taxonomy): Eukaryota > Metazoa > Mollusca > Cephalopoda > Sepiida > Sepiidae > Acanthosepion > Acanthosepion pharaonis. The sequence continues at coordinate 3,428,210 of CAHIKZ030000557.1, read as the reverse complement.
GAGTGGAACGTCACTCAAGGTCAACCATCTCTACTGCGTGACTCGGGCGTGCTTTCACACTTTTGCGTTTATTGTTGCCCACGTGCACGTATTTGGCCTACTTTATTCGCCAACTTCGGATACCGCAATTTGTTATTACGTGTTCTAGCTGCTTTTTTGTTTTATTGTTCCAACCCAACCCTACACAATTGTACTAAAAATCCATTTCCTTTTGGATTTACCCTTAGTATACCTTTTTAAATTTCCACTTTTTTAGTTTCGAGTTCCCCTTTAGTAACATCTGAACTCATTTTACTGGGTGTTCCCCTTTTTGTGTCTACGTTAGCAGTGCACGATTTTTGGATTTGTCGAAATCTCTTTTTAAGCTTTACCCTCTTTGACGTTTTTACTGTTTGGATGCCACCTAAAAGGAGGAAACTTTTGGGACGGCGCACGGCAGCTGCCTCCGCTGCTAGAGCAGCGAGGGCGAGTGAAACCCCTGAACAGACTTCTTTGCGTCTTTCACAGATGGCCTCGAGCTCAGCTGCTCGCTTATCCATGGAACGTGCCGCTGCGCGGACTGAAAGGTTGGCTTCAGCGGCTTCAACTATGTCCTCACGCCGCGCCAGGCTTTCAGTTGAAGAACGTTCACTTCAGAATTCACAGGGCGCAGTCCGCGTGGCTAGGTTGAGGGCTTCACAGTCCCCAGCACAGAAAACCCTTCGTCGTTTGCGTGATGCCATCGTCAAAGCTTGCTCCAGGAGTTTAGAAAGCCTCGAACAAACAACTTCATGTCGTCATAGGAATACTAGGGCTACAGCCACCTCTAGAGCTTTGGAACAACCTCAAGAAACTGCTCATCGTCGCTTTAGAAATGCCCTATCCACCGCATCTGCCAGAGCCTTAGAAATCCCTGCACAGACCCCTGTTCGTCGCATTATAAATGCCCGCTCCACTGCATCTGCTAGAGCCCTAGAAAGCCCTGCACAGACCACTGTTCGTCGCGTTAGAAATGCCCGCTCTACTGCATCTGCCAGGGTTGCAGAAAACTCTGAAGTACGCCGTCAACGGCTCGAAAACATTAGCTCATTTCGAGCTTCTTTGAATGGCGTAACTTCGCCGTCTGCATCATTTTGGTCAAATGTCGCATACAGTTATGACTACACTGTCAACTATTCCGCTAGGAGAGACGTACAAATAGGGGCCATGGATAAAGTTTGCACTTTTTTGCAACGCACAAAAGTGGGTCGGTGAAACAACCTGGGCTTTGTTTCTCTGGGGTAAAAATCAAACTCCCTTCTTTAGACGAGCCTCCCCAGCCACCTAGGGACCTCCTTCTGGGTACAACTTCGAGTCAACGCATTTTCTTGAAGCAATACGGAAGTATAACTGTTGCTTCCAGATGACGTCTTTGGTGCGAAGGCTATTAGTGAAGGGGATGGATGCCTACTTTCAAAGTGCAAGGCCAGGTTTACCACTTAATGGGATCACTTTTTGGCTGATCAGGGAAAGCCACCTCAGTTCCTACAAATTTACTTTCTCGCAGAATACAACGAGCAGGTTGATGCGCGTCTCGGCATTCTGCCTAGCGATATTTCCATCGGTCCCCGTAGAGACATTCTGTTCCGTCTACAAGTCATGCTTCACGAAACTAACAGTTACATCCGAAGCTTAAAGTTTGCGTTGCAAAACAACTCTTTGCCCTCTTTCAGTGTTGTCATCGATGCAGACAGACGGCCTCACGGTGAGCATGAGCGTCGCTTCAATGCTCCTGTATGTAATGAAATTGCCGCAGTCATCCACGGTGAGGAGCATAACAGCCATGACATTGTCATAAAATGCCGGGGCGGTGGTCTGCGCCTCATCAGTGAAACCCACCGTTCATACGACTGTCTCCAGTACCCCCTTCTTTTTCCATACGGAAGCGATGGGTACCACTTCAAAATCCCAATATGCCAGGCAAGCAGCGATTCCATGTCGACCTCAAAGACAGTCTCCTGTAGGGCTTACTACGCCTACATGTTTATGGTTAGGGAGGGTGAATTTAACCACTTGCACAGGTGCCATCAACTATTTCTTCAATTCGCTGTTGACATGGCTGCAAAAATGGAGTCGGAGAGGTTAGGATTCATCAAGTTAAACCAATCCAAACTTCGAACTGACTCCTACATTCACCTTCGTGATGGTCTGCGTTCTGATGGTGACCCACGCAATCTCGGCAAACCGTGCATTTTGCCTTCCTCTTACACTGGTGGCCCTCGATACATGCATGAAAGGACACAAGACGCAATGACCTATGTCCGTCATTGTGGGAGGCCTGATTTGTTCATCACGTTCACGTACAATCCGAAATGGGTTGATATTACACGCAAACTTTTTCCAGACCAGCAGTACTCACACCGCCCTGACCTAATTGCCCGCGTTTTCCGGTTACAGCTGCGTAAGCTTATGGATTTGATCCTTAAAGGGCAAGTCTTCGGACGTGCCAAGTGTCATATGTACACAGTGGAATGGCAGAAACGTGGTTTGCCTCATGCCCACATCCTGCTGTGGCTCAACGATAAGGTTGACGCAAACAAAATAGACGATTTTATTTCTGCTGAAATTCCGGATCCTGCGCTGGAGCCTTTGCTCTACAAAATCATTAAAAAAATATGATACACGGCCCCTGTGGTGCGAATTACGAAAAAAAGGTCATGTTGGTCAAGCGGCCCCACTTGCGCAAAGGGTTACCCCGTAAGTTTATCTCAGAAACGCAGACTGCGACGGATGGTTACCCACTGTACAGACGTAGAAGCCCCGCTGAGGGCGGCAGAACTGTGACAGTTAAGGGGCACACTCTGGACAATAGTTGGGTGGTGCCTTATTGCCCGCTGCTGTCCAAGACTTTTGGAGCCCACATAAACGTTGAATACTGCCACTCGGTTAAGTCAATAAAGTACATCTGCAAGTACATTAATAAAGGCAGCGATGCTGCCGTCTTCGGTATCCAGCGCGACAATTGCGTTAACGAGGTGGCCGATTTCGTGGCTGGACGCTATCTCAGCAGTAGCGAGGCCTTTTGGCGAATTTTCGGATTCCCCATACACCAAAGGGCTCCAGCCATTGTGCAGCTTGCTGTTCACTTAGAAAATGGACAGAGGATGTACTTCATCGAACAAAACGCCCAGCAGGTTGCGGAAAACCCTAAAGACACAATCCTAACGGCTTTCTTTAAATTATGCTCAACAGATGCTTTTGCCAAAACATTGCCAATACCCCCAAGTCCCGTCCTACTATGTGTGGTCAAACAACCGGTGGGTTCGACGAAAGGGTGGTGACCCTGTCGAGGGTTATCCCGATGTAAGGTCTAACTTTTGCCTTGGACGCGTTTATACTGTGCCCCCCAGTCAGCAGTAGTGCTTTTACCTCCGCCTTCTACTTCATGAAATTGCTGGGCCAACGAGTTTCACAGATATTCGCACTGTCGAAGGCATAGAATGCCAGTCTTATAGAGAGGCATGCTTCCGTTTGGGATTGCTTGAAGACGACTCCCAATGAGATGCAGCCATGGCGGAGACTGAACTTCTCAGAACGCCATCACGGCTTCGAACGCTATTCGCCATTTTGCTTTTGCGATGCGAACTAAGCGATCCTCTGTCGCTCTGGCTAAAGTACAGAGAATCCATGTCAGAGAATGTGCTGTTCTCCGTTCAGCGTAACAGCCCAGGAGTTGAATGCGGTTTCACTGACTTTATATTCAACAGAGCGCTGGTGGCCCTAGAAGATGTTGTTTTCGAACTGGGACGTGCCTCTTTACCAACTTACGGTTTACCACCACCGCTCAGAGATGGTTTTGACACTGTACCAACTGAGTTATTGCGGGAAACATTCTACTCCATCGAGGGGCTGAATGCATACATTACCGAAAATGAGCCCAAACTTCTACCTGATCAGAGGGTTGCTTTCACTACTATAACAGACAGGGCAAACGGCGCCATTGGAGGTATATACTTTTTAGACGCGCCCGGAGGAACTGGCAAAACTTTTGTTACTAAATTAGTCCTGGCAGAAGTACGGCGTCCTGGGGAGATCGCTATTGCGGTCGCATCTTCCGGGATTGCTGCAACATTGCTACCGGGAGGTAGAACCGCTCATTCGGCTTTTAGGTTGCCGCTTGATCTATACCGGTCACAAACTCCTCTCTGCAACATAACAAAGAATTCGCCACAGGCTGAAGTTCTGCGGAGATGCAAACTTATAGTTTGGGATGAGTGCACGATGGCACACAAGGGCGCCCTTGAGGCACTTGACTGAAGTCTCCAAGACATCCGCGACTCCTCCGACCCCATGGGTGGAGTAACACTTCTCCTCGCAGGCGACTTTAGACAGACTCTACCTGTTATTCCTAAAGGTACACGCGCTGACGCTGTCCACGCTTGCCTGAAGTCGTCTGCTCTTTGGCACTACGTGGAGACTCTTAAACTGAGCACGAACATGCGTGCCTACTTGAATGGGGACTCCAGATCCGCTGACTTCGCACGGGACCTTCTTGCTCTTGGGGAGGGGAAAATGCCATCTGACACACACGGTTTTGTGAAGATGGATCAGTTTGCCACCACTGTTGAATCACCGGATATATTGATGAATGCAGTCTTCTACAACCTATCATCTAATTTTGCCGATGCCGATTGGCTTGCTGGGAGGGCCATATTGGCACCGAAGAACTGTACAGTTGATTCCATCAACCTTAAACTGTTGGATTGCATTCCCGGGCAATTTCATGTTTATAAGTCCATCGACAGAACTTCCGATCCATCTGAATTAGCTGAGTGTCCCATAGAAGTTTTGAACTCCCTTCAGCCGTCCGGACTCCCACCTCATATTCTTCGTCTCAAAGTTGGTGCTCCGATTATGCTAATCAGGAATTTGCTCCCACCTAAACAGTGCAACGGGACTCGCCTCATTATTAAATCCCTTTCTCCGAACCTGATTGAGGCGACCATTGCAACTGGCTGCGGCAAGGGGGAAGTCGTTCTGATTCCCAGAATGCATCTTCTGTCGTCAGACGCAAGCATACCAATCAACTTTCGTCGCTCACAATTTCCCGTGAAGATTTGTTTTGCTATGTCGATTAACAAATCACAAGGACAGACGCTTAGCATCGCAGGTCTGCATTTATGTGAGCAGTGCTTCTCTCACGGCCAACTTTACGTTGGGTGCTCACGAGTTGGGTCTAAGGACAGAGTTTTCATTTACTCTCCCAACAACTGTGCTAGAAACATAACCTACACGGAGGTCCTGTAGACAACCCGCCCGGTAGCGTTTAAGCTCCATGCACACATATGCAGTCCGATTGCATGGCAATTTTTTTGTTTGTCATATTGGTTTTAACGTTAGGTCATCGTAGTCTCCACTTGCCATTACTAAGACGTCTTTGTAAAGGTTATCCAGCTCTTTTGCTGCCTTCTGACTTTCATACCATCACCCGCCATCATCGCGTTTGTTTTCCCTTCAATCCCTATGTATGTTGCAACTAAATCGTGGTTTCAGGACTACTTACCACAAGTGCTTTCAGTAATGCTTAACGATCCAATGGGTTAAAGCAGTAACTGCTGTCAGCTTTTACTCATAGATGTCTTAGTAATGGCAAACGGCTTTCCGTTACTTCCTTCGATACCTTCGAATACTTGGGCCTGCAATATGTCTGCCTAAACTTTGTGTGCATAGCGTTTCAACGTTTTGTAGAAACTTAGTTCCTGTCGACTTACAAAGCACATCTTTCAAAGCAACAGCCGTCCCCAACTCTTACTGTTACATCCCCGGGCAACGCCGGGCTCTACTGCTAGTATGACAATAAAGAGGAGTACAACAGTCCAAACATTGTAAATAGTGTAAATAAATAAATACCTGCATTTAAATTTCAGAAACAATCATCTCTAGAATAATTTATTGAAAACATTATATCAGTTAATCACTTACCAGATAGATTTATAATTTTTCATTCTGGGCACCTCAAGGTGGCGTAATGGTTAGCAAGCATGTCTCGCTAGAACAATTACAACTGAGTAGTGAGTTCGATTCTCACTGGGTGCCCCATACATCCGGCCTTGTGCCACATCTGAGCTACGCTTGGAAAATCACTATACTTTTCCATTCTTTGACTATCAAATATCCTTTCTTAGCAACGAAAAAGTATTAGATTGTCATGTAAGGTTTTTGTCTTTTTTTCATTTCTCTTTGAGATGTAGGTGATCATGGCTCTCCACAGATTCCTTTACTTTATTATCTGTAAATTTTCATGACTTCATGGAAAAGATAGGAGAGTGGATTTCCTATTGTTGTGTCCATGGTTCAAAATTCAGAGTTTACCTCCTCTTAGTCATTGTCTCAATGCCATCTGGGTGTGGGAGAAAAGATGGATTAATGCCTTTTGCAAGGGCATTTGTTTAAAAGTGAATTCAATAGACTAGAGTAGAATCTGAATATGGTTCACCAATTTCACTTTCTGTCCAAGTAACTGTAACACATCGCTCACACAAGCTACAGAGTGTAAATGGATTGGCAGTTTTACTTTCACAACACTAGCCTTGAATGAATGAGTTCTTTGGTTGAAAGGAAATTCTTATCCAAAGAATTATTTAACCTTGTACAATCATATTGTAACAACCTGTGTTAATTTCACCCAAGTTGTTTTCTATTACTACAGCAGGATATGACAACACAACTATGAAATTCAAGCACTATTGTTCAGGGATCAGAGTCACCTTCAGTGACAGGATAAACTTTTTGTACACCAAATGTAGTCACATACAGAGTAATAAAGGTTAATTTATTAATCTATTTATCAATATTACTCACTCCCTATCTATCTATCTATCTATCTATCTATCTATCTATCTATCTATCTATCTAAGTCTCCACTTTTTCTGCCAGGATGCTAGATGGCATTCTATTTTGAGCTGTTAAATGAGAGAACATAAATCCTCTATCTCTCTTTCTCCCTCTCCCTCTTTTTTACTTCAAGATTCAGTACATAGATGTATCTAGTCTTCCCCTTCACGGGAGACTTAGTCACATAGCAAGCTGACTTCTCAATTTCATTCAACCATGTTACACAAACACACAAACACAGATAAGCAGATAAATGTTTTGTTTTTTTCTTTTTTGTATTATCTGTATATATGTAACTATAATTTTCTTAGAGAGTGAGTGACCATGGTTAGATGTAAGTAAATGACAAAATTGACAAAGTTTGCAATGAACAACAAGAAAAGAAAAGAACATGACAAAAAATAATATAAAGCAAACAAACAATATATGCAAGGCAAATTAACAGTAATAAGACAAAAAGTCCACAAACTAAGAATTGGGGTTGACACACAAGAGCTAATTTGGATAAGCAAACATAACGTTCTGACTTCAAGACAAATCAAATGAAACAGAGAACTGACCTATTTTATTGCCTAGGAAGAATTCCCAGCACATCTTTCTGTGCTTACACCTATAAACTGGGGTGAGGCAAGTGTTTTGAAGTCATTCTTAGTTGGTTTGGAATCAACATTTCTCTTTTTTTTTCTTTTCTTAACTATGTTGTTCTTTATATGAATATGCATATAAAATCCTCCACATGTTGAATTCATTTATTTGGAAAGACAGCAACCTCATTTGTTAGCACCTATCCACTACAAGTCTATTCATATGTATCTATCTTCACACTCATAGTGTTTCAGTGATCATTAGAATTATTATTAGGTGTTGCACTGACATGTCTTTAGATATTTATGCCATATTTATTATGAATGGAACTAATAGATACATTTCTTTCTGCCCTGACAGCCATTCTGATACAATGGACTTGGAATGGAACTGGCATTGCAAGTCACTGATAAGAATTATGCTTTTTGAATTTAGTCTCGTTCTACATCAATTTAAGCTTCATAAATATCCATTTCATCTTCTTACTTGTCTCTGACTTAATCACATATATTTTCTTGGAATACAGACAATGCTTAGGGGCAAAGCCTGTCAAACAAAGCAATGAAAATGAGTTTTAATTTTCATTATTACTATTGAAAAATTATAGCCTTGCACCTGATTTGTTTTGGAAGTAACAAAGCTACCTGTTTATGAATCTCTTCATTCCAGTTTCCTCACTTATTTATATTACTCTATCTATTCTTGAATAGTGCACTGATGGACACGAACACACACACACACACACACAAACACACACACACACACACACACACACACACACACATGTAGAAGCATACATTCCAGAGGAAGGCCAAGATCTCTGTCTTTGTTTTCAGTTCTACTGTTTAATGATGTGACAACCTTGGCCAATTGCCAACTGATCATAACACTTCAATGTGATAATTTACCAACACCAACTAAGCAACATGCAAGGGAAGTTAGCCATTATTTGAGTATTAAGAAGAGTTCAGTCATGGGTGAATATTGGCTGAAAAATGTGCTATGATTTGGTCCCAGCATGATAGCCATTGCCAAGAATTGATGGCCTTGCCAGTTGTCTAAGCTGAATTAAGTGAGTGGGAAGAAGATATTGATGGAAGTAGACATTGCTAATCATTTGTTTCTCTCAGTCCAGCTTCAACATTCGACACTATTGATGACTTTGTGATTGGCTTTAAATGGTGAATAAAAGAAAAATATTACCTTCCATTGATTTTTTGTTCTTGATTGGATTAGTTTTTATTTTTATTTTTCTTTAAGGTACTTTGCTGATCTGACTATTTGTGTCAGCATTTTTGTAGACATCTGAAATAACATAAAAATATTGTTTACTTGGAAGGTTTGTGCAGGTGTTTATATGAAAGCACAAACACATTATAGTTGATTGTTTGGGCCAGCTTGCTGGCTGAGACTGTTGAATGTTTGCTTCTGTAACAAAGTTATTTTGAAGGCAAGTAGGCCATCCATATTTGGATAAGTGATACAACACAAAATACATGCTCCCTAGCAGTCAGTATATACCTGTATGTACCTGTAAAATTTGCAATACCAATAGAAGATAATATATATTATTATATCAATGTTTGCCCATTGGATGATATACATTGTAAATAGAATGGTATAAGTTTCATATGCATGTTCATGAATTCATAATCCATTATATTGACATAGATAGATAGATAGATAGAGAGATAGACTGATAGACAGATATAGACGTAGAAAGATAGATTCAAACAGAAATATACAGAAATTCATTAATTCATTTTCTACAGCTTATCAACCATTTTCAGGTTATTTAAAGCTAGAAAATATATTTAGATTGTAAGAATTCTTTAGACCATAATGATTTAGTGCTATAGATTTTATGAATTAACTTGCTGGAGGGAGAAGAGGTGGATTCATACCTTTCCCAAGGGTATTTGTGCATATGTGAATTAAGCCAACCCAACTGGAATTGGAACTTGGCTCTCCAATTAACAATTCCAAGCTGTTATCTATAACACCACCTGCACATCTAACCTTACAGGATGTGGTATTCTTAAGCAGACACTCGTCTAGGTACTGACTAGGCTTGATGTTGTTTAACTTGAGTGATCATGTGGGAACTGGTGTTTCAATATGATATGGCCATAAGAAGAAAGAAAGAAAGAAAGAGACTATGATAGCTAGCTAGCTAGATACATAGATAGATAGACTGACAGACAGACAGATAGATAGATAGATAGATAGATAGATAGATAGATAGATAGATAGAACAGTCTTATATCATCTAACATACCAAACCGTATTGCTATCTAATGATCTGGTATGACAATGTAAATGCTCTTCATACATATTTGTACATATTAGATATCTAACTATATTTATCTCTCTATCTATGATTATATTTATCTAATGAAAACACATGTACACATATATGTTTGAAGCTGAATCAAGAAGTCTCCGGCCTAGTATAGTTAATAGGTAAGATTTTAACTAAACTGTTCATTGTATTATATTCTATATACTTAATGGAGGTTGAGATGGAAGGAGCTTATGCTAAAATAATATTTATTGTTTAAAATAAATAAATTTTCTGTCATCATCAGATAGCACACATACTGATGAATCTGTGGTAGCATACTGATTTTACTATATTTTGTATTTTACAGTAAGTTTATTTTTCCCTATCCCTGTTAAAAATATACTTTTTTGCTATATAATTTGGGTTTCATTCAAATTTGCTAGTTAAAATTCCTCATTAAAATATTTTCATATTTATTTTTATGATATTTTACATAAATATATCATTTGTTTTTAAAACTAAACATTTTGTAATGAAACTTTATGTAGAATATAAAATTGTAGACTTGTATTAATTAACAATAAAGAGCAAAATTTGTTCCAGTCAGAAATTTATAGTTATGTTTGCTTGATGAATAATGATAATGTAAAATTACTTGAGAATAAATTCAAGTCTATAAACAGGTTTTCTTTTATGACAAAATAAATAAAATCACAGAGAATAAAAATTACCTTTTTTTTATTTAAATTCAGACTAAGTTCTTCATTTCTTTTATTATTATTACAATTTTAACTGTTCTATCTCCCTTCCTTATTCAGGTGTCTGTCAATCTAAGTAAATTTCAGGGGATTTTGAACTTTATCTAAATATCTAATGAGGATAGACTATTGTTGTTTCATATCTATGAATATCTCACCTTATTCTCTTTTTAGTACTGCCCAGTTATTGGTAGAGTCTGAGTCTATACTATCCAAACCAAGGATTGAACTAACAATTATTATGTCACCAAATTCACAGACCAAAACTTTAACCCTTCAAGATATTATCTCATGGGACAATACTGAATCTAAAACTGGAAGCCTTAACTGTAACTAGCTTCAGTTTGAAATTCCTTGAAGGTTACACCGGTTGGCAGATGCCTGAAAATGCCGGAGGGTACAACAATTGAAACATTGTGATAATAACAGCAAAGATGAGGACATTAGTTAATGCTAATAATGATAACACCTCACTCCAGGAATTCAACCAGAAATTATCATTACATACTAAAATATCATTTATACTGTCACTGGTTTGAATAAGTTCAATCAACATAGCACTGGAAAGTGTCAATATTAATAATATTCAAATTTAACTTTTGAATATACACCACGAGCATTCTTATGATTGCATAGATTCTTTAATATACTGTGTTATTCTGTAGAGTTTTTGTTAAGTACACAATTACATAACAGGCAAATTAATGATATTAAAACTACTTACAAGAAGTTTTTTAGTTCTTTTTTTGTTCATTGAGAGCTTTTATATTTGTATTGATCTATAACTATAAGGCATTTACTTATGGTAAATGACAAAAAAGCTCCTATTAATATAGATAAGGAGTAACTATTTCCTATTCATATTAAAATGAACAGAATAATGAATACCAAATAACCTGGAATTTATTAGCCTTGCTGTGATGGCATTTGATGCTACCGGACCATTGCAACCCTAATCTGTAGTTGGTGACAGTTGATAATGCATGCACGTATAAATATAGGCATGTTTTTAAAAGTGGGTTGGTGCAGCCTACTAAGGTTCACTTCACTCTTTTCAAAAAAAGGATTTACAAATATTAAAGTTTGAAATTAACAGGAATGCTAAATGTGAGCTAATAATTGAAAAAAGAAGTTAATGATTTGAAAATGTAGCAATAATATGACTTTATTCAAGTCATGATCTTATGAATACGTTAGGATATTATTGTTACACTATAACTATTTATTCATGCAGCAACTCCTATATTTATTTTATGTATATGTTCTTGTTCCAAAAGCTCATCTTGTCTTTTTACTCCATTTACAATGTTGATTAATCTGATGTAGAAGGTTTTGGTAGTGGAATTAAGCCATGTAAAAAATTCATTTCATCAACAAAGAAAAAGAAAGAAACAGATAAAGTATATATTATTTTTCAGAAATTTTTCAGAAGAATTTTACAAAAATTGTTTCTTTTTTGGTCCAGTTTCTTTGTATGAAGAGTTTTCATACAAAAGGAAGTAAATTAGACATAAGAACATTTCTTAATAACTCTGATTAGTACTTTGTCTCAGACTTTTACTCAAATTGTCGTTTATTTATATGTGGCATGCAGATGTAGCATTAAACACAAGAATACATGTACATAATCAACAGAAAAATACTTGGCTCTATACTGATGTGTGTTACTTCAAAATTATAAAATTTCTAATAGCTACAAATACTGCTTAAAAGTGGGTACTTTGCACATAATAACTATATATTTTTTAAATGGCATGTAAATGTTATCTTTCTCCATAAACTAATTAATTAAATTTTATAAGTTGGTATTTACACAGCAGGGATATTATATTTTATTAATATTTTTGAATAAATAGTGGATTTTAGTTTGACTGAAATTGATTAATTAGTAGAATAAATTCTACTAATGTGTATGCTATAATTTAAATTTGTCAATTTTGCCAATTTTAATTTATATATAGTATTTCTTAGTAAACACTACACTTTCTCTCTCCAACTGTAACCTTTTTTCATCATAGTAAATTTTATTTGCTTAATACTTATTCTGTATATTCATAGAAAAACAAATACATATACTATGGATGTTATGAAATTACTGACCAGAAGCAAAATACCCACTGAATTCACTTAGAAATGTTGCAAACAATTTCTTTTCAAAATAAAATCATGAATCAGTAATTTTTTTTGAGAATTAATATACAAGTCAAATTCCCTTTTCAAATGATTGGAGAAATTATTTAAAAGTAACAGTTTCTGCTTTCTTCATTTATGCTCAAAATATTTATTTAAATTTCATCTACATACTATTTGTTATTTTTTATTAGATTTTGTTTGAAAAAAAATATATTTGTAGTGTAATGAAAATTTAATAAAATATATTTTTATGCATATATACTGCAAAATATGTAAGCATTTATTTCAAGGAAGGTTTCTTATAACTTTTCTATAACAAAGATTACATTTTAAAGAAACTTTGGAAGGAATGAATAAAATGATTATAATTTTCATCTCTAATACTAAAAGAAATGCATATCTTCAGTGCTTAAGAAATTTGCTAAATGTCATTTATTTGTTGATGGAAATCATAAAAATTATCATAATTTTAAAAAGAATAATGCAGTTTTTACTTTAAAGAAGGGCCTTTTTATTTAAGTGAAAAGATAAGCAAGGATACAAGTAAGAGGAAGAAGATTTTCAAAATTTTTGATCTCTGAATAAAAAAAATATTGTACAAGTTTCTTTTTTAAGTGATGGATACTGCTATTCAGTGTTTGATTGGCTGTTTGGATAAACTGTGAATGATGAAAATGCTTTAATATATTTTTCTGTTTTTGCCATTTTTATTTATCTTTTTCTCTATGAGAATTAAATACAAAGAACTAAGTAACTAAGAACAACAAAAATGGTTAAAACATGAATCCTGAAACCTTTACGCAATTGTAATTAAACTTGGATCATTATCACAAATTCTATATATGATAAAACAAATGTAAAAGAAAATCACTTATAGACTAGATTAGTTGATAGCAATTTGATTAAGAAGAATTCTTAGCAAATGAAAATTAAATTTACTAATTACATTTTTCAATAGAATATTTTTAATAAAGAATAATAAATAATAAAAGAAATGAAGCTCATATGAAGAAATTATTTTTGATTGCATTTATCAATTTTATTATTATCTACATAAGCTTGACACATGTCACTAAAAATGTCAATACATGATGTGGCTTCTTTCCTTTGTATTTGATTTCCTTGTTCTGCTTGAATAAAAGGTTTTGTTATGCCCCTCCCAAAACCATATCAGGAATTCATTTGCTTCAAACTGTTTCTATAAGATTGTCTTAATATATACTACCCAAAATGCACATTGAACCGAGTCATTTTGAATTATTGCTTTTAATAGAATCATGTTCTTTGGTAACATCATGCAGAGCTCTCTCCAAATTTTTTTCTTGTCATAATCTTTTGAAATTGGTATGATTGGCAGGTGAACAGGTAAAACAACTGATTTTGTTTCCCCTACAAGGAGTTATTTAGTTTTGTACAAACACATGATCCAAACTGCTTTATTTTATTCATCTTCTTTTTTTAATCATTTCACCCTAAGCAAGGTGATAATGCCACTAAGATGCAAAGGGAGTGAAAGAGAGTGAGAAAACTTTAGTAAGGAGGAATGAGGAGAAAAGACAATAAAGAAACAAGATTAAGGAAGAAAAAAGATGGCAATTGGTATGCTTAAAAATCTTTGAAGATTGTAAGTGATAGGGCAGCAAGAAATTAGAAGGGAGTTCTACAGGTGAGAAGTGTGAGAAAAGAAACTATTAGAGCAGAACAGATGGTTGCATTTAGATAGGTCAACAATATAATGGAGAGACCTAGTTTCCAGTTGAATAGCATGCTTCAATTCATACAGTTGAGACACCAAGAAGGAAAGATCATCAGAATAATTGCCATCAAAATATTTTTTTAGAAAAGGCAGAGAAAAGCCATATCATATTGTTGAAAAAGTGACTGAAGTCAAAATGTCAGGTCAGGATTGATTACATTTCAGAATCATTGAATTTTGTCAAAAAAACTCAAGATATATAGTAGGAGCATCAGACCTGTTATGGTAGCAATATTCCATGCACGAACCAATGGTAGATTTATAAATGTGTAAGTGGGATTCTGACAAGAAGAATTATCTGATGCAATAGTGAACAAACTTTTTTTAGCATTAGACCTAACAATTGATTCAATATAATCATTCCACTTCATGTCAGGGGAAAACATGAGCCTAAGAAGGTTGCAAAGAATTGCTCTCCTGGAGAATAGCATCAACCAGAAAATGTTCTCTATGGTGATTAAATGAAAACAGTTTTATTTTGGAAGTTATCTATTTTATTCTCATTCTATATATCTATTTCTGTCTATTCTCTATCTATCTTTAATGACATTAATAGTGTTACTGTGATCATTGAAATACTAGTCAATGTTACTCTGATATGCCTTTAGATATTTATGCTGTATTTATTGTGAATAGTACTACTAATTTTTAACTGCCTTAAGACATTGTGATAAAATGGATTTGGAACTAGTATTGTAAGAATTATGCTTTTTGTACTTTTGTGCTACATCAATTTCTTATTATTATTCTATGTGCTGTGTATCTTCAGAACCTTGTTAATCATGGCTCTCCACAATTTCCTGTTCTTTGTAGCGCTTAAAAATTTTGTCTTTTTGTTATCTCTACTAAACTTTGTTCCACCATCCATTTACTCAAGCTCACTTGGTAGGTTATGCATAGGTTTTGTCTGTCACACTTACCTTCAATTTGTCTTGTGGGTATCACATTTTTCAAGCCCTCTTTCCTCATTATGTGCCCTAGAAATTTCAACTGTCTCTTTCTGTATAAGTGTCATTTTCATTTCCATTTTTTATATTCCCTCTTCGTATTTGATGAAATCATGCATGACACCCAAAATTTTTTCTTAATAATCTTTCAAAATGAATCTATTTGGCAGGGTAACAAGCAAAACAACTGACTTTGCTTTTTTCTGTTATGTTGTGTAAAATTACACATGGAATACCAGTGGATAAAAGCATTGGTAATCCAATGACTTGACTGAAAAGAGTTGTGAGTTCAATACCTGGCCACAGCAGAAGTGGACAAATAACTTGGAGAGTTAAATTAAAGGGAAATAACTGAAATTGAAATATCAGGAAAAGGCATAGCATACAGAACTAAAGCAATCTACCCTGGGTTCGGTTTGAAATTTCAATTACCTGAAGAAGACTGGAGTGTACAATGGCTGAAACATTGTGAATATGACAACAAAGATGAGGACAATATTTTGAATAATGTAAATACTGTAAAAAATTACTTCTTATTCAGAATTAATCTAAAAACTGAGATTTTAATGCAATGTGCACATTTATAATCTGTTTTGATTAAATAGTCTGTAAATAGCAAAAATGAAAGAATGTTGTTCACTTTATGAACCATAAGTAAATTAAGGAAATTGTGGGTCTCTTGGCCAATAGTCTAATACTCATACTGTAGAGAAGTCACTTATAACTGAGATAAGACAACTTGGCAGTTCAAATGAATTAGACTTGCTTATCAGGAATAGATAAAAGAAATTAGATTATTGATTATTTTATTGATTTTTGGTGCTATGTCTGTGAATGCTATGGACAATGAATTGATGAATAAATGAGACAAATATAAAAAGATGTTTCTCTTTTTCAACTAAAGGAAAACTATTTAAAGAGATGAAATTTACAAACGATCTACAAAAAGAGCAATCCATATCAAAAGGGAATGTATTTTCCAGTCAAGAAATACTTGTTGATTGTATTTTACAATGATAATGATATTTAAAACAGTTACAACGGAGGGAAGAAAATTATTTGCCTATTATAGAAATCATTAATCAGTTAAAATGTGTGGATTACTAAAGAAACCCATATTCTTTCTCTTGTATATATTTACCCGGCATCTCCACCAAGGCTGGATGTGACACAAGGTCACTTTAATGTGGAAAGCACCATACACATACTTATTCATATGGATGAAGGACAAAAATTGATTTTTGCCTAGACCCCACGGCCACTGTCACACTGGCATCAATATTACACCGATCCAACCTCTTTAGTGTGATGCAGAAGGTACTGCCATAGGGTTGGAATCCCTGCAGCTGAGCAACTTCTCCCATTTAAAATGAGGAGAATCATAGCTTCACTTACAGCACAGGGATGTTAGCCCTGTCTTAGTAAAACCTCACTTGCAATGATTAACTTCTTTGCCAGGTTGTGTATGCCATTTCAGGATGTAGGTGATCATTGTTCTCCATAATTTCATGTCCTTTGTTGCTCTAACTTTCAAACTTTACTATCCATCTTTGTCCTTGTTCAGCTGTCCATTCACTCAAAATCATTCAATAAATTACTCACTGTTTCCCCTTACTTCTCTAGCATTCATTATGTACTGTTAGTGATAAATTCTCCAAACCCTCTTTCCTCATTATGCGTCACAAAAATTTCATGTCTCTTTCTGATTATTAACATTAACTTCCTTGTTAGTTATTATCCTTAAAACTAGCATTTTCTTTCCATGATATTCATTCTTATCATTCATCAGTAGAATCACATCTCTGTTACTTCAAATATCATTTTCAATGGGAGAAGAATGTCTAGCATTAACTGCCATAAATGAAACTAGATATTACGTAACAGTTTGGCATGCTTTACTTTGTATCTAAAAATATTTTCTGATTTCTTAATACTTTTCTTAGTTTCTGTATTTGCTTGATTTTGATGTTTCCAATGCATATCTCACAGACCTTTTGCTGACAAACAGGCATTCTTACAGTGAATGGTTATTCCTTTGTTCCTGCTTTCCTTTATTTAGGACATTTAACAACAATATCAACTAAAATGAATAGCACATGAAAATGAATAGAAGAGAAAATAATAATAAAATGAATATAGTGACATCCCGTACTACATTAAATAAGAAGTTAGGAAGGAAACTCCCATCTATACTAGAAAGTAAAACAGTGGACTTGAAAAATTTGTTTTCCTGAAAACCTATTTTAAGAGAAAAATGTTTTAAATGTAAACCAAATGTAATGCTAATTGTTTGGTCAATGAATGCCCAATGTTTCTTGTATGGAAATGGCTAATCTCACTATTATTGCTTACTAGCTAAAAAGCTGTACTCTATGCAGAGAGCTAATTGGGCCTACAGACCAAAACTAAAGGGACATCTGGTCCAGTTTAGAAAACAGCAATGATAATTTTGAAGAAACAACTTTAAATTCCTCAATTCACTTCATAGGACTTTAAAACCTCACTTTAACTCTGATTCAGGCTATAAATCCAATTTTGGTCAAATGACCAATTTGGGCCCAAGTTCTGATTTGGGATGAAATTCCAATTCAGGCCAAAAATTGAGTTCTTCAAATCACAAACTCTGCAGAACTTCAAAACTTCACATCATAAAACTGTTCACTTTAACTCTTTGATATTAGTAAAAGGTAACATATTTAGAGGAATGGTACCTTAGTCCACCTCTCAGTCCACATTGATTCCAGTATCTGCTTCCCTTTCCAAAACAGCCTGCAAAGTTCTCTTTATGGATAATTTTAGCTCCCTTGTATTTTCTATGTTGGGGAAGTTATTCACTTTTAATGAAGACTTTAGCTTGAAAATCTAGAAATTGCATAGTTCAAAATCTAGACAGCATGGACATTGAGTAAAGCAATTTGGAAAAAAAAACCTGAATGAGATATGGAAACAGGAAAGTTAAGATATTCAAAAGAATTTGATATTTTCCAGTGGTCAACAGGATCCCCAGTTCATTTCTAAGAACTAAATTATTAGGCCCTCATATGCTGCAAATTGACAGGAAAGTGTTGGTATATTTCTACAGGAAGTAGCCATTATAAAATGGTGATGTGAAACATTTAAATAGAATTCACTTGCTATTAGCTCCATTGTATATATGTGTAAATTAATTCCTCAAATATTTAATATAGTTTACCAGATGCTAAACTCAACTGAACTGAATGATGTCTCAATTCTTGCAAATGACTAAGTGTTTGCAGTATTTTTTGCAACACCCGTGTATTAGCAAATTTATATATACTGAGACAATCAACTTCTGAAGAAATTAAAATAAAATTTTCAAAGTCACTTTCCCAGTTTATTTATGATTGTTTCCATAACTTTAACTTTAAGATTTACTCATAGAGAAAAATATTCTTGATTTCTCCATGCAATGAATTTTCCTTCTTTTAAAGATTCAAATAAACCATATTCTATATTCATACTTCTTTATATAACTATTCACCAACTTAATATTTTTTCTGTGTATTTTATACTTTTTCGCTTTCAAATTTTACTCACGTTTCCGACTGACAGGAAGTGGAATGATTATATTGAATCAATTGCTAGGTCTACTTCTAGGAAACTTGGTTCACTGTCGTGCCAGACAATTCTTCACGTCACAATCCAGCTTGTGCATTTATAGATCTACCATTCTTCTGTGCATTGAATATTTCTTCCATATGTGGTCTTGAGGTTCTTGGCAAAATTCAATGAAGGGTCTGTAATGCAATTGTTCCAGATCTAGCATCTCGACTTCAGTCACTTTCTCACCAATTTGACATGGCTTCCTTCTGTCTTTTCTACAACTTTTTTACAAATACTTTCATGGCAATTATTCTGATAAGTTTTACTCTTAGTGACTCAACTGTACGAATTTAAACATGTCGAGATTGGTAATTACGTCTCTGTATTTTATTGTTAAAGTAGCCAGATGTAACCATATGTTCTGTTCTAATAGTTTCTTTTCTAGTATTTCTTGCCTGTGGAACTCCCTTTCAATTTCTTGTTTCCCTTCCACTTACAATATCTTCAAAAATTTAAATGCAATGCCAATTGCCATCTTCTCTCTTCCTAAAACCTGTTCATGCTAGATGCAATCATCAGGCAGCCTGACAATTGCTTCTAGCATGAAACAGCCTGCCACCTCTGAGTGTTGATTTCAATGTTCACTTTTATATATATATATATATATATATATATATATATATATATATATATATGTGTGTGTGTGTGTGTGTAAATATATATATATATATATATATATATGTGTGTGTGTGTGTGTAATATATATATATATATATATATATATATATATATATATACTACTGACTCTCCCATCAACTTCACTATATGAGTGTCAGGCAACTTCTAGAAACCAACAACCAGACCACCCAAACAAATCATTTGATTTTAGTGGTGAAGGCTTTGTGCAGAACCAATGACATTTTTGAAGAGCTGAATACATAGACTTGGTGCACTGTGTTTCACAAGGTCCCCAAATGACCCTCCACAGGTTTTGAATTCAGAGTTGTACTTCTCCTAGACCTATTGCCATCGAAAACTATAGAACCCAGTCTGTTCAGCTATTTACCCATAGCTGGAGGGAGATGAAGAGGATTCATTCCTTTACCAAGTGTATTAGCACATAATGTAATGGATTCAAACTCAGCTTTCTAATTCCTCAACCTGAGCTGCTATCCATTACACCACTGTGCCTATATGTATATATATATACACACACACACACACACACATATATATATATACACAAGTTTGTTTAAAATATATATATAAAAAAACAAGTTTGATTAAAATATATTTATAAAACAAGTTTATATAAAAAATTTACATAAACACGTTTGATTAATATATATATATATATATATATATATATATATATATATATATATATATAATAAAACAAGTTTGATTAAAATAAAAAATGAAATAAATAAATTGCATGCGTATGTGTGTAAGATAAATGAAGAATAAAAGACAGAAGCAACACGAGTTTCAACCTTAAAATGTTAGGATTATCAGGCCAGCTTTAAATTTTATCTTGTGTAGCTCGTGGTCTACACTTTAAATATGGTGAACTCCTATTTTTTTGGTTAGCCCGGATGTCAAGGCCATCTGGATTTCATATTAGTTAAAAGTGAATGACAACCTGTTATTCAAGGAATGCAAAAAAAATGCTATTAAAAAAAAATTTAATAACAAAATTTACTTAAGATTACAAAATTACAGTTGAAATTTTTAGCACACATAATGAGGAAGGCATGTTTGGAAAATTTAACATTCACAGAACATGTTGAACGTAAGTGGATCAGATAGAAACAGCGAGTAATTTATTTAATTAGTTTGTGTTAATGGATCGTGTAACAGAGATAGATAGTAAGGAGACAAGCGTTCCAAGCATCAAGTTTGACCTTCACAGGCCATCATTGCAAGTCCCAGTTATGATGTGGATCTTTAAATCGGACAATATTTTAAAACCTATGATACAAAGTTGTAACATATGAAAACCAAACATTTTGTTGCCAGTAAGTCTATTTTTATGATTGTTCGCATGTCTTTTCTGTCTACCAGTTGATTTGGGAACTTAACCACAAATGTGACATGAATTCCAAGTACTTAATGATGTTTTGAAGTTGGTTGGTACCTCTAATTTAGTTTTCCTGCTTTACTCAATAAAAACCGACCACAAACATTACAGGTAAATTCATTGTAACTATTTACACTATTTACATTGTTCGAAATATTGTCCTCATCTTTATTCTTATATTAACAATGTTTCGGCTGTTGAATAAAGGCGTTGGTTAAAGTATTCCAGTGACTTGATCCAAAGAGTTTTGAGTTCAATACCTGATCACAGCACAAGTGAACAAAAACTTGAACAGTTAAGTTACTAAATGGAGATAACTAAAACTGAGATATCCAGAAAAGGCATGACACGTGGAACAAGAACAATCTGCCCCAGTAGACGAAATAAAAGGTTCGATTTGAAATTCCAACGTATCTCACCTGAAGAAGGTTGGAGCGTACAACAGCCGAAACAACAGTCTGAACAATGTAAATAGTATAAATATATACAATCGTCTTGGTCAACATTGTCCTAATATTAAATAGATTTTCAGAGGTGCGCCATCATCACAGTCCTTTAATGTCGTGTAAAACACCATCTTAAAATAACAAATAGGACAGGAGCAGGAATGTCTCATTCCTCATCTCATACTTCAATGCCATCATGGTAACATATCAATAAATATTTTTCTGGGGAACCAAGCTTTCTCAATATTTCCCACAAAGCAATCCTGTTGACTGTATGAAATGCCTTTGTCACATCAACCAAGACTTCATACAAATCCATTCTCTGGTGCAAGCACTTTTCCAGTAATTGCCTGACAGAAATATCTGTGGTACACCAGACTGCTTGAAAGCTACGCAGAGATTTGAAACATGCCATTGACAACATGTTGAAGCAGTCAGTTCAACATTATCCTACATAAAACT
The DNA here is from genome assembly GCA_903632075.3 of Acanthosepion pharaonis. Taxonomy (NCBI): domain Eukaryota; kingdom Metazoa; phylum Mollusca; class Cephalopoda; order Sepiida; family Sepiidae; genus Acanthosepion; species Acanthosepion pharaonis. The sequence goes on along the minus strand of CAHIKZ030000557.1, from coordinate 3,406,343 downwards.
TTACCAACGACAGGCCAAAAAAATATTCCCTGTAGTTACCATAAATATATACCACCATTAAGCACAACCCCTTTAATGCATCATGCCTTTAGTCAGGAAGACATCTTTTCCCAAAGAATCATGTATAAAAGATGTAGACGTTGTAACAGTACCTCCTCCACATTTTAGTACCCCACTCAGCACATGTGCCATCCAACACAGTTGATTCTCCACTATTAAGCTTATTGATAATGGCTTCTGCCTCACCGAGTGATGGGGAAGCGACCAGCTTTTCCTTAACAGGCAACTGGTTGTTTTTGTTTAGCGGTATATCAACCTCTATTCGTTATTTAATGCTGAAATCCAAATATTTAAAACACGGTTTTATTGCTTCAACTAAATATATTTTGAACACTATTGTATGCCTTCAACTCCAGATAAAATGTATTGTTGGTCATTTTTCTATAAAATATATTACTGGTCATTTTGCCTTAAAATTATATTATTGGTATTTTTTTATATAAATATGTATTGCTGGTATTTTTACTATAAAAGGTATTTTTATACTTTCATGGTGTTTTGTTGTTGTTTGGGAGTTCACTAATTGCCCATAGCTGGGACCCTAACAGATGCTACCACACTGGGTCAGGGTGGACCTGGGAACAACAGCAATTAAGAGGTGGTTCCACGCTCCTCAAAACATCTAATCTCTCGATCAGAGGTCTTGCTGCTGGATATAGTTTATCCTCATACCCAGGACTAAACAAGGAATTCATACTGGAGAGAACAGTACGTCATGAATATAACGCAAATGGTTGGACAAATTCTTTGAATCGTTGGTGTCTGCAGCAACCTGAATTCGTTTAGCATAATCATCCCACCATTTGTAATTCATGTGACAAACTCTCTGTGTAACCTTGTTCTTAGTGTCCTTGACCTCATCAAATCACATTTTGTCAATCATCATCACATATGACAGGTTGACTCGAAACAAACGGCAAAGAACCTTTCGCTTCTCTTGCAAAATCTCTTCAAATTCTGCATCATTGTCATCGAACCAATTTTTGTGTTTGTTCTCCACAAAACCGAAAAACCCACTGCTTATGCCATAGGCATATTCTTTAAAACCTGTTCGTTTTTTTTCAGTCAACCTTGTCCAAGCGATCCACTAGTTCCTTACACACCTGCTAACCTTTTAGACGGGAGACATTCAGCTTTCTGGGAACGGGCACATTCCCAGGTATGCACTCTTGGTTTAATAACAAGATTCACTAACTAATCGATGATCAGCATAACACTCAGCACTCCTCAGAGCACAAACACAGTGGACATCTTGAATGTCTCGTCTCCTCACAAGTATAAAGTCTTATATATATATATATATATATATATATATATATATATGTGTGTGTGTGTGTGTGTGTGTGTGCGTGCGTGTGTGTGTGTATATGTATACTCTCTCTCTCTCTCTCTCTCTCTCTCTCACACACACACACCCACTCACTTAGAAGTATATAGTCTTATATATGATAAGTATAAGAAGTATATAAAGATAAATATAGGAAGTTACGGAGAGCCATGGTTGACCACGTTTTTAAGTGACATAGCGCATAAAAGAAGGGGTAGGACTTGGGCATAGATTTATACAATCTTTGCTGCTGACAATGAAAGCAAATCAACCGATGACGAAATATTGATCAGAGAATGTTTTTCCAGTTAATTTCTTTATTTAATAATGTCCTTTTTTAAATTCATTAATGAGGATTCTTTTTTTATATTTAAATTAAATAAAATAAGTACAATTTTATTTCATATTAAAAATGAACCCTTTATTCTGTCTGTCAACACATGACTCTAAAACTTTATTTAATGCTCGAACTTATATCCAAATCTTTGTTGTAAATATCGCAACGTTTCGAAACGTTGCGATAACAACAAGGATGAGGACAATAGTCTGCGTGTAAATAATGTAATTAAGGATAACACTTGATTCCAGAAACTCAAATAAAAATTATCAAAATTGAATGTGCGTGCACGTAGATAAATTTTGTGTTTTGTTTACAATCTCTCTTCTATAGCTTGTCACCTTCTTATCGTCATTCTTTAAGACTAAATAAGAACACTTTTTAAATCAAAAAGGCATTATATATATTTTTAATTAAAACATCTATATAGACATAAATTATCTGATCTTCTTAGATAGAGGAGACTTGTACACATTGGCTGGTAGTTCTTTGTTGGTGAAGAGAAGAAATCTACCTCTTCTTTCTCTGATAAGACACGTCATGTTCCTCTAACACACCAGACTTCACATCACGATGGCATTTGTTTCTCCTCGTTTTTCTTTTTCGGGGACCAGTCATTCTAACACTCATCGTAAAAGATAGAATTATTTAAAATACTCTTTCAAGGAATATTTATGTCCGATTCTTTATGCATGTCCAATTACATCGTGTAGACAATTATGAATTGTTGTGTTGAACTTTTGTAGTAAAAAAATTAACGACTTCCATGTAAATAAATGTTTCTTTCGAATGTAACCGTATTATTGTATTTAGTTTACACTGGTTTAGAGAGTGTGGACGTTAGTTGCCAGACCGAACAGTTTTAACCACCTCTTAACTGCTTTCGTTCCCAGGTGCACTCTGATTTGGAATGGTAGTACCTGTCAGGGCCCCAGCTGTGTGGCAAATAGTGACAGAACAAATCCATCAGGTCATTTTTATAATAAAATGGTCTAGAATACATATTTATAGCAAAATGACAATCAGTGCAACACTGAGTGAAAAGTATAAAAATACATTTTTATAACAAAAAAAAAACTACCAGCAAAACATTTTAAAAAATATCAACAATCCATTTTATGATCTACAAACTATATATATATATATATATATATATATATATATATATATATATATATATATCGGAAACTATAAAATTATGTGCGAAATATGTAGATCTCGGCATTAAATAACCCATAGACGTTGATATGCTGCTAAGCAAAATAGACCAAACCAACCAGTTTTCAAATATCATGGACCGCAATACATTTGTATTGGTCTTTGATGTGATTTATTTTTAAAATGACTGTGTTCCCAGAGCATTAACTTCATGCTAAGCATGATATTTCATGAGGAAATTGTTCCCAGTGAGTTTTTGCATGTTATTTGCTATGTTTTTGGGATTCTGTATTTTATTTTTTATAGATTCCTTGGTTTTATATATATATATATATATATTTAAGAAGAAATACATTAACTTAACCGAGTAAAAAGAAGTATTTCTTTACTTTTTTGCCTATTCTTCATATTAGTTCTTATAATTGAAACTATTAGGTGTTGTCAAAATTTACCAGCTCCCTAATTTTTTTTTTTTTTGAAAAGTAGAGACTACAATACATCGATAACTTTTAAAATATAAAAACACTACAAGTTTTCTTTGCACACATAATTGGATAAAGCTTCACTCTTAAAATTTATCCTTTGTATCTTTTAAGATCCTACAAGCAGCATTATAACGGCTTTGCATCAGCTAATGATAATTACCCTACTTGTCTACCAAAGAATCCCTGCTAACGATTGCTAAATATGTTGCCAAAGCAACATATAAGAAAATGGCGCGAAAACTTTTTCTCACACAATGTTTTAGAGATACAATATATCTCGTTCCCCTTTAGGGATCCTTTTGATATCCAGCGAACCTCGTGTTGTTGGTATTACAACAGAATAATACACAGCATACAAGGCTCTTAGCTTACTTGACTATGCGCAGGAATATCTAATAATTTTTCCAAAACCAACAGAACTCTTCTCAAAATTAAGTCTCTCAAAATCATTCATAGGAACTTCCCACATACATACATATTTTCATTCAACCCTGTTGTATTCTTTCTATTTAGTTTGCTCAGGCAATAAAATATATTGTTAATCGGACGCAATTATTCTATATTAGTTCTTATGAGTATAAAGTACCCGCTATATGACCAACTAAATATTCCCAACAGGACAAATGATTCAAAATGTCCTCTTCAAATGTTCAACAATCTTAATATCTAAGTGCTATTAAATTTTGCAACTGCTGCAGCAAGTTAACTGGTAGGTTTCTCATAATGCAATTTCAGCTAAGAGAGCTAGATTAAAAGTGACAAACGGTGTTAAAGAGATATAAAATAAATGTCCGGTTAGAGAAGCTACAACCCCCAGACATCAACGATTAAAAGTGAGAACTTTTCTTTACGCTCTTCTTCTATGCACAAGTACTTTCTAGTAGTCGATCAGAAAATGGCAAAGTTAATTTCAACCACCTCCTCTACGATCGGCTAAGTTATCACCTAATACTTCGCAATTTTAAATTGAACAATAAAAGTTGTTCGAATAAATAAAAGTAATATTTTTGTAGGTCAATACAAATATCCACATCAACACGGCAACTCAACTCAACACAAAATTAACAATTACGATAATAGTTTAATTTCAAATTATTTTCCTACAGGTATATTGGAATAAAATAATTATTGTGTTCTTCATCTATCTATATTTCTGAGACGAGGTATTCTAACTATTTACCCTATTTACATTGTTCGAACTTTATTGTCATATTCACGGCATTATGGTCGTTGTACGCTCCGGCCTTCTTCGGGTGAGATACGTTGGAATTTCGAATTCAACCCTTTATTTAGTGCCCGAGGACACATGGCCTAGTGGATAACAGTGTAGGTTGGTTGAAGTAATCCAGTGTCTTAACCCAAAAGAATTGTGAGTTCAATACCTGTTCACAGTAGAGGTGAACAAAATTTTGGAGAGTGCAGTTACTAAAGAGAATTAGCTGAAACTGATATATCCAGAAAGGGCATGAAAACTAGAACCCTCCACCCCAGTGGACTAAATAAAGGGTTTGATTCGAAATTCCAACGTATATTACCTGAAGTAGGCCGAGCGTACAACGGTCGAAACGTCGTGAATATGACTATAAAGATGAGGACAACAGTTCGAACAATGTAAATAGTGAAAATATTATGTTCTTATCCAAAATTTCAATAAAACATGTTATGGTGCTTCTACTGTGTATTTGGAGATTCTTGATAGAATGCAGAGAGGAATCTGCATTTTTATTGGTCTTGACCTGGTATTTTGGCTTTGGTCACTCCCCCACCGTCGTAATGTGGCTTCCCTGAACATTTTCTGTAAACGGTTTCATGGTAATTGGTTTTAACTTACCTCCGTGTGACCTGGACTTTATGTATTTCGACGCTGTGCTGGATTGGCGGCGGGGTCTGATCATTTTACAGTTGAGTTGGCGAGATGTAGCCGTGAGTTCTATGCAAACATTTTCTTCTATCACGCTTGTAGAACTCTCTTCCGGACTCTTTCTTTCCAGTCAACTTTGGTCTTCAAAACCGTGAATGCAGTGTCAATCGTTATCTTCTGTATTCTTAATTCTTCTTTTGTTGTTCTCTCTCCTCAATGATGTTTTGTTTCTCATATTTTCTCACACACAGTAACCACTGGCTTTATTACCTTGCTTGGGGTGAAATTATTTGTAAAAAAATGCTATATTTTGCTGCCGAATTTTTAAGAGTCATATCTTCGATGGTTTATTGAGCATTGAAAAGATATTCAAACCACACTGTTTTTTGTTTTTCGGTGGAATATAGCGATCTATAATGAATAATTCAAAATAAATCTGCGTTCAGGTAAAACATTAACTTATTTCTCTTTTCTTTTCTTTTCAGGTGAGTTGGATTTTGAAAACTATTTGATATCGTGTCGTAAGTTTTTTTCTGCTATTTTAAAATTTCCTTTTATGTTTCTGATATGTCCGATATTTATATTATTGTATGTGACTTGAAAAAACAAAAGATTGCAATTCTATTTACACTATTTACATTGTTCGAACTGTTACCTTCATCTTTACTGCCATATTCACGACGTTTTGACCGTTGTATGCTCCGGCCTTTTTCAGATGATTGGAATTTCGAACCGAACCCTTTATATCGTCCACCTGGGTAAATTGTTCTAGTTTCACGTGCCATGTCTCTTCCAAGTAACTCAGTTTCAGTTATTTCCCTTTAACTCAACTCCCCAAGCATTTGTTCACCTCTGCTGTGGCTACGTATTGAACTTGTGTCAAGTCACTGGATTACTTCAATCAACGACTTCAATCAAATGGGTCATGTGTACTTGGGGACAAATAAAGGGTTCGGTTCGAAATTCCAACTTATATCACCTGAAGAAGGCCGGAGCGTACAACGGTTGAAACATCGTGAATATGACAACGAAGATGAGGACAAAAGTCCGAACAATGTAAATAGTGTAATTAATTACAATAACTCATATCGATAGATTGCAATTTTTCCTAGATATTTAAGCATGTGAAGCAGAGATAGAGAATGGCGTCGCAATTAGCAACAGAACACAGAATCAAAAAAGCGAGTTTAAATATAGGATGAATCTGTTCATATTCATTAAAGACTAGTACCCTTTTGGAAAAGTATGAATTCTTGTTTTGCTCGCCAACAGTGTCCTTCAAAGCTCATTCTACATTCACGTAGGATTGTAGAAATATCAGGGAAGGGTCTATAGAGCTGTTATTTAGTTGGATGTTGTTTCCAAGAGATATTTAGTATAGCTCTCAGTATGCAATTGTAGGTTACATCTAGTTTAGACTCTATGGGTTTAGGTAATGTCCAAATTACTGACTATACAGTGGCGCGAAAGAATCTCCGTTTGAGGTTGTCTGGTAGATTAGATTTTCAGATTACATTCATTTTATTCAAGATGGCTGAGGTTTTAGCTATGCGAATTTTCACGTCCTTTTCGGTAGAATTTATTTCTCTTCCGAAGTATGTAAAACATTCGACAGATTTTACCCTAGACAGTTTGTATTGAGCGTTGCTGGTTGAAGCTTGTAGATATGGTAAATAATAACGATAAATTTTTACATACATACACACACGCACATATGTATATATATATATATATATATATATATATATATATATATATATATATATATCGATCAAACAATAAAGCATATACAAATACGCAGCTCCAAAACTTTATGTAAAATTTTAGGGTATATTATCTATAATTCACGGTTTTAAGTTTGGTTTTATATCAATTAAAAGGGTTCTGTTATAGGACCGTTTGTAAAAGAAAGAGTATATGTTGATTAGAAAGAGAATATTACAAACATTCAGAACGAAAGAAAGAAAGTCCATCTAATAGAGGCTGGTGTTTTTACGTCTGTTTCTGTTGATTAACAGGTCTGCAGTTATCTTTGAAGTCGCTGCGGTACAAAGTGGGTCTTTTTAACGTGGGTTGGTCTACTATTGGCGTTTCTAGTTGCCAGCCTGCTTTTTATTTCTTTTCGGTACACAGACGTGTTTTAAAACAAAACAGAACCATTTAGTTGGATAATTATTCTGTCTGAACAAACACATGATTTTTCTACTACGGCCACTGAGACCGGAGCGACGCAAGCGAAGCTGAATTTCGTTTTTATTTAGAAACAATATCCAAATTCTCAGAGTTCACTGTTTGTTTGCTATTTGTGAGGTTTCCTTCTGTTGACCAGTTGTTGTGTGGCAATATGCAGATGAATAGCCCACAATTTCTTATTGTTTTAAAGGTTATATTTAGTGAATAGTTTGAGTAAATATACCTATTTTTAAACAGTGCTTTCCACCGTTATTCGGTACTTATATCCACTAAATATAACATTTAAAGTAATAAGAATTATCAAAGTATAAACAAAATCATTAATTTCTGAGAAATTACTATGGCTCACAATGAACAATTCTGGCCTCTGTGTCATTGCTACATATTGTCTGTGACGGAGAAGAGCACAGACGAGTTAGAAATTGACAAACTACTCTCTTATATTTTCCTTCAAGGCATGGGTAATCATGGCTTTCCACAATTTCCTGTTTTTTGTAGCTTTGAGTAATGCTTGGCTTTTTACTATTTTTCCTAGTCATTGTTCTACCAACCACTTACACAAATTTGTTAGGTAGGTTATTTGCTGCATTTTTCTGCCTCTCTTACTTTCAGTATGTTCTGTGAGTATCAAGTTCCCTAAGCTTTCTTTCCTCATTATGCTCTTTAGAAATTTCAATTATCTCCTGATTCTAAGTATAAGTTTTTATTTCCATTTCACTTAAAAATTGTCCATAACATTCTCAGCATCCTTCCATAGCGGCACGTTTCTGTTAACTGAAGTCTCTTCTTCAACTGTGAAGAGATGGTCCAGTATTCACTGTCAAATTGGAGGACTGAATTTACATCACAGTTCAACCATCTTTCCTTTGTTTCTAACGAAATATTCCTGTTTTTTAGAACTTTGCTTAGTTTTTGGAAGGCATCTTTCGTTATTGAAATCACCATCGGATTTCGGTGTCACATTTTCTATCCTCTGTTAAAACATTACCGATATATTTAATTTTTCGTACTTGCCATATTCTGACGTCGATTCGTACATTGCATGTCGGATTGTTCCTTTTGTCAACAACTATATATTCTGTCTCCTCACAATCGATGTTTAGTCCTTTCTTCCTTCTTTCCTTTCCTTCCTTGGAGTTCTTCTAGTTTCCTTTTTGTATCCACTATCAAAACGATCATCATATCTTATACTGTTAAGATCGAGGTTGTCAATAATTAAAATTTGGTAGGATTTCAAATTATATAGAAATCCTGCGGGAAAACACTTCCTTGTTTTACGCCAATTTCATTTTCTATCCGTAATCTGGCAGTTTTCACCCAGTGTAAGTTCTGGATTATTTTATTATCTTTCCCAAATAAGTCAAGCTTACTGAGCAGTCCAAATAGTTCTTTATGTCTTATTTATCAAATTCATTGTGTGAAACATAGGTATACATCCTTCTACATACAGATATTATTTTTTTTTAATATGCATTGCTAATCAAATTATAATTTCAGTAGAATTATTATTAATATTATTAATATTTTAGTATTCTATTACGTAATAGAAAAAGAAATATAAATATTATTCTCGGGATTTTTAGAGTATAATCAAGTTAGGAAAATTATATGATGAAAAATTTATTTTTTTTACGTTTTACTTTCGAGTTTGTTACATTTCGCGATTCAACAATGAAAAAAGATTCTTTAAATGAGTCGTTCTCGACCTTTCCATGATTGTCCGACTCATAAGATGTATTCCAAATAATATGCATATATTACTGAAAATCTTCGATATTAGTGCATATATATTTACATGGATTATTTTTATACAGGAGTTTTAGAAATTTAATAACAATAAAAACTGTTGATGAATTTTAAAACTTGAATAAATGTATAGTAATTTGTTTTAATTTACAACTAATTATTAAATAAATAAACTGAAACATACTTCAATAAATAGAAAGTTTACTAGAATGTCAGGATATTGTAATTGAATGAACCAAATTAAAATAAACCAAGAAAAAGTAAAATATTCCCCTCTTGAACCCCCACCCCACCCCGGTTGAGAACCCTTGTTTTAACCTTACAGATGCCCCCATTTATTCGAACACAAAATTATAAACCAATGCCTTATTAGATGATTTGATCTTTTATTTCAATCTGTTCTTTTCTAAAATTGGAACGAGCCAGATAAACATTAATTCGTTGAAAATAATAAATCAAAATGCTCTTTCTTCTAAATATGTGCTTTTATATGTTTGCATGCGTGCAATCAAGTGATAATACTTCATATAAACCGGTTCATGCACAAAGGAGCCTTAGTTTTGTATGTATTCCCTGTTTAGATCTTAAATTAAAAGTACAGTATCTCCTCAATCAGTCAGTGACATTCTATGACGACTGCTCACGATAAACGATTGTCAACCTACCACCAGATAGGAGACTCATGTTTAACAAAGAATTCTTGAACGCTTACAAAGAACTCTTCCAATGCTCTCTTTCTCGATGCTTTTTCCTGTACCCACATTTCCTAAACTAATGATTCCATTATTCCAAGATCTGGGTGACCGCTGAGAACGACAAGAAAAAGTTAAGTTTGCCAGTTTTCTAAGAGTTTCAATTTTACTCCGGGCTCTGGTACCAGTTTTCTTTCATGATGTCCACTACCTGCTGAAGAAACTGTTCCGACCATCTACTGGGCAGGAGATTGAAACGAAGTGAGGGAAAAACGTCCAGACACCACCCTCTTCGAGTCTGAAGTTACTGTGCCGCGCAAAACTGTGTTCCTTAGAATTTCAAGTTAACTACTATGTAGCAGTTTATCTGTCTATGTATATATGTGATTCCTGTAGACCACCCTGTGCACTATTGAACCACAGCCTCACCACGCTAGATGTTGCTGCCGTGGTTTCTGTAGAGAGTAATCTTTAAGGATTGGTTCGCCAGCCCCACTCGCAACCAGTTTTGAATTCTGAGTTTTTCTACTCCTAGACTGGTTGCCAACGAAGGCTAAAGAGTCGCGTCTGCTTTACTATAAACTTCTAGTTGTGAGAAGTAATGGAGTCATACCTTTCGAAGGGTAATTGTGCGAAACTGATTGCAACAACTTCGGCTAGAATTTGAACTTGGTGAGTCAATTTCACTTTTCGTCCTGATACAGCTACACTATGCTACTCTATGCTACACTATGCTACACTATGCTACTCTATGCTACACTATGCTACTCTATGCTACACTATGCTACACTATGCTACGCTCATATCACTATAAGTGTAAGACAATGGATAAAAAAATATTTCACAACTTATTCGCACTAGTTTCCTCGTCATTGATCATAACACATTAACGGATATTATTATTCGGCTTTTCTCAGGTATGAAATCCCAAAATAGTTATCGAAATATAGATTTTGGTAATCCCAAAGGAGATTTTCTTATCTTGTACAGATTCTGAAAACTTTCAACCGACTCGGATGAGAATAATTCAGCGTTTTAACTCTTATACTTTTAACCAAATGTGTCAAAGATTTGAAAACGGTCGAAGAATGTTTCACAATGACGAAAATAGCGAAAGTGAGGATACGATTCCCAATAAGTCATGCAACAGTAAAAATTTGAAGAAAATAAATCCGATTTTTTTTTCATTTATGGAATTATAGATTCCAAAGGTCCATCAATGATCAGTTGCGAAGAAAAATAAAACAATTTTCTTATTTGAAACCAGAGTTCTTACAGGAATTATAATTTAAGTTCTGGGATTTGAAAAAGAAAAGGAAAAAAATATATCAGAAATGTATGTTTATATGCATACTGTGAAAGTTATCTCTCTTGCACTGGAATAGCAAGTGCAAAGAAGATAATTTTAGTACTGCAAAATATTAGATATTTGAGTACCAATTCAACCTATGACCTATTATCAAATTGTGTTATCATACCGAGGAATTGACTTTTATAGGATTTCTCAGGTCAACGGAAATTACTTGGTGCCATCCAGCTTATCCCCATGTAGACCATTTATCCTAGTAAAACCTGTCGCAGTAAAGTAGCACCCGTTGCTACTCTCCAGATTTGAATTCAGGTTAGTCTTCTTCCTACACTAGCTGTTATCCAAATGCTAGTGAGCACAGCCGACCTCTTTTGGTTACAAATATAAATGTCGATTAGATGGGAACACGAAGAGTTTCTTCATTTCAGGTTTACTTTCCGCCACTAGAATTTGCAAACCTTGTCGCTTCTCGGGAAAACACGTGCTGCGTTCTGTGAGGCACTACCTAAATCATCTCTGGCGCGGTTATATATATATATATATATATATATATATATATATATATATATATATATACAAACATTTTATGTTTATACGTTTTTTTTATAGATACAAATATATAAGTAAATGCTCTGTTTATAATAAACAATATTAACAATATTTACCGGCCTGAATGTCCCAGAAATTTTCATAGAAAATATGCGTCCTCCGACAGTAAAAAAAACCCAGTAAAATCGACCTTACTAACCGAAACGCTCCCCTGTGGCTCAATCGGTAAAAGCACGTCAGGCTATATGACGGTTACTTATAGGATACAGGTTCGATTCCTGTCGGAGGACGCATATTTTCTATGGACATTTCTAGGACATATAAAGAACGTATAAACATAAAAATGTCTTCAAATAATTGTCGGACTTAAATATTTGTATCTATAAAAAGAACGTTTGAACATAAAAATGTCTTAAAATAATTGTCGGACTTTGTCGATTTCATAATATATATATATATATATATATATATATATGTATGTATGTATGTAATGTAACCAAATGGATAAAGGCAGATGTACGAGCGAGCTTTAAAATAGAGAGTTGCCACACTTGGTTTACTCACGTTTATTACTCTTGATGACTTCAGCGTCTCTTTAAATTAGAATTTAAAATTATTATTTCCAACTTTATTTTCAGTCTTAAACATTAACCTGGGCCTAAATTCAAATTCAAATTCAAAATTAAACTACAGTTCAGTTAAATATTTTAACAATAATAATATTCTACTACAGCAATAAAGTATCTCGCTATAACCAGGAATATTATGAAACAGTGTTACCACAAACTAAAAATACCAGTACTTGAAAATTGCGTCCATATAAAATATTATGTATATTTCTTACTATATATATATATATATATATATATATATATATATATATATATATATATATATATATATATATATGATCAACATTCTCGTCGTCATCTTTACAATACCGGATGCAGGTGTGAGATCATGTAGTTCTGTATTTGGTATCCAAGAGTAAACGCAGCCCAAGCCTGCAGCTGTAATGATTTGACGATTTCGTTTTGAATTTCAGTGCAAAGTTTATTCTGGCATAATGCCACACAGATATTACTGACAAAAAACAAACTAAGTGTATTAAATAATAAGATATCACTCTTGAAAAAACGTATCCGAACACATAAAACTTAAAACTAACAATGTATGACAGTTACAACTTTTCCCATGATGCCTCATCGGACAAGCTTACACTAAAAGAGCCTCAAATTCTAATGTATAATATAAATCTAATACAAAAACATTCACGGTGTTCTCATTAACAAATTGTTTTAGAGTTTGGGAAACTTGTGTTCGTTCTCAATATTTCATTTATAAATATCATAATTTGCTGCTGAAATCAAACTTAATATCTGAGTACAAACGGCTTATATATGTTACTTTCTTCAAAGGTAAAAAAAATGTATAGGTTTGTGTCTGCTTTACTGTAACGTCGTGATGACAAAATAGAAACATAGATCGCGTCGCTGCCAAACAAGGTCATGGAATTCAAGCTTCTGTCTAGTTCTTTGCTTTTTATGAAATTGATTGCAACACCTTCATCTACTTGGACAGCCTGATTGATTTATGGCAACCTTCATAAAAAAAAGATTAAAGAAAATTGCAAAGAAAACTCGCCATGATATTTACAAGATGCATGAACTTCGTTCCTCGTAACAGGTGTCACCACAGATTCTACTTCGATGTAAGAAATTAATAAATTCTTGATTTACTAAACGAGAAACTCATATGAAGGAATCTTATTCCTTTTTGCATCTATGTCTCTTTAAGAAAAACGAAAACCGTAGATCACTTGAATTGTAATTTCCCATAGTCGTTGATGTTAAGTTTGGACAACACACTACTTGCTGACTTGCATTATTTACATTATTAGAACTGTTATCCTCATCTTCATTGCCATATCCACAATGCAGTAATGCAAGTAATCATAATATCTCATCTGAAAGATACAGACAGACACTACTTGCTTAGTTGATAAAATAGGAAGACAGTTTCTAAAAATAAGATTTCAAGTGAAATTCCGAAGTGGGAATAGAATAATCTAGAATTACAATTTTTCTGTATAATCTGACAGAAAATAAAATTGCAACACTGTTTAAAATGATGTTGATTTTGACCTGAACACGCTAGAGGATATTTTAATAAAATTTTCCAAATCGTCGAGTATCTGGTAACGTAAAACTTGCATCCGTACAGCTTATCAGGCTAAGCTTTAAACCAGAGGCTTCAAACACACGGCCCACGAGGAACCATTTTTATTACCTATATTTTCCTCAAATTTTTATAAATTTGTCCGTCACCTCTTCTATAATAACACACTCACTCACCCAATGAGTACATGGGACGAAAGGCTCGATTCACAACAAGTCGGTCTTGTGACAGGACAGAAGATAAATTTCGCACTTTTAGGGATTTTTAACATTATTTATAAGTAGGAATTAGGTAAAAAAAATCATGTTTTTGTTCTACATTTTGTACTTATACAACTTACTAAGAACAAAGGACAGGGAATTATTTAGAGTCATGATTGCCAACGTCCTGAAGGGACAGGGCACACAGAAGAATCATCATATACGCGTTCATTTTTATCAATAAATAGCAACTAATCAGCCGTATAGATTACACAGAGCTGGTCAATATTATATTCCTCGCTAACTTTACTTCTGACCAGGCCCGTTCTCATGTATAATCTTTTACCGCTTCCCCGATTTTTTTCCATGCACTCTCATGTGTGAACTAATTTAAATGTGAGAAAATGCGCTTCTATCACTAGCCTCCCTCTGGACTTGACGTTTATCTCCACACCCTCATTGATAATACCCTGGGGACGATCCTGCTTCTGGCCCACATTACCTCTCCCCCAAGATATAATGTCCCTTTTGTATCTTTGTGTTTGATACTCCTACTTTAGACGGTGAGGTAGTCTGGGATACGGTTCAGGAAGCTTAAAGGCACCAATGGTGGCAGGTTTCATGAGGCACACAGACGTTTTTCAGGAGTAGATAGGCTCCCCTATCGCCCGGTTCACACTCCTTCTCGGTTTTTTGAAGAGGAGTAGAGGTTTATCTCTTGTTCCCTGTTTAGAATTAAGTTTTCTGTTGCGGTCCCCTTTAAAGTCTTTTCAGTATGTTCACTCCTAGTAGCCCCGTGCGTCTTAGTTGCATTATCACCTTTCTTGGGGATGACTTGATTATATATATATATATATGTGTGTGTGTGTGTGTGTGTGTGTGTGTGTGTGTGTGTGTGTGTAATTGTGTATTTTGGGGATCGATTTCTATTTTATACAAGTTTCATCAAAGACAGCTGACTACGATTAAGCTTTTTATTCAGTTTTCCTGAATTCATATAAGTGTTTTCTGGACATACAGTATATAAAACCTGTTCAAATGTTCTATATCTCCGAGTGTTTCCGGTTAATTTATTAGCCATTATCAAATATTTTTTTCTTGAACTGAATATGTAGATTTCTATATATGTTTATCTATAGTGATTGGAATGTTTTGTTGTATTATGTTTTCAAAACACGGTCAGCACATTGTGGCCGTGTTCATAGTTAATATTATTGATTGTTGACTATTTCTTTTTTATTATTAATATTTCCCTTAATTTTATCCTTTTTTATATGTGAATGAGGCTATTATAGTCGTGTTTTTTTTTTTTTTTTTCGAGTATGTTGAGGATGGAGTTTGATAGATTTCCGTGTGTGTTTAAATCGGTCCTAATTGATCTATAGTCTGAGAAATGTATCGCGAATCTTCTTGATAGGAATATAGTGGTATGTCCAATATAATTGGTCATGAATTTGGTTTGATCAGGAATGCAGTTCATTAAGGTACATGTAAAGTTATAAATAATATTGGGCCAATGTAATTTGGATCTTGCTGGTGAGCTGTTGTCGTTGACGATGAGTTTAGCTGTTTTATATTTCTTATAATAGATAATTAATTTAATTTTCTTGTTCTGGTCGACTGGGGTTGTGTATTTCTTTATAATGTTAGAATATAAATTCTAACACAACACAAGAATAAATGAACAAAAGACCTAATCGCAATTCCTTGTCAGTCTTCTTTCTTGTATAAAGGTGTTTCTAAGAAGAAGAATTACGTAGAATTTTTTATTTAATTGCCTTTCATAATAAAGAGAGAAAATATGTTGGTTGAGAAATAGTCTGGAACGATATTTCCTGAAAGACATAAAACTGTTGCTATTTGACATTTGACTTTTCGTAAAAAGAAGCTCAGATAACATATTATACTGTATTTCCTAAACGACAAGATTACTTTCGCGTAATAAAGCAAGTCATAAGTAATAAGTATCTTCTTGAGCTGTGATGTCTAATTTCAGCGTTTGTGTAAAGTCTGAGCCACATGAAGTGGACATTTACATTCGTCTCAACATTTTAGTATTTTCACATTTCGGCGTTTGCGCTTAAGAGGAAAATCTAAGAGAACTGACTTGGGATCCAATATTTTAAGACATTCAACTTCAAGGGCGTGTAAAACGTAATGAAGTAGTGAGGCAAATTTTGGCTGATTTAATTTTGTGTATTATTGTTGAGGATCCTGAATCCTTAGAAAAAAAAAACAAGTATTTTAAAAATAAAATAATGAAACTGGATTGGTTCAATTCATAAAAATAAATATCCCAACAAGACTGAGTCAAAAACGAAATTCCAAGTTTAAGACGAAAGTTGGTTAAAAAAGATAATTGTATAAGTATTAGGAGGTATGATGGATTGCGGTATGGATTGAGGAATCTAGACGAATCCATTACATTCATTTACATGCTAATACCCTTCGGAAAGGTATGAATCCATCCTCCTCCGGACATGGATGAACATCTGGACGGTTTGACTACTAAGAGAAGGAAAATTCTGAATTCAAACCAGCCTGAGAAAATCCGGAGAGAGGGACTCGAAGGCAGTTAATAACTCAGTACTAGCTGGTATTATATAGCATCCCCTGAGGTCTGCGTTCTCTCCCCATTCGTGTGTGCCCTGTGATTGCAAGAGTGGAAAGAGAGGATTGCTGTTGCTCAGTGGCCCATCGTAAACCATTGCAACCATACCAACCTGCGTAAGCCACCTATCTCTGCTAGGTTGGGTAATCATTGCTTCTCGGTGGACTCCTTTAAAAAGAGATTTTTTATCTTTAGTTATAAACCACAAAATGTCTCAAGACCCAGGGAGAACTGTAATGTTTCTTTTCTTTCTTTCTTTCTGTCTTATCTATAATCTTTCTTTTTTTTCAAAGTATACATAGGAAACTATTCTTTTCTGTCAAAACTTTCTTCAAATACACGTAGGAAACAAAGTTGACATAGAATTTCTATTTTTGGAGGGAAAACGTACTGTAAACATTCACAGAAGATTAGTGACTGTTGATAGAAATACTGCACTTGGTGTAAACAAAGTAAAGAAATGGATCAATAGAGTTTATAGAAATCGTAGAGAGAAAGAAAAAGTTGACCATAGTAACATGTCTCATAGTGACTTGCCAGCAATTACGATGAATGAAGATGAGACCAAACAAATTGATGCTCTCATTAAACCTGATAGAAGAATCATTATTGAAAAACCGTGAAAAACTCCAAGTGAGGTATGGGAATGCCTTCAGTTTACTTCAGTCTCTTGGTTACTCTTGTCTGTGTAAATTGAGTTACCAGAATGTTTAAAGTGCAGAGGGTGGTTGAACTAGACTCACAACGAAGTCTCACCAATTTATAGTTAAGCTGGTTAGATGTAACAATAAATTCTATGCTAACAGTTTCTTTTCTCGGATTTCTCGCTTGTATAACTTCCTTCAGGTTTCATGATTTCCAGCCAACTTTAATCTGCAAAATTTAAATTGCTATCTGCTGTCCTCCTGTTACTCTTCCCCTGTTCTCTCTCTTGTTTCTAACTCTTTCACATCCAGTAACCCCCCCACCCCCTTTGCATCGCCATGACTTTCCTACCCTGTTTGGGGTGAACTCGATTAAAAAATATATAATCGCGCATTAAATTACTTCATTGTTGTTTTATTTAGTCTAATTTTTTTAAAGGTTCTAGTAAGATTTTACTTTGACTTAAAGAAAAGGATTTCTAATGAACTCTAAAGAAAAGAAGGGCCGTAAAGCCCAAAGAGAAATATGTGTCAAATATTTCCCAGATGTTTTGTATTATTCGTAATATGGATCCATCATGATTTCACCCGAAATAAGCATTTTGAAT
Organism: Acanthosepion pharaonis; assembly: GCA_903632075.3. Classification (NCBI taxonomy): domain Eukaryota; kingdom Metazoa; phylum Mollusca; class Cephalopoda; order Sepiida; family Sepiidae; genus Acanthosepion; species Acanthosepion pharaonis. Next base: position 3,388,385 of record CAHIKZ030000557.1, on the reverse strand, counting down.
TTTCTCATAACACCTTTCATTAGAAAATAAACACCTCTGAAATGAAGATCTCAGCAATTCATACATCTGCTCTGGTGAAATGCCATTTTCTACATTTCTTCCTTGTTGAAAACACGTTGCATTGTATTATTTACGATCATATAAACTTAATTAGTGGGAATATTCACAAATTTAAAAAATAAAGTCAATTTCTATGGCTACGAATAGAATTATTAATTATATTTCACATCCCCGCTCCCACCCACTGATTAACGCGCTTGTCTTCGTTCTATGACCAAAACTAGAATGAAGAACAAAATAATTTAACTTGCTCATATTAATTGAACTGTGTAACGAATCATTTCAGGATAAATAATTTTAATGGAATTATCTGTAGCAAAAGATAAACACAAAATTTGGATCAGAAATATGCGAAGACAGATTTTCTCTAGGATATCAGGTCTTCGAAACAAATCGATTTTAATCCAATATACACGGAAGATCAAATTTTACAATCGTATCTGATGCTTAAACTGGCAGGAAAACATCAAATACTAAAAAATAATCTGAAATTATTGAATAATGATATGACGGACTTTTGGGTGAATTTCATTCTTCTTCTACGTGCGACGTCTCTTCAGGACATAGGTAATCATGGCTCTCCACAACTTTCTATCTTTTCTTTATTTGCTAAGGCCCCGGCCTCTATTCCGCCATCCATTCACACAAGATCGTCAGCTATGTGACTCACTATCTTCCCCTGAAGGTTATTTTTTCCAAGCCTTACATTCTCATTATGTCACCCAAGGAATTTCTGCTGTCTATTCCGGATTTTGTGTAGAAGTATTCCATCTGTTGCTATTTTCTTGAATTCTTCCTGGTTGTTTACTCGCTCCGTCCATGAAATTCTCAGTATCCTTCTGTAGAACCACATTTCTGTTTCCTCTATTTTTTTCCTCATCCGTAGGGAGATTGTCCAATATTCACTGTCATGTAAGAGGATGGAAAACATATACATTGTTTCTAATGAAAATTGTCTGTTTCTCAACACATTGCTTAGCTTTTGGGATATCTCTTTCTTTCACGGGATTGTCTAATGCGTGTTCGTATTTCGGTGTCACATTTGCTATCCTCGTTAAACGCTTCTCAGATATTTCAACTTCTGCATCTGGTTCATGTTGACATCTCTGATTCGTAATTCACATCTCAGGCTTTATCTTTTATCGATGACCATATTTTTGCCTTCTTTCAGTCGATAGTCCTTTTATCTAGCTTTCTTCTACCATCCTGTCTAGGAGCGCTTGTAAATTCCTTTCCGAGTCGGCCATCAACATCGTGTCATCTGTGTATCTTATATTGTTAAAATTACATCAGCCGATAATAAATCCAAGTAGGGTTTCCAGTTCCCTTGGGATGGCGTCGCTGTAAAGTTGAATAACTCTGGGGAGAAGACGCATCCTTGTCTTACGCCTCTTTTTACTTTTGTATAGCTACTGGGTTTATTTTCTATCCGTATGAAGGAAAACCAAGGTGGTTACTTCAGTGAAAGACGTCGTCTTCTATACTTCACATTCAGTTGTTTAACTCACACACATTAAATATATTTTATGTGATTAACGGGACATATTTATCAATATATGACATGAAAAGACCAAAACATCTTTAAAAGATTCCTTTATTTTTCTCTGGGTTGAGTTCACCCAGAATACAGTGAAGAGAACGAATTTATAAAAACACAAAACCAAACGGATGCTTACACCTGGTCAAAATGCAATTGCTGATATTTCAATTGAAATAATATTCATTATGTATTAGAATTATTATTTTTATTTTATCTGCTTTGATTTCTGGAGTGTACACATTTCTTTTCCGATTCCCTTTCAGAAACCTTAGGTTACAAATGGCGTCATGACATTTTCCACTGACCAAAATATTATTATTATTATTATTATTATTATTATTATTATTATTATTATACATTACAATTAATAGAAAGAATTATTAGAAAAGTTTATGTATTGTCCTTATTATATTTTAGTTTTTAGTGAATAGGTTACATAATTAACCAACTAATTTCAAAGCAGAATAAACAAAAATATTGCGTGATATAATAATTTTTATTTTAAAATTTCTTGAAATAATCATTAAAATAAAGTAAATATTTTTTCTAATTTTAGTTTTTGGTTAGCGATATTATGTGTCGACTTTATTTTAAAATTAAGTTTTAGATTAAATGTTTTTAATATAAGATTCTGATGACAAAAGATTGGTTGGTTTTGTAAGAAGTCTGTCCAATGGTTGCTTAATTTGGATTATTTGTGTCAAAAGTTTTCACAACGTAGGATCGAGAATAAGCAAAAATCCCCTCCCAATTTATTTTTATTAATTTTATTTCTTTTATTTTTCCATTAAAGGGATCATAGGACAGCACTCCTGTAGTCAATCGCATAAAATTATACAAATAAAAAAAAATTCCTTAATTATGTTTCTCGGGGAAAACATTTCCCTATATTGTAAAAACGATTTCCTTATTTAAATCTATATCGGGCTTGAGTTCATGACTTTTTACTTACCGCGACTTTGAATGTTCTAAAAATTCCTTTTAATCAAAGCTCTCTTATCAAAAAAATCATACATTCTAAGCAGTCAGATTTCGTTAGGTCTGTGTGTGCGTACACTCATAAACCCCCCACCCCACCCCATACACTATACGGTGGATTGAGGAATCTGAGAGCCGAGTTCGAATTCTAGTCGAATCCATTATATTCCCTTACGTGTTAATACCCTTGGGAAAGGTATGAATCCTCTTCTTCTTCCCCAAGCTATGGGTAAATAGCAGGACAGACTGGATTCTAGAGCCTTGGATAGCAACTGGTCTACCACAGAAAAAAATGGCAACCTATTGCGGGAAAAATATGCCTCGTCAGTCATGTATCGAAAGATACATGATCGCCTAAGCGTGTATCACGAATGCCACATATATATGATATATATATATATATATATATATATATATATATATATATATATATATATACTGGGTGACCAAAAAACGGAACTTTTTAACAATCCAATAAAACCAAGAGTGATGGATGAAAAATATTTTATTCATAGTAATTGAAACCTTAAAACATGCCATTTAAGAAACAACGATGGAATTTTCATTTTTTTAAAATTACGTCCTGTAGATGGCGTCCTCCTGTACGAATGCATTTTGAAATCTGCTGTTGAGATTTCTCATTGACTGCTGCAACATCTCAGCTGGGATATTGTGAATTTCATCTTGAATTCTAAATGGCGAAATGTTTACTTGCTCAAGGTCTCTGTCTCGTAGTGTTGCCACTTGCTCATGTCTGGCAATACACACTTCAAAAATTCCCGTTTTTGGGGGTCACCCTGTATATAAGAGATAGAGAGAAAGTTGTGTGCGAGTGGTGTAATGGGTAGTGGCTCAGAATGAGATATCAGAAAGCCAAGATCGAATTTCAGACGAGTTCGTTCCATTCAGTTACGGGCAAATAGTTAGGAATCCGTCTCTTCTCTTTCCTCAAGCTATGGGGGGGGTGGAGTTAAAAAATAGAACAGTTAGGGAGGGCTTGGTTGCTAGCCGGTCTAGAAAAATGAAAACTCTGATGTAACACCTGCCTCAGTTCTAATGCGGATATCTCGCATCTGCTTTTCTCTGGGAGTCTTCGCATTACTCTTGTGAGTCATTGCAATGTCAGCAGTGGTCTCACTCGTCTAAGAAGTCATCAGCCATCGTATATGTAAGTCCTGGAAACACCCTTGTGGAGTCAAGCACCACAGCCTCCCCATGCTTGGCGTAGGACTACTAATCCAGATCCAACTGGTTTTAAATTCAATGTCCTCCTCTTTCGTTGTCAACGAAAGCTAGAGAACCCAGTGGGTCCTGCTATTGTACGTCTAGGCTGCTGAAGTTATAGACCGTATTTAGTACTGCAACCATCTTATAAACACGTAATTCAACCATTTTTTTATCACTGGATTAAAACACCTTTGCCTACGTCAGACTTACACTACAATTCCTTTCTTCAGAGTTAGTCATATATTTACCGTGTCGTAATGACCTTTTACTGAATGCACACTAACTCATCCGCACTAACTAAACCTACTTACCTTTGAGTGAGCTTTCTCTAACATGGTGAATTTATCACGAGTTCTGGCCAAGTCGGTGGCGCTAATGTTTAAAAGGAAAACTTTCATATTTAAATATGTTTTTCATTTTGTTTTCGTGTTGTTATTTGGTTGCGAAAGTGAAAGTAACTGGTTTCTGATAGCACACAGCCAGAGTTTTTCACTGATCGCCTGTATTTTACGCTTCCATATGCGTTGGGTTGCAACCTTCGTTTGGTCGGTTAGCTTACTATCAAAACTTGGATCATCTTTCAAGCGTTGCATCAATAAAAATGGAATTGGGAAGGCGGTAGCAGTTCTCGTCGAAGAATCTAAATGCCACTAACGTACCAATATTCGTTGCTATGCAGAATTGGTAATCCTATAAATTTTCAGAGCGTCCATTTAATAGAACAGTAATCTTCCTCTCAGGCCTTGTTCAGTCATGATTGACTGAGGCCTTTGCACGGACCCTGATAACGTTCCTCTGATCGTGTGTGCTTATTGCGATGGATCAAGAACGTGCCTTTTGCCTGATAAATAAATAACACTTTTCAGTAACGCACCCCAGTAGAAGGCTTATTGCCGTAACAAATAAAAATCTGACACTTCTTTCTCGGTTTGCATAAGTCAGTGTAATAATAGTCAATATTTTAAGCAAGCTTTGTCTATATTTCTGAGATGAGGTATTGTAACTACTTATACTATTTACATTGTTCGGACTGTTGTCCTCATCTTTGTTGTCATATTTATGAATATTTGGCCGTTGTACGCCCCGGGCTTCTTCAGGTGATTGGAATTTCGAACAGAAAACTTAATTTCCCCCACCGAGGTAGATTGTTCTAATTTCACGCTCTATGCCTCTCCCGGGAGGTGGGGGGTGGGGTGGCGATCACCACCCGCTGTGGGATGAGGATGAAATAATAGACAGAGAACATCACTGGAAAATACTTAAACTTAAGGAATCACCGCATATGCTGGGCTATAAAACTCTTTTAATGCAGTCAAGCAAAGACATGAACACAATAAGGGAACCAATAATGCAGAATGCTAAAGAAAATCAGTAATAACAGAAAATTGTAATATGAGCTCGGGTGGAAAATGGTTACTGAAATATTAGGTTTATAAGTCCTGAAAATTAATGCACTGATGTCCCCAAGGATAAAAGTGTTGGTTGAAGTAATCCAGTGACTTGACCCAAAATTTGTTCACCGCAGCAGAGGTGAACAAAAATACTTGAGAGTTTATTAAGGGAAATAACTGAAACTGAGATACCCGAAAGAGGCATGGCACGTGGAACTATAACAATCTACCCCGGTGGACGAAAATTCCAATCACCTGAAGAAGGCCAGAGCATACAACAGACGAAACGTCGTGAATATGTCTCGAAAGACTTGGTAAGCTGTACAATAATTTAATTCCAAATAGCGTCCTGGATATGACGATAAACTACGTGAGGTAGTACGATTTTGATCGGGAAACCACCTCTTAATTGCAGTTGTTTTAGATCCACTCTAACCCGGAGTTGTAACACCTGTTAGGGGTCCCAACTAAGGGCAAATAGTTAACTCCCAAAACTGGGGTCAAAACACTATGGAGGTATGAAAATACATTTTATAGTAAAAATACCATATATTTTTGAAAAAAAAAATACCAGCAATACATATTTGTAAAAGAAATTACTAATTCTCCCATGAAAATGAAATTTCGGCATACCAACTCCTTATGAGGAGTTGGTATGCCCTTAAACAACCTTCCTGTTCTGTTATTCCAAATATATATATAAGTACATTTCTCATAGACAAGGCGTTGTCGGCCTGTAATTATGAATATGTACACTTGAGAACGTTATCCTAGTGTAATTGAACGGAGATATCAGTTGTAATGAGAGTCGCTTGAATATTTTAACATTTTCAAAATGAATGAATTTAATGCATACATGGATTTTATAGAAATACAGAACTAAGTGGGACATAGCTCACAAAAGGAGAAAAAAACCAATTCCCTAACGAACTACTAAACTCCTACCGTGAGTGAGAAAGTGACTGACAATGTTTCTTTGAGAAATGGTAATAGCATAATGTTACCAGTTTGTGATGGGATCCGTCAATTTGTAGCAGTGTTGGCTCTCTTGGTGAAATGGAATATTTTCTTGTGTTTAATGGATATATATATATATATATTTTTTCTTGTGTTTAATGGATATATATATATATATATTTTTCTTGTGTTTATATATATATATATATATATATATATGTGTGTGTGTGTGTGTGTGTGTGTGTGTGTGTGTGTGTGTGTGGTTGTGTGTGTGTGTGTGTGTGTGATAGGTTGTAGTGATGATATAACTCTGGTTATATGAAGTTATTTCGAACATAAACTAGCACAATGTGTCGTATGTGACACGTGGTTCACTTGGTGGCTAAGAAGGCCCCACTTCCGGCAGGGGAAAGAGAGATGTCTTGTCACGAAGGTATTCCGTGGTTGTAGAGAGAAAAGAGAGATAGGGAACTGGTGTCTTTCCTATTATACTGCCTTATACAACCCCAGTTAGTTTTAAAAGAAGTCACCTGGCAGACAAGGTGAGATAACTCCACAGAAGGTTTAATGCGATTGCCAATATTTTTTTTTGTTTGTTTATTGAGTTGTGTATGATGCTCTGACGTTCAGTGTATTTTACGAGATCTGCATAAAAGATAGATGAATTTTATATCTTATAGTGTCTTCCGAATTAAATGCCTTGATAGTACCGATAGTCGAAGTGTTCAGATATAAAAGAAGACAGCGAAATATTGTTAGGTGTACCTGGCAAACGTGCATGTTGAACATTGATTTTCGTAACTGACAGCTCAGAGGCGAGCCACAGCGGCGTCGCGTGAATTTGGCAGTCAAGAAGGAATTAGCATCTGATTGGTGGAACCATCCCAGATAACATTTTAAATTCTTCTCAAGTTATTTGCATTCATTCTCTCTCAAATCGTGCGTTGTCGTCGTACGTGACGTGTTGGAATTCGGTCTAGTTGAAACGCGTCCGTGTTAGAGTAGCCACGAAATGCAAACTCAGTCGTTTGTGTTTGGGGGGAGTGCAGGTGCGTGAAGAAAGAAAGAAGCAGAAGAAAGGGTTAGATAAAGTGCATGCGTGTGTCATCTCCCTCATCTTTGATATAATCTGATCAGCTAACAAATCTCTGGGAGCAGCAGACTGACCGATCCTCCCTAAAATTAAGAATCCAAAAATTATTCGCTCTTCTTTTGTTTTCAATTTTTCTTTCCGCAAATTTTCACAGCCATTTTTTCCTTTTTGCATAATTATCGTTTTCATTTTATTTCATATCATGTTCATGTCAATTTTTCTCTCACGCTCATATTTCTCCATTTAATTAAAATCCATTTCTATATTTGATAAGTCTTATAGTTTTTCTCAATTTTTTCTCTTTGTTATTTCAGTATTTCATTTTACATCAACTCTATCTTTTTTCTCGTTATTCTACACCATCATCAGTTGTGTTCATTAATTCTTTTCTTGAATTTCATAAACTAAAGAAAGGAGCCACTTAATAGAATTCTAAATGTATTCAACTAATTTCCGAATATTTTAACATGCATAGCCATCACATAAGGTTGACTGGATAGACACATACCACATTTCAAAGGTAAGCATTTCAAAGGTAAACCTAAACGATAATGTTTTGTGGTCCTGCCTTTTCTAAATTAAATATGGAAAGTTAGGAATAAAGTGAAAGGTCATATGAAATCAAATATTGGTCGGGTTTTAAAAAATTTTGTTTAAGCCTTAAAAACCTGTGAAATTGAAAATTAAATAGGGTCCAATTCATAATCAGATGTTTCTACAAAAACGTTCATTGGTTGTAATTATCAGTACTTACCTTATTTTAAACTTCTTTATAAACAAAATTCCGTTCAGAAATATGCACAAAATAGCAGATTTTGATACGCTCATTACAACGTTATCTGGTGTATATAAAAGGCATATGATGCATTCAACAAACAGAGTAGAATATATTCCATAAATTTTTTTTATATCTCTGCTAATGATGCTTTTAATTTTCCATTATTTCACAGAAATTACATTCGTGTTTTTTTAATCATTTCAACCCCAGCAAAGGCGATAAAGGTTATTGAGTAAAAAGGACAGTAAAGGAGCAGGATTCCAAAAACAGAAAATAACGAATAAAGTTGCATTTACATTTTTAAAAATCGGAGTTACACATGTAAAATGTGCATGAAAAACAATATTAGAACAGAATTTACGGTTAAATTTAGCAATTTGAACAGTAAAATGAGACCTAGCTGCCAATCTATTACGCTGCTAAAATTCCTGAAATCAGGGTAACAAAGAGGAAAGCACATCATAATAATTACCGTGAAAATATTTATAGAAAAGGTACAAGGAAGCTACATTACGGTAGTGGGAAAGTGATTGAAGCCGAGATGCAAGATCAGAACTGATAACATTGCACATTGTTTTTTGTTTTTTTTCTTTACTTTGTCTTGAATCTCGAGATACAAAGAAAAAGAAACATACCAGATGTTGCAACAGTATTCAATATAAGGACGAAAAAATTTGCTAACGGTAGACTAAGCAACTGAATCAATATAATCGTTTCAGTTCATATCAGTAGAAAATGTTAAATCGAGAAGGCATAATAAATTACTTCCCTAGAGGTTAGCATCGGCCATCCTGATGTAAGAAAAAGGTTCTCTAAGACGATTAAAAGAGAATACTTTAGTTTTTGTTGTATAATATTAGTTATTTTCACATGATCATTACAAATTCAGTAGATACAATCCGACTTGTAAAATTTGTCATCATCATAAGGAGCAATTGTAAGTGTCGTTAAAGAATCTTGGTGATAAGGGGATAAAATAAAAAGTTTTTCTATATATGCTATAAAACAATTCTTGCTGAAAAAGATTAGTCTTGTCTTTCATCACGATAACAATTTCGTAGCACGCCTTGTGTACCTCAGGAAGTGACTGTCTTGCCCAGAGACAATGTATGCACCCAGATATAAAGCACAACAAACGTATATGCGTCTAGAATGATTCCGGTATACTGCAATGAATACGAACGCTTCATTTTTTTCTAATGAAAAAGGTGACACACTGTAAATCTCCAATGAAAAATCTAGTGACGGACATTAGTTCACAGCAAAGAAACTGTACAGAAGTTTATGCATCCACCTATACGCCTCTCTCTGGAAATTTACACCATCTAATAGAAGTTAGTGCAAAACTGGATGTTTATTTTGGAAGCATACTTCAAGCTGATGAATCTCTTTCCTTCAATCGATTGACTCATTTCCGAGTCCAACAAGCAATCTTATCATCTAAAACTAACGAGGTTTGTATTTTTCAGCAGATTTTGAATCTTGTTTTTCTGTCAAAGTAATTTAAGATCTTACAGCGTTATTTGTCATTAACCAGTTAAAATAGCTTGCTTATTATTATTATTATTATTATTATTATCTCTCCTATGATGAATAATATCGTTCTTTACACTATTTAAATCGTTCGAACTGTTGTCCTCATTTTTGTTGTCATTTCATGACGTTTCAGCTGTTGTAAGCTCCGGTCTTCTTCAGTTGGCTGCAATTTCGACTCAGGGCAAACTGCTCCAGCTCCACGTGCCACACCTCTTCCGGATATCTCAGTTTCAGCTATGTCCCTTTTAACTCAACTCTCCAAACCTTTTTTTCACCTCTGCCGCGGCCAGGTATCGAACTCACAAACGCTTTGAATCAAGTTACTGGATCACTTCAGCCAACGCTTTTATCCACTGGACCATGTATCCTCAAGGATTGAAACATCGTGAATATGTCAACAGAGATGAGGAAAACGGTGTGAACAATGTAAATAGTATAAATAATTACAATACCTCATCTCATCTCAGAAATATAGACAGAGAATAATTTCGTATCATTAACGCTCAAATCTCACGAAATACACGCAAAGATCTCTTGTTATATGCCTTTTCTTTCTTTCTTTCTTTCTTTTTAATCATTTCACGACAAATAAGACTGGATGCCACTAGTACGCTGGGTGGGGGTGGGGCTACAGAATGAAAGTGAGAGAAAAGACTGAGAATAAGGAGGATTGAGAAAAGAATAAAAGAGGAATGGTCTTCAAAAATATAGAAAATGTCGATTGATGTTGCATTAAGTTTTGTCAGGGAAGCAAGTAAACAGAAGGAAGTTCTACAGGCGGGAAGTGCGAGAAAATAAACTATTGGAGTAGAAGTGGTGGTTGTATTTAACTCTTTCAACAGTAAATGGGTGAGCTGTAGATGCCAATCGATTAGCACGTTTAAATTCAGGTAGTCGTGACAAAGACAGCGAGAAACCACGTTACGTCGGTGAGAAAGTGACTGAAGTTGAGATGTCAAGACAGGATCGATTACATTGCAGATCCTTCTTTGGATTTTTTCAAGAACCTTGAGATGAATAGTAGGAGCACCAGACCAGATATGGTAGCAGTATTCAATGCACGGGCGAATGACAGATTTGTAAATGTGCAAGATGACCTCTGACGAGAAAAATTTTCTGGCACCACACAGTGACTCAACTTTCCTTGCAGTAGATGCAGATATTGATTCAATGTAGTCGTTCCACTTCAGGTCAGCTGAAAACGTGAGGCCAAGAATGCTTTATTTCCATTATAAGATCAAAATATGTTAAATTCTCATATATTAATTTATATATAAAATTTATAAGACTGAATGCAGTATAATAAATTTCATAAATATAATAAAAATGCTACAGAGTTAAATCAGTTCCTGGCTTGCGTGATATTCAAATGATATAAATAACAACTTCGAAAAAATGTTTGGTTATTTTTTCTTTTCTAGCAAGTGATTTAATAAAAAATTTTTTTAGAAACGGTTACGTTAATTTTTTTTTAGCTTCTCATTAAAGTTTATGTCAAATTAAACTAATAATCGCAACTCATTAGCCGTCATACAGCAAAGAATGAAATTTAAGACACAATTTCAATGCAATTTGCTTAGGGAGGAAGCCAATAAGTGGAAAAAACAGTAAAAAAAAAATTTAAAAAACATTTTAAAACGATAGAAAAAAAAACTTCTTACAACACAACTTCAAGTTGCAAATGAATAGACGGAAAACGCTACGGGGTGTTTTTTAGTCGCTCCTCTTCCGTTTTAACGGGTAATTAATCATTTGGAAAACGCACCCTATTGAGGTGAAAAAGAAAAGGAAATGGAAAAAAAAAGGCGACGTGTAAAGACAAAGCTTTTCAAGGTGAGGTTAATACTCAAACAGATCTCTTCGGCTCTCTATCAAATTTTTATCTTTAAATATTAATTTCATTTTTCTGCGAGCAAGTGTCCAAGGCGCCAGCATCAAATCCAAGTGTCCCAAGCAAAAGAAACTAGAATAAAACAGATATAATTGAAACTAGAAGGAGAAGAAAATGCACTCAGGTTTTAATTTAATGATTATTATGATGATGGAAGTAGTGTCACTTGAAGAACTACAGACAGAAAATTAAAAGAAATAGAGTAATACTTTTTTTCTTCAACAAACATTTTATAAAAGGTCTTAATGTTGAGGGCAATGAGGTCTGTTAATCAGCTGCTATTAAGTAGTATCTTGTTATTAAATTGAATTGATTGAAAATGAGAAAATATTTCAAGATTTACAAGTGTCTATATATATATATATATATATATATATATATATATATATATATATATATATATATATATATGCCAATACATATATATTACAAGTTTCTCTTTCTCACTCTCTCTCTCTCTCTCTCTCTATCTATATATATATATATATATATATATATATATATATATATATATATATATATACCAATTCCTCTCTAATGCATGTTTCGTTAAAATTACTGATTATTAAGTTTTTTTATTGTGTTTCCTTGTGTGCGAACAAGAGATTTCTTTTTGGTAATCAAGGTGTGGAAAAATGATCCGAATATGTGTTAGTTCTGAGCGTTATCGGACTTTGTGCTATTGTAAATTAGGTTCCTCCAAAAATTCGTATACCTAAGGTTTAAATGTATTTTTCATAAAGGAGAAATCCTTTTCGAAGTTTTCCAACCGCTTCAATTGAAAGCTAAAGGATCAAATTTTCTAATTCCAGGAAAAAAAATTCTGTAGAGTATTTCAAGTAGAAATTTGAACGATTTTTAGTCGATTCTTCTGAAAAACCAATCGAAACGGCCATTTTTAACTTTTTTAGAGACATTTAGACAAACTTATTTTTTCCTTTTTGAAAATCCCGCTAAAATAAAATATACATTTCTAATTTCTAGCAAATTTAAACTTAAATTAATCTGTTCGGAAACAGATATCTCTTAGTTATAGCATAAAATTTTCTAGACAAACATTTCTTGACTTTGGGGTCTTCTTATTTTGACGTCTCCATCGATAATTTGATGTCTGAATGTGTTGAAAGGTTTAATATGATGCACCAGATTTGACATAATTTTATGAATTCTAAGTAAAAACGGTTTTTGTCTTATAATAATTTAAAATACTATAAAAATTTCTTACATTATTGAGTTATCTCTATAATGGTATTTTCTTATTTAATAGCTAAGATAGTGATAAATAATTTTATTAATCTTTAATATTACATTAAGTTATTGCATTTTTAATTTAATAACTGAGATAATAATTAATAAAATTATTATTATTTTAATAATTAAATTATCTGACTCAGTTATTGTTTAAATTGATAAAAGAGATAATTTTATTATCTCAATTTAATTTTTAATTTAATAACTGAGAGCGAGATAATTTAATAACTATGTCAATTATTAAATTTTTAAATTGATACCTGAGATAACATAACAATTTTAATTAAAAATTAAATTATTATGATATAATAATTTAAATTAAAAATTAAATTATTAACTCACTTTCAGTTATTAAATTTTTAACTTACTGAGATAACATATATATATATATATATATATATATATATATATATATATATATATATATATATATATATATATATATATATATATATATATATATTATTATTATTATTATTATTATTATAATTTGCTATAATTTGATGGTTATGAATTGTTAAAGTTATTTTACTTAAATCGGAAAAAGAAAAGAAACTTAAACTAAAACAAATTAAATTATTTTTCTTAATTAAGTAAAAAAGCTAATAAATAAAAAAAATTATACATAACATACACTGTCAAAAGTATATACACTATAAAGCCAGATTAATACATAGCAAAATTAAAAATATTTAGTGAAATAGGGAAAAAACTTTAGAAATTATCCCTTCAATATTTAAAAAGAAACCTGTTGAAATATAGGGACGATGAAACACGGAAGTAAAATGAAAGTATTGCTCGCAGCCGAAAACCTTTATATCAATATATTCTCTAAGTGGGACAAGCCTTGAAATACGCGACCTTTTAACCATAATATCACTTACGATACACCAGACTAAAAAAATATAACATTTTGACGCACAAAAATATCTTTAATTATGGTAATAAGTTTTGGGACTATAATTTGAATTAAGATTTTAGTTTTCGCTTATTAAATATAGTCTTCAATTAACAAGTTAATAATCTACCTTGTATTCTGTTTGGAAGAATTTTAAAACATTTGTTAAACTTAAAGGAAAGTGAAAAAAAATCTTGAAAAATTAAAGAAAAATGCAAATAATTCTTGTAAAAATTAATTTTTTCTTCAGACAATAATATACTTAAAGTATATTATTTATAAAAGCAATTAAAAGCCAATCTAATTAGATAATTAGATAGTTTTATTGTAGTTTTTATTTTACGATTTAGAGCAGATTTTTAAAAAGTTGGGTGAAGATGTGAAAAAAAAATGATTTACATTCTCTAAGGTTTCTAGCTTATAAATAATATAAAACAATTTGCGAACTGTTTGAAATTCTAGAAAATTTCATAAAATTAAGTTAAGGGGATAACAGATGCGAAAAATATTTTTACCAAGATTTTCTAAAAATAAAGCAAAAAGATTTTCTAAAAATAAATTCGTTCATTTTTGAATAAGTCTTGAAAGTTTCATTAAAATTAGATGATTATTTGATTTTTGCAAGAATTTCCAAATTAATGTGTTTTACACTGGAAACTGCTACACTAAAAATGTCCATTACCACAAGTCTTAGAAAGTTGACAAAAAAAACTAGATTTTTTAGTCAAACATGTTAGAAAGGAGGAAGAAAATTTTAAAGATAAATAAAAATACTTTGTTCTTTCCTATTAATAATAACATAAACATTTTGAGGTTAAAACTTTGTTTTTATTAAGTTTGGGGCCTTTTATCATCATGCTATACTGTTTTTTAGCGAATTATTGGCGGTACCTATAAATGGTATAGAAATCCTATTATAAATAGTATGTAAGTTTCTGAGAGGTAGACATTTTTAATTCCCGAATACGGCCTGTGTTCGTAATTTTCATGAAGTTGTTAATTTTCATAATTTAAAATGGTTCCTTATGGTGGAAATGGTCTTGAAATGGCTACAGATTAGCCGAAAGCACTCGGAGCGAACAATCATTTGGGCTGTTTTTAAATACAATAATTCCAAAAAAAGAAATGTCTTGTTTGCACATCGAAAAAAATGAAATAAAATAAATAAAAACTTAACAGAAATTTCTGTTCAGTCATTTTTAACGAAACTATTGCTACAAAGATTGATCTAACGTTTCATGAATGTGGGTGCGTCTAGGTGGGGCAGGGCCTCAAATATCATCCAAGACACCATACACACACAGAGAGAAGTCATTCGTTAAACGTGATGTGGCATTTATGTAACAACGACTGCAAAAGAGTCCCAACGTTGCCACATCTGAGCAAGACAATGTATGACCCTCGAGGGACTAAAATGTCATACCGGCGTTACTCGTATTTGTGGATAGAGCAAGCAGTGGTATTCTTGAAATCGAGTCATAACCATCATATATAACTTCAAATTTTCGAGGCCCTCTATAACAAAATCAACCAACCAACACTTAAAATTTATTATGAATGTAGCAACAATACATTAAAGTGCATATAACATTTAATGCCATTTTACTTTTCTACCAATTTCTGGTCAACTCCAGTTACAGTGAAACGCTTAATTTGAAGACATTCCATAGCTGCAATGGATAAATTTTTAAAGAATTACAGAGCGCATTCACATGTGTTCTTAAAAATAACCATCACAACGGAATGCAGGCTTTATCGCAGCTACAATAAGGTTGTATTTGTAATTTATTCCTGATGATGATCTTGGTAAAGATCAAAAGTATATGGGTTAACAAAAACTATGGCGTCTGAAACTGATTGAACAACTGGAAAGCATCAGTATAAAAATAAATAATAAATAGACACAATATGTCTATATTATTCAATGAAACAAGTTTGAATGAAGATATGCTGCCTATATATATATATATATATATATATATATATATATATATATATATATATATTTATATATATATATATATATATATATATATATATATATATATATATATATATATATATATTCTGTGTTAAGCCACTAAATGTCACTTAAGGCAAATATTATGAAAATCAACGGGCATTTTGTGTCGAGTAATTTTATTAAACAACAACAAATTTAATAACAAAAATCAATCATAAACATAATATTGACAATAACAATATCAACATATATTGCCAATATAAACTGGCAATTTGACTCCATATATATTTTGATATGTATATTTTTCATTGTTTATATATATGAATGTATTGTATTGTGTTTATTATATTATGTTGTATTTATTACATTATATTGTATGTAGGTGCAAAGTATATATTTATTTATCCAACTCATTTCTCTTGTTTAATGATTCAATTTCATTATTGAAATTTATGATATAAAAATTTTCTTCTAAATACAGTCGACATTTTCTATCATTAATATTATATGGGGGACTTTCTTATAATTTCCCATTTAATTTTATTTTATATATATTTTTGTTTTTGACTCCATATATATTTTGATAATGTATTATTTGCGTATCTATTTTAAATGACATTTTATGATTATTAAACCTTTCTTTAAAAGTTGTTTCAGTTGCTCCTATATAATTTTCTTCTTCCGTGTTAATATTATTTGATGCAGTTGCTTTATATATTATGTTATTACTTAGATATTTATTATTAAGTTGGCAGTTGTTTTTATTTCGACAATTACAATTATTGTTTTTATTCTGTGAATTTCGTCATTGTAATTGTTATTATTTTTCTTTAATATTTTTATTATGTTTTTTTTTTATTATTTTCTCCTTATTATTCTTACAACTATAACTGATTTTAATTATTAATGATTTTTGATAGTTTACTATTTGGGGGAATTATTTTTCAATTAATTTAAAAAATATTTTTCCTATTTTTGTTTTTATTATATTATTATAGGGTGGATTAAAACAAATTATATTTCTTTTTTATTTTTGTGTGTATTACTGTTAGTTATATATTCTAATTTATTCAAATAACAACTTTTTCTTAATGCTGAACATATTTATATTTTTTTTATTTTCATTAAATATTTTTATATTACTAGAATTAGTTACATTTCCTTTATTAACAGATAATGGTATATGCGTAAATACATTAAATGGGTGATTTGATTTTTGGTTTATATATATATGGGATTATTATTTGTTTTCCTATATGGTTAGTATGTATTATTATTTAAATTAAATATTATGTCTAGAAAATGTACTATTTAAGATTAGATTTTATGTTTAATGTGAATCCCAATTTGTTAAATATTTCTGTTATTTGTTTTGTCATATTTTCTATTTTACTACCATAACAATTTCTTACAATTATTAAACCATCATCTCTATATAAACCTATATTCTTTTTAATAACAGTTGATACATTACGTATGATGTATATCCCTATGAGTTGGCATAATGCGCCATGATAACTGCCCATTGATACGTCAAAGTTCTCATTATTATTTTTGCTATTATTCTTTTTTTAGCCATATTTTATTGTTATAGTATAATAATGATTTTCTACGGTGATTAATTATGACTAATTCGTCGTCTTGATAAATGTGTTCTAGTTCTAAATTTAATCTTTTATTTAATAAATATTTGTAATGGATGGATAAAAGTCTTTTAAAGGGCAATTGTTTTTGTTTGTAATATTGTTGAACCAATTAATAGTCTCTTTTGTATTTTTCCATTGATTTATATTTAATATTTTTCTTAATTTCGAGCATATTTTTCTAGTATTTGTTTACTTATTCTTATTTTTCCTATATTACTTTTTGCCGGTTTTAATAATCTACATGTAGGTTTGTTTAGAAAATTATCTTTATGATCTTGTCATTTAATAAATGGTTCTAGTTTCATTAATTGTTTAATTCCGTTATCTAAATTTAATTTTCTTGCTATGGTTTTTGCTTCTTTATTTATATTATTTTAACACACACACACACACACATATATATATATATATATATATATATATATATATATATATATATATATATATATATATATATATATATATAACATGACAACAGTTAACTTGCTTCCCAATATACATAAAATATCTCGATAAGTTTTTATAAATTTTAAATCTAAATATTTAATAAATCCATCTATATATAAACACACACGCACATACACAAAGATACATACGCGTACACACACACAGTGTATATGTTTGTATGTTTGTGTGTGTGTGTATTTAGGCAGCATGTCTACTTTCAAATATGTTTCATTGAATAATAAGACATATTATGTCTATT
Source organism: Acanthosepion pharaonis (assembly GCA_903632075.3). NCBI lineage: Eukaryota > Metazoa > Mollusca > Cephalopoda > Sepiida > Sepiidae > Acanthosepion > Acanthosepion pharaonis. The sequence continues at coordinate 3,370,470 of CAHIKZ030000557.1, read as the reverse complement.
TATTTTTGTAATAATTATTTATAGTTCTCCATTCATTTTCTTGGCCTTCAGATTGGTGATTCATCAAGGGAGGTGCTGTAGTTTTTTTTCCTGTCCAAATACTTTCGATCTCCTCCGAGGTGAATTATGAAAATAAACGTGTTGTGATGCAGATTTTAAAAACACGCGTGGCCACGCTCTGTTATAATTATTTCAAAATTTTAAATTTATCTGGTGTAGCTAGGGAATCTTTGAAAAACAATATATTATTTGAACTTCCTCCGCTTTAGGTAAGAATGGATCTAATGAAAAATCTTTTTATCTATTCTCTAGACACAATGCTATTACTGAAATTAGTAGTTTTAGTGAATAAATATACTTTAAGCATTACAGCTGAATATATTCCTCTTCAGGTAAGATTCACGCAGTAATTAAAGCCCTAATATTGCATAGAATTTAGACCACGAAGACGATATAGTAGCCTTATTAGAAGAAATTTATGAAATTAAACAAACGCAAAAATTCAGTATGGATTAAAATTTGAGACAACATTTTTCAAATGTAACTTGGACGCTAAAACATCCGCGCGTTAAATTTATAAATTGGGCGCCAAATTATTTCTAGCCATACCTTATTTTAGCCTTGCAGCTAATAAGATCTAATAACTTCAACTCACAACACATCATATACTTTATCACAATGCCGTAAGTTTAACCCTGATTTGAAATGCAGTTTTGTTTGTGGTGAAAAAAAGAATGATTTCTTGCACTATTTACTTTAACTAACTTAAACTAGAACTGTTCTTTAGTTTGAACAAATGTTTTATTTTGTTTGATTTTAACAATAGACAAATTGAACTTAAGTTCAATTTGTCTATTGAGATTTCTAAGTCTAGATAAGTGCTCATTCACTCAAATATAAAACAACCACGAATATTGCAATGTAACTAAGTGAAAAAACATAGCAGTATGGCCATAACCTTGGTCTATCGAACTTACATTTTATTGGGAAAAATTGCAATTACTTATGCATTACGTAAGGAAATCTGTAAAAAGTTTGAATGGAAAAATTTCGTGTATTGAATTTTACTTCAGCCATGCTTTATTAGACGATAAAAACGCAGCCTTTCTCGAAAAAAAAGAGTTTTTTTAGTTAATGATGGCATAAAAACCTGGAAGTCAGTCATTTGCAAATAAAAAGAAAACCTACGAATGTAACTGAAAACCTTTCAAACTAAAACTTCGCGCTTTGATGAGAAACAGATTATTAATAAAAGACGAATGACTTAATTTAGTAAATGTCGTAATAGATTTGATAAAGCCGTTTTAAAATGTAATGAGATAAATCATAGAAAGTGCTCGAACGAACTACATTCCTTGGTTCTGAAAGATCTAACATTCACGGCCATGCCACTTAGTATGAAATCACCCACATTCCCTCCATGAAAACATTTTCCCGTGAACCACTGCTCTGCAGAACAGAAAGAGGATGATCACTGATTATCTTGATGATCTTAAACTGTTCAAGTCTAGAGTTAACCGTTATCTTCACCTTCTATCCATATCATCTACCTAGTGCCCCCCCAACCTTATACAGGGTGAACCTTATTGTAAAAAAAAATTCAAAAATAATAATTTCCTATCTATACACACTTTCTATTTATTTATGTTTTAAAATTGTATCAACTCATTAGCATTTTTGTTCCAAATGCTCTCCTTTACCCACCACAGAGAACCCTTCCTGCCTCTCATCAGAATGGCTGATTCCCAACTCCTCGAGAGTGCCTCATTACATCTGCTTGGTCTCACGCTGTCCCCTGACATGAGGTGGAATAAATACATTGAATCAATTGCTTCATCTACCGCAAGGAAAGTTGGTTCTCTGTGTCATGCCAGAAAGTTTTTTTCTCGTCTGAGTCCATCCTTCAAATCTATAGACCAACCATCTGTCCTTGCATGGAATATTGCTGTCATATATGGTCTGGTGCTCCTGCTGTACGTCTCGAGTTTCTTGAAAAAATCCAGAGACGAATATGCAAGATGATAGGTCCTGATCTGGCATCTAGTCTGCAATCACTATCCCACAGACGTCTCTTCTACAAATATTTTCATGGCAACTGTTCCGACGAGCTACTTTCGCTGGCTCCAAATTTAAGCGATCTACCAGGCTGGCATCTCGGTCCCACCTTTTCATTGTCAAAACGGTTAAATGTAACCCTCTCTTCTTTTCAAACAGCTTCTTCTCCCGCACTTCCCATCTGTGGAACTCCCTTCCCCTTTCTTGCGTCTCCGATGACTATAATCTTCAAATATACAAGGATAAAGTCAATTGACGTCTGACACCCTGGGCTTGTTCCTCGTACCTTCTCTGTATCCTTTCCCAAAAGATGTCTCTTTACCCTTGTTCTCAATCCTCTGTAACCCCTTGCGTGCTAGCGGCACTCCCGCTTTGCTTGTGGTGAATTGCCTAAAAGAAAAACCCCAAAACTAGTTTTCCAGATGATAGCTGGAAAAAATAATTAATATACTGATGTGCCAAAAGTCAGAGTAGAGGTACCTAGCATCATGTAAGACCCCCGGGTCTTGTACAGGCTGAAACTTACTGTAAAAAAAATCAGGTTTCTATGCATGGTTATAACTTGTAAGAGAGATAAATGCCAAGCTTTTGCAAGTAATAGTCTCAGGCTAGAAACTGCTCTACTTAAACAACTGTTGACTCTACCAAATACGTCAGAGTGTCATCTCTTAAACGCTGCTAGCAAAGGTGTGCATATTTCACTTATATTAAAATATTTGTTTAACATTATTAGGGAAGATAACCAAAATAAAATAATAAAATTCAGGTGCGGGATTTTGCCGATTAATCTATGTTGTGATATTTTCAAAGGTCAGAGACATTTTCCGCTGTTTATTTTCCCGTCAGCGCTGACGTCCAAAGGAAGAAGTCTGCTACATACTACGTACTTGATTTTAAAAATATTTTTTCTCGGAAACTTGAAGAGTTTAGCGCATACATTTTGTCTGCGAATATTTTTATAAATATAATTTAAATCACAAAAATAGTAAACATTTTGTTTTACTTTTTATCATTTATTTATGCCATGTTAATTCTGTTTGATGTCTTTCTTTTTTTTTTTTTCAACTATATCATTTCGAAAAAATATATGTTTACACTACAGTGAGCATATCATGGCAAATATAAAGGTGATTTTTTTTCACTCAGTCTCTACTTAGTTTGTGTTTGGGAACAAAACGATATATGGACGAGACTAAGTGATCATCAGAAAACAACTGAAAGTTTATATTGAATCAATTGCTAGTTCTGCTGTTAGGAAAGTTGGTTCCCTGTGTCTTGCTAGGCAATTTTTCTTACATATTTATAAGTCTATTATTCGCCCTTGCTTTGAATAGTGTTACCATATCTGGTCTGGTGCTCCTGCTATATATTTCGAGATTCTTGATAAAATCTAAAAAAGGATTTGCAATTGTACTGGTCCTAACCTGGCATCTCGAATTTAGTCACTTTCCCACCGCCATAATTTAGCTTCCCTGTACCTTTTCTATAAATATTTTATGGTAATTTTTATGATGAACTTTTCGATACGGTACATTGGTGTTTCCTTTTTAAAAAGTTGTTAATTGTATTCTCCACACACCACACAAAAAAGTACATTTGGGAACTAGTTAGGACTTCATAGAGACTCTGAGGTAATATGGTGGCTGTAGTAAGAATGTGTAGTTTTTGTATAGGGAATACTGTGGTGGGTCAATAATTGTGGTTAGCTAAGTTTAATTATAAGACAGAAGACGACCAGCCTCCCTCATCACCCCTGCTTTTGACCATGTGCCTCATTTTGTATTTTACAGAATAAATATCACTTTCCTCTATGGTACCTAGACTTTATGAATGTAAGCGCAGTACTAGATTGGCAATTAGGTTTCACCATTTTACAGCTGAAGTTGCTAGATGTAACCGTAAGTTCTATGTTAACATCGCACTTCTCGCTTGTGGAACTCTCTTCTGGTCCCTTGCTTGCCAACTTTGATCTTCAAAAGTTTAATTGCAATGTCAATCGTTATCCACTGTCTTCTTAATTCTTGTTCTATCTCCTTAATATTTTATCTCATATTCTCTAACACTGCGGCTTAGTGGCTTTATTGCCTTGCTTGGGGTGAAATGATTAAAAAATACTTTAAATGGATTGTGAAAAGTACTGTGCTAGCTTGTGAATTAAGTCTTATAAAATGTTTAAACCAAACCAAATTTATCTTTCCCGAAAGAATATTTTCCGTGTTTAAACAGAGCACTGTAAGAATTACATTACAGTGTAAATGTAATGTATTATTATTAATATTATGGCTATTATAAATCAAAATGACTCGAATGAAATGCAAATTATTTGCTCACTTGGTAAGAAAAGAAAAAAGTCAAAGAAAATGTTGGTTTTTAAACTACTCCCATTGAGCAGATAGATAAATTGAAAATTTGTCGTTCTCATTCGCAATTAGCGGCAGTTGTTTGTTCTACTCCTTAAAACTTTTTCATCTATGAAAACTTTTCAGTGATAATTATAATTATAAAACAAAAGCAAAACATTTATTTGGATGGAACTTAAAATTTTATCATTATTCTCTTTTAGCCACAAAGAGATTTTAATTTCAGAAGTATAACGAAATTGTTTCTACCTTTTGTATGCGCTACTTGTGAAATAGAATTTGTTTCCTTGTCTATTCTATGTTAGTTGTTTTATGAAATTATTTTTCTTTTTGCTGTTCGAAGGCGCTGAATAATCTGAATGTTAATTATACTTCTAAAAGTGGTGACCAAGACAATGAACACAAAACATCTCCTGATAGATTAAAAGAAATTCGTCACCATCTATACAATAGTGACATACGGATAAAGAAGTTTTTTTTTTTTTTTTTTTTTTATGAACCATAGGCAAAAACTTTTCCTTTCTTTCAATATAACAGGAGCCGTCATCAAACGCGGCATTAAAGTGAGCAAAGAGGAATCATCATCTGCTGTATCTTTGAATCTTCTTCTGTGTTGTCCATTCTCCTCAGTAATGGATATATTCTTAAATTTAAAAATATATAACAATGACATGTTAGTATTGAATTAGTAGTTGAGTTAGTTGCCCAAATAAAAGTCAGAATTTGGGATGCTGACTTTCAAAGCGCACATGCTTTCCCCACATGGAAGGTTGCTCTTGCTTTCTCTATTTCCTATTCACTTGACCCTGTACCAAACTACTAAACTATACAGAACAATACAACTGATCTAGAGACAGTTATGACTATTACAGTATTTTTTGATGTGTACGCATCTTAACACAAAGCATCTGTGTTTACTTAAATCTCCAGCTCCTTCCATGATATTCTTGCAGATGTTATAAGGTTGAACAGTCTCAGATCTCCAGGTCTGTAATTCTATTATCCCCTTTCTAGTCATTAAGTCTTCATTTCTGGTATGTTCAGCTGAAATCAAGTGACAGCAAGTCTCTTTAGTATTCAAGAGTATTTTTCTATTCTATTTTAATTCTCAGCAACCTCTTTTATTTTAGTAGCTTTATCGCCTTGCTTGCGGTTGATTCAGACAATTATACCTGAAGATGGAAATTAACGCAAACCTAACGGAAGCTTACTGCTTCTGAATTTACTGCCACATAATTCAAATAATACGAAAACTGTTTTTTGCCGATGCAAGCGATCTTCAATGCACAAAACATAAATCAGTATCTCAAAGGTCAGGTTACTGCTAGGTAACCGAAAAAAAACCTACCGCCATACATAACGAAGTGACAAACCTCCATGAAACAATGCCTGAAGACGAAACATTAAACGGACCGACAAATCCAACTAGTGTATGCTACGGGACTCGTTTATGGATGTACAGTTAGTCGACAAAACTATCTCACAATTATTACGTCAAATCTTGGGTTTCACTTTTATGTCCGTCATTACGAAAATTTGTGAAAAAACTACCAATTCCAATAATTCTAACTTATGGCCATATCACGTTGCAACACCGGTTCCTATACGACCACAAAAGTTAAGCAACGTCGAGCTTAGTCAGTATCTAGATGGATGATAGCTTGGGGATACCAGGTGCTGTGAGCTTGGGTGTGCGTATGGTGTAATGTGTTGGAGCCGAGTTCCAAATCCAGTCGGGTTCGTTATAGTGATTTTCCAAGTAGATTAGACGTAACACAAGGCCGAAAGTATGGAGCACCCAGTGAGGATCGAATTCACCACTCATTCGTAATTCTTCTAGCGAGACAATTAACCATTACCCAGCCTCGAGATGCCCCCCAGTGAGGTTCGTTATATTCACTTACATGCAAATACTCTTAGGAAAAGTTTGAATCCACCTCTTTTCCCTCAGCTAATTAGTTAATTACTAATACTAGTATCACTAAAACCATTATTATGTAAAAATAATAATAAATAAAAATTGTGTATAAGATTTCGGTGATAAATAACACATAAAGGTTGATATGCCGCTAAACAAGAGCCCAAATACTGGCGCCTATGCCGGAGGAAAGAGAAATGGAAAAAATTGCCTAAATTGCTGACTGAATCCAAATAGGATTCCAAGAGAGAGACATGAATTCCTTACGCAATTCCAAGAATCGAACAGATTCGGCAATTAAAGACCATTGTAGTAAGGCTGGTTAACCAATAAGGTATCTTCCATGTCTATAATAATTGGGAGATAGACAGCAGACTAACAAAGAGCCCACTAGCAGACGGATAAGAAGCACGAGTAAGAATACAGGAAACGCAGCAAGACTCGAATAAAAGATCTGTTTGTATCACTAAGGATTCGATGCAGAATAAAAACATTGTTTCCAACTATGTTATTTTACCAACACTAACAAAAGGGAATACTTCAGTTCTAACCAGTCATGATTAGACGCACACATATAGGTCGTTGATTCTACATTCTTGATTGTAATTAATGTTATACATTTTTAGTCAAAATCAATATCGAGATAAACGTTTCACCACAGAATCCAGAACAAAGGTTTGTACTAGGACTTTACAAACTACAGTCTGCTAATTGTTAGTAAAACCAAAAAAAGCTTCTTACCATAAATTTAGACATTTAACGGAGTTAAATTCTTGGCTAATTATAACCTATCTGTCTGTATAATTACTCGATTCCTCACCGACAGCCAGACAGAGGCCAATATAAGAGGAATCCGTATCTAGGAAACAACTAGTATTAGCACTGCCCTAACAGAGGACAAAAATACTAAAACACTGCTTCAGGAGAAGGCGGATATTTCTATATAAATAAAGACTATAAACGATGTTCAGTAAAGCATCGCATACGAACAATGAGCTAACCAACAAATAAATATTACATCCAGAAAAAATGAGAAAAGCAATGACTGAATTCGGTCACATGCTACAAATAGGGATAATCCTTCTTTTTTTTTCAATCGATTTCATCTAATGCAAGGCAGGCAAGCCACTAAGATTCAAGTGGTTACTGGATGTGGAAGAATTCGGAGCAGAAACATTAATAATGAGCGGCAAGGGAAAAGAATAATCAGGAGGACAGTAGATAGAAATTGACATTGCATTTAAATTTTTGCAGATTAAAGTTGGCTGGAAAGCATAAACCCGGAAGGGAGTTCCACAAGTGAGAAGTGCGAGAAAAGAAACTGTTAGCATAGAACTTACGGCTACATCTAGCCAGCTCAACAGTAAATTGATGAGATCTCGACACCAGTCTAGTACTGTACTTAAATTTTAAAAAAAGTCTAGGTACCGCAGCGAAGAATTCATCCGAACAATAACCATGAAAGTAATTATAGAAAAGGCACAGAGTGGGAACCTTACGGTGGTGGGAAAGTGACTGCAGCCGAGCCGCCAGACCAGAACCAATAATATAGCTGATTTTTCTTTGGATCTTATCAAGGAGCTCAAGGTAAATAGCAAAGGCACCGGGCCATATGTGACATCACTATTCTAAGCATGGACGAATGGTAGACATAGATATGCAAGATAGATTCTGGAGAGAAGAATTATCAAAAAATCCTTAGTTGTCTCCTTGTCATAGGTATCACTAAGATGGTACCCGTTTGAAAACTTTTGAAGACTGAATACACCTACTGTCCCAAATATACAGTGTGTGCCTCCACCAAGAAAAATGACATCATTTAAAATGTGAATATCTGAGTAACTACATGTTCCAGGCAAAATAAATTAAACATGTTGAACAGTAAAAGATTTATTTATCAAAATTCGACCCAAATATTCAAAAAGATGTAGATTTTATAACCGATTTCACAAAGCTTCATTAATTGTTCAATATGCACACCACCAATGACATGACACACGTCAAGTGAGTAGTCCAGCTAAACACGTTGTAGCATGTCTTGTGTAACATTCTCCAGCGCTTCAGTGATTTTCTGCTTCCTCTAGGCTTGTAGAAAGAGAGGGATATATATCTGTCCTCTTACATAGCCCCATAGAAAAATCACAAGGTGTCATGTCAGGTGAATATGATGGCCATTTCAACAGCACATTGTTGTTATCACAGGCAGGCCCGATCCATCTTCCTGTTAGATTTTCATTAAGATATGTCCGCACAATCAACTTAGTTTTACACATTTTGAGCGAGAATTGGCTGTTATTAGACTATAAAATGATGTTAATCTTTGGGGCCACTCTGTATACCCCGGCCCTCATGTGCCAGATTTTGCTATCGAATTATAAGGTGCTATAATACACTCCATGTTGGATCTCATAAAGACATACTCTCAAATATCTGTTGCAAAAAAGATATTTATAAAACAACGGTAACTACTATATTTGGTATCTATGAATTCATCAGGATGGGATGTGGGTGATGCAATGCTGCACAAACATTTCAGATACTAGTCGACAAGATTCTTTATAGATTTCAGTTTCCTTTCAGTAGTGAGCAAAATCAGAAAAAAAACATTATGGACGCCAGAAAACGTTCTCGAGCGACTACTTCATTTTTGGTTTAAAAATAAATGTAGCTAAAAGCTTAAAACTCTCAGGGAACGGAACAGATGAAGTAAAAACAACACCACTGTCGGAAAAAAAGTTAAGCGACCAACATCTCTGCGACAACGAAGTTGTTGCATCGGTTCAATCAACTATTATCGATAAGTCATACCATGATGTTCTATGCTATTACCACTCACGGATTTACTGAAATGACACCAAGAACGCAACAATCAAAGTACAAGGACAATCATTATTCACTTGGAATAACGAACAAGCTTCCATTTACAAGTTCCCAAATCTTAACTACAGCAAAGAAGGTTATAATGAAATGCTAAACTCAAATTGACAATGGGTGCCTCTTCAAATGCAATCAGAACAGTCATCTACAAGATTATTGACCAAGAAGTAAGACCAATATATCTTTTTTTCTGTTGAATGCAAAACAACAGAAATATAGCAGGTTATTGATATAATTACTGAGAATTTACACCTCAACAAGACACTCCAGACTCAAACTGAAAAGAAGGGAATTCGCAAGGAACATAGATTATAAAGCATTAAAATAGAAATCCGGCAAATGTACACACCTTGAAATTCAGGATTTGAATTATATTTCCTAATAAGTTTCCAATATAAGTTTCATATCAAGCAACGGTAACATCAAAGCTGATACACGATTGCAAACATCAATTTTAGAACCTTGAATGTCATCACTTCTATTGCCGGTCTCATCACTTCTAAAAGTAGAGCTAAAGATTTATGCATTCGTATTTACCACTTAATCACACTACTGACAAATTTAAATACAGGTCTTGTCTTCTCACCGTTTTGGAAACCAAAATTTCGAATATTCATATCTTAGACGAGCCCACCAGATCACATAAAAAGGCAAAATACGATAAAGTCAATGGAGAATAGGTCGCTTCAAATGAATACATCACAGGGAGATCAAGTTGCTACTTCCTTATTCCTACTGTTCATCAAGTATATCCCTTTTGACTTTTGACTCCAGCGACTGTAAGCTTTAAAATTTTTATCATTACTCATGATTAGCGGCAATTCATTGTTCTACATTTTATACGCTTTTCTTACATGAAAACCTTCTCACACACACACACACACATGCACACCAGCCTTTTCAAAGACGGTTATAGAAGGTTATATAAAAAGCATTGTTATTTAGAAGGAAATTAAAACTTAGTGAAAACTCATTTTATTATTATTCTCTTTTATCACAAAGGCCTTTTCATTTCAGAGTTATATCGATACTACTTTTTCTTTAAAGCCTTACTTGTGATATAAAACATGTTTCTTTGTCTGTTACATCCATTTTATTTGTATTTCTTTACAAAAAGTGTTTTATTTTGGTTGCTCGAAGCCTTGGAATCAGTAATATTAATTATTCTGGTACAATACTGAATTTTGGCAATGTTTTTACCAATAATTTTATCAATATCTTTTACTAATATTTTTAATGTAACGCTGATAATAAATTCTCTGAACAGATTCAACTTATTGCTGTTAATTATTTGTCTTTTGATGGGGATTTTTATTAGTCGTAAGCAAAAATTTCCACAGTTTTCTTTTTATTCAAAATCATTTTCTATTTACCTAGTTTAACAAAAAGGGCTTTGAGAAATTTGCACAACCTTTTTTTTTTTTTTTTTTTTTTTTTCGAAAACGAATATACAGTAAGAAGCAGTTTAATGAGCCTGTTCGGTTCTCAGAAGGATGACCATTTTATAAAATGCAGTGACTGTAAGTAGTCCAACTCATGTGTACCAGACAAAATAAAACTTAGGAAGTGACTACAATAACCAGCTTATTACTTTTTAAATTTTCCTTAATATTAATAAGCATGAATTTATGAAGATTCGCAGCGTTATTACTTTGTAATTTCATTATGTCATTGATTTGTGGCCATGGAGTCCACAGGTCGGTTTTAATTCTGTATAAAGAGAAAAAAAGCAAACAAACAGGGCAACTGCTACAAGTGAAATAAGTAAAAGCTTTTAACCTTAATTTTGGCCAGAACATTTCGCTATCTTGTGGCTTGTAAGTGTTTCAAACTTTATCATATTCCATTAACGAAGAATATTTTTGTTCTGTTTTATTCCAGGGAAGTTTACAGTAACAAAAAAATCTGCACAGACAAAAAAAAAAAAAATTTTATTTTTTCGGGAAATGTTTGCGCATGCGTGTATTTATATGCACGTACGTATCTATACGGAAGCGCACTTCTTAAGAGAGAGAGAGAGAGCGAGAGAGAGAGAGAGAGAGAGAGAGAGAGAATATATAGTACAGACAGTGAGTGTGTACACTTGCTAAAAGAGAGACGGGTATCAGAGATTGTATGCGTGTGTCAGGCAATGCATCACTTAAGAAAGTAGAGTTAGTATGTAATGTGAGTGGTAATGCACTTGTTAAAAGCAACAGACAGAGATAGTGTGAGAAGCGGGGTCACGGGCATATCCTTATTTATTGAAATGTATTTTTGAAAGTGTTTACTCTCCCAAGAGATGCCATGGAATAAAAAAAATGTTTAGAAACAAATAATTGAACATAAAATTAAATGTAAATAAATGAAAAATAAACTTGGAAAATACACAGAGAATTACCAGCAGCATTTCTGTTGCTATGGATATCTGTGAAGAAAATGATTAAAACTACACAAAAATCTCCTCTTCAAAATTAAACCGAATGTCAATAAAACCAAAAAAAGAATCCGAAAATTGTATTGTTGTGAATGTGGTGGCAGGGGCGAATGTTGGGATACCAAGCAACCGACCTAAGGTGTTTTCAAGAAAGAAGAGTTACTGGGAGAGAGGGACCGGCCAATATTGAGCTGTCTCTGTTTCTGGCGTTTATAGTAGATGAACGCTGTAAATGGTTTCAGCAGATAAATAAATAGATATGTCGACTCAGAAAGATGAAGAGCAATTACAAATGCACACGTACTCCAGTATGAGCAGACGTATAACGAATAGATATACAAATTGCACAGACGAGTGAATCTAGTTTCGTCTCTCAAGTGAATGTCTGGTCCTTGCATTATCTTCTTCGAACAAACTATCACCACCGAGAATCAGTTCAGTATAACGTGGTGCAGATGGTCTGAAGAAGATCCGAGTACATCACACCCGTCAAAACAGACTCGAGATATGATTACAATGAAAATTATTTCTTTTATTCCGACGAATTCAGATATGCAATGCCGTTACATAATTTAATATCAGGAAGAGGCAGCTGAAGTTTCTAGGACACATAATGAGGAGGGGGGGGTCTGGACAATCCGATACTCACGGGTCGAATAGAGAGAACGAGAGACAAGGGAAAACAACGCGTGGCATACCTGGCGAACAAGTAGATGACAGAACGTGGTCTGGGGGAGGAAGCAGAGGGAAGGAACTTGTTGAGAGCTGCAAGAGATAGAGGGAGGTGGAGAGCCATGATCGTCTACGTACTGAAAGGACATGGCACATAAAAAGAATAAAGAATGCCGTTACATATTTGTACAACTAATTTCAGTTTAAATCCAGATATATTAGTTCATCGCATCGCCTTCTGGCTATTATTTTTATGTTGCTATTATCAACATGAGCTCTTAGGGCGACTTAGAAATATAAGTGAATTGTTATTTGACTTGCTTATTATCATCATCCTCATCATCCTCCTCCTCCTCATCATCATCATCATCGTATAATAATTGTGCTTGTACCTCCTTTTGTTAGTTCCTAAGTTCGCACGACAGTTACGCCATGCCTGTTTTGATCGCGTGGAAAGACAAAGGGCATATCAAAGACGCTACTTGGTTTCAATGAAAAAAGAAAGAAAGACAAATTTTTAACGTCTGCTAATACCTCATAAATAATGGACTATTCCGCTTTGATCACGATAGAAGACAAAAGACATATTAGAAAATGAAAGAAGGGAAGATAAATGTGTTTATCGTTTGTTTCAATGAAATAGAAAAGGTCGTCAATTTCAAAGCTTTTCATTTGTACTCCCTTACTTCTTAAAATAACAACCAACATTCATATTTATGATTGTTACTGTAATATTTTGTTAAAGCTGTTAACCTCAAATATTTAACCATGCAATCGAGAATTTCTACTGATTTTTTCTGTTCATTGTATTCTCAGCATCCTTCTGTAGAAGCACATCTATGTTGTCTCTTCATCTATGAGTAAATTAACCCGCATTCACTGCCATATGACTGGATTGGTATTACATAGCAGTCCAACACTCTTTTTTTTATTTCTAATTAAAGTTTCCTGTTTCTTAATACTTTGTTTAGTTTTGGAAGGCATCTTTCAGTATTATAATGCACCTTGTTACATAGCTTAAGTCTAGATCGCACTGATGACTTGTTTTCATGACGTCAGCATTAACTATTAATGCGACTCGAAAATACATAAAAACGATTTCCTTGTTATCTGACATTATTATTATTATTAGTAGTAGTAGTAATAGTAGTAGTAGTATTCTCCAGCTCCAAATATTTTTTCTTTTTTGTGAAAAATGGGAACCTCGTATATTGTCCATAACAGATAAGGTTGGATGTCTGAAAAATCAATAACATTGCTATTAGTGTGTATTTAAGAAATATGTTTTATACAATATTGGCTCTTCTTTATTGTTTTTTTTTTTTTTTTTTTTTTTTTTTAAACCAAGGCAGTAAAGCAACTAAGACGCAAGGAGTTACTTGGTGCGAAAGAATTAGAAAACAGAAATATTATTAAGGAGTGAGAACAAAAGAGGACTAACTAGGAAGACAGTCAATAACTATTGACATTGCATTTAAAGTTTTGAAGATCAAAGTTGACTGGAAAGCATGGAACAAGCATGCCACAAACGAGAAGTGTGAGAGAAGAAACTGTTAACATAGAACTTACGGCTACATCTAGCCAATTCAACTGTAAATTGATGAGGCCTTCTTGCCAGTGTAGCATTGCACTTAAATTCATAAAGTCTAGGTACCATAGAGAAGCACTCATCCGAAGAATTACTGTGAAAGTACTTATAGAAAAGGATCAGAAAGAAAAATCTTTAACGTCTACCAATACCTCATAAATAATGGACTATTCCGTTTTGACCGGGGGAGAAGACAAAAGACATACTAGAAAATGAAAGAAGGGCGGCTGTGGGAAAGTGATTGAAGCAGAGACGACAGGTCGGGACCAATCATATTGCTGATTCTTCTTTAGATTTTATCCAGAATCTCTAAATATATGGCAAGAGCACCGGACTAAATGTGGCAGCAACATTCTAAAAATAGAGAAAATGGTAGGCTTATAAATATGTAAGATAGATTTTGAACAGAGAAATTGTCTAGCACGACACAATGAACCAATGTTCTTAGCAGCAGACCAAGGAATGGATTCAATCATTCCACTTCATGTAGACCGAGAATGTTAAGCCAAGAAACCGCATCGAGTCACTCTCCTGGAGGGTAACATCATCCATGCTGATGGAAGGCAAAAAGACCTCTCAGATTAATAGACAGCAGTTTTGTTTTGATGTGTTAAAATTAACAAGCTATTCTTTGCCTCCAGTTAACAACAGACTGCAGGTTGTTTTTGAGGTCAGTCGCCATTTTGACCTTGATCAGACTTACAATCGAGACAGGAGTAAATAGTTGTGTCATCAGTATAGATACCAAGTTGAGAGCTGATGCCTCTGCTGTTAAAATTTCTTTATAAATTTTAATATATTTACGTTCAATGTGTTTTTATTTTTTCACTTAAAAACTGTTCATTTTATAAAAATATTTCGTTTATAAAAATAAACTTTATTTATCATTTGAAGTGGTTCAAGATGTATATTTACTCAGTGCCTGATTAAACTCATAACAAAAGTAACGTTTCCGACGTCCCAGCATCAAATACTTTCAAGCCGTCTGGTGAAATCGACAATGCTAATGTTTACATGTAAGTGTGTGTTGGGGGTGGGAGGTGGAGCTGTTTCATTAATTTTTCATCATTTCTACTAACATTATATCAAGGTCTATAAATCTACTCAGATATCTTATTAGAGTCATTTGCTTCAAGTTTTTTTTTCTGAATTTGATCTTATAGCAGCATCAGACCACATCATTAGAGACTTTCTTGTCTCATCCATTAGACACTGTCTTCCAGGCACTGACTCCACCGCATGTCTTGATTTGATAGAGGAACTCTATTGATCCACAAAGTCAGATGTCTGTTGAATACTCTAATACTGTATCATTTCAAGTGACACCAGGTGTGTGACAAGGGAGAAATGAGATTCTGAATCTATTTGACCTTTACCTAGACTATACTCTGCGTGTGTACGAGTACAAATATGAAGAGGTGAGCTTAGATTGTGTAAGCATTCCATACAACATCCCAAATGAATCTAATAGCAGAAAACAGCATTCTTGTTTTCCATCCCCCGGCCAGTGTAATGATGACGAGTGGGACTCTGCTGACAACACAGGTGTTCATAGTTGGAATAAGAATGATCTTGAAAAAAATCCCCATCATCCTCTACCAATTGTTCCAAGAAGTAGAATTCAAGATAAACCTTACCAAAGCAGGAATTATGATCTGGAATTAGAAGGAAAGTAATGATGGCACTGAAATACAGGGTGACCCCCCAAAAAACGGGAACTTTTTAACAATCCAATAAAACTAAGAGTGATGGAAGAACAATATTTTATTCATAGTAATTGAAACCTTAAAACATGCCATTTAAAAAACAATGATGAAATTTTCATTTTTTAAAAATTACCTCCTGTAGATGGCGTCCTCCTGTACGAATGCATTCTTGAAATCTGCTGTTGAGATTCCTCATTGACTGCTGCAACATCTCAGCTGGGATACTGTGAATTTCATCTTGAATTCTAAATGGCGAAATGTTTACTTGCTCCAGGTCACTAACTCGCAGTGTTACCACTTGCTCATGTCTGGCAATACGTACTTCAAAAATTCCCGTTTTTGGGGGTAACCCTGTATTAATAAATACTAATTACTTTAAATACCTTAGTGAATGAATCAGTTAAAACAAAATTAGAAATAAGGAAATTGAACATTGAATAGGCTACACTAAGAGCAGTTTATCTAACACCACAAAATGTTAGAAAACCAAAACATTAATCAAAGAACTCGAGTCATACTTTTTAAATAGCCTCATCAGATCTAGACTTTCATTTGGATGTTGTTCAGCTGGTTAATAAATGTCTTAATTGCCCGCTGTATACTATCGTTTTCTCAGATTAACAAAATGGTTTCAAGCGAATGAATCCTGCAGATCTTAGAGACAAACAATCTTTCATTGAATCTCGCTACAGAATCACAAAACACTTTACTAAATAATAAAACCCACATTACCTGAAGATTTCCAACAACAACAACAACAACAGCAGCAACAAAATAGATAACATATGTAACTGGAAGAGAAAATAATGACATAATCAAGATGTTGACGTTCAACACTACATCAAACAAAAGGAAAGAAAGGAAACCCTCATCAATACTAGAAAAGGCGATAAAAGTGCACTCGAGAAACCTATTTTCTTTGAAAAACTGTTTTAAGAGAAATAATTTATAACTTTCAACTGATAGTTACGCTAAATTTCCAGTCAATGAATACTGAATGTTTCCTTATAAGGAAACTGTTAATCTCACTATTACCTTTCACCCCATGTTGATAGAAGTTAAATATTCACTTGTATTATAAACTCTATCACTATACTAGTAAATAGTTGACCACAGCGGAAGTGAACAAAAATTTGGAAAGGTTAGTTACTAAAGGGAAATAACTGAAACTGAGATATCCAGAATAGGCACATGGAACTAGAACAATCTACCCCAGTGGACTAAATAAAGAGTTCAATTCAAAATTCCAATGTATATCACCTAAAGAAGGTTGGAAACATTGGGAATATGACAACAAAGATGAGGACGACAGTCCAAACAATGTAAATAGTTAAAATACCTCATCACACACACACACACACACACACATACACACACACACATACATACATACATATATATATATATATATATATATATATATATATATATATATATATGTGTTTTTAATTTAGGAAGACCTTCATAACATACCCTACAGGCCCAGCCTCATCCAGTCTTGTGTGTTCCTGAAAATATGTGTCATTGATTTGCAACTTTAAGTTTCAAGATAGAATGTGAAACAATCAAGTCATCAACGAATTAAGCGACAATCAAATTAGAAGCACTAACTAAAAATTTTAACATATTAAAATTTAATCTGTTAAAATAACAAATTCGTGATAATTTCACCACAACTGATTGACATTAAGCAACATCTTTATTTACACCTATGTATTTATTATGGTATTCACTTGGTCAGTAATGTTGAAGATATTTTCAAGCCGAAGATGGCGTAAGCATTTACTAGGTTGAATCCGCATGATGTTACAAGAAACTCGGTTGAATCGGTTTTAAATTCTAAACTACCTGATTCAGATCTCAAAGATCGATGTCTTTGATGTATTCAATAAATCTATCATTACCGAATGTTTGCGGTTACTTCCGCCTTTTTAAGGCACTGAAGTTGCTAAAGTCCTACAAACATCAAAATCATCAAAAGATCGTGTGTCGATTTTCATTTACTTGTCTTGCTGCATTGTGCAATTTTCGAAGTTGTTTCTGATCTCAAAGCGAATTGTAAACAGTCTTGTCCGGCCCTTCTCGCGATATGTGTCCTGTTATCTAATTGGGCATTTCATTTGCAATTATACATTTTTCTTGATCCTGGAATGTTGAAAAAGAAACAGCAATGGAAATATTATTTTGGTGTATTTCCTGTATAGCATTAGCCCACATAGGCCATCGAATCGGCATTAAACATGTCGCTATATATCTTTCGATTTAGTTGATTTTCACTATATGACCACCTCCAAAAAAATTACACACGTACAGACACAACATTTCTCTCTCTCTCTGTGTGTGTGTGTGTGTGTGTGTGTGTGTGTGTGTGTGTGTGTGCGTGCGTGCGTGCGTGCGTGCGTGCGTGCGTGCGTGCAAATGTAACGTTAGTTAACGACTGATAAGAATAGAAGATAAATTTCCCCTCCGTAAAATCACTGTTTATTCACTACTGGCCTCCGTCAAATTCATTGAAGCTATGTGATTTGAGGTCAATCTTCTTCTCCTTCACGTTCAATTTTCTTCTAGCTTGAGTATAAAGGATTCTGGCTCTCCCCTCGTAGGTCGGGCGTTTATATAACTTCTTGTTATCAGGTTGTGTGCGCGTGTGTGTGTGTATCCTAATTCCAGTTAGGTTTACTTCCTTGTTTATGTTGGTACACCCACTGATGTCCTTCGAGGACCGATTCTGCACTTGATCAAATTCTAGATTAGTTTACGGAACACTTAAGTCTTTTGACTTCCTGAAATGACTCCAAGTACAAAACTTACATTAGCATTTCTTAGAGGGAACCTAGTACATATTGTGATCAACGCAGATCAACTCTTTTTTTAACCATAGTTCCGGTATTTCCTGATGTAAATCATATACTATACAAACATGTCTGTATATCAGTAGATATGTACCAACAAATACATGTCCATATTATACATACTGTATTAGATGAATAATTTAACCCGTGTATAGAAAAATGTTTATACACATGTTATTATAAGAAATTTTCATTATACAATGACTCTCTATTCCAACGAACTTATAGACGAGTCGGTCGTGTGAAATGGCCGCAATTTCAGGCAGTCCATGCATGTAATGGGCTTGTATCACCCAGCTTCAAATAGCTTTAAGTGATTATGTGAACATTGTTCGAAAATAATTGTTCGAAAACAATTATTCGAAAAACATTTATTTGAATTGCAAATTGTTTGAATGAAAATTAATTAATATTCTGTAGATTACATCAGTTTCCATATTGTAAACTCAGGACATGTACATTTTTATTTATTTTTCACTTTATTTATTCCTTCTGTTCTGATTCATTTTAAAGAAAGAGTTTTCGTACCACGTAAAATACCGACAGGTTGGTTTGTTTGTTTTTTTTTATTTTTTATTTTATGGGGTTTTATCGTAAGTCCGGGGTGTTGTTTATAAAAAAGTAAGTCGTTAAGTGAGAAGTGGTTGTATTTCTAAGTTTTGAAATTGCTTCACAATTCTCAACAGAAAATAATTTCAGTCCCGATTAATCCCATCATGTCCTCCTGAAACCATATATTAACAAACTCTCTTTATTTTACAGACATTGGTGGCTTATGAGACTTGAAGTTTCCTTCTTACAAAAGGAGACAATCGATGTTTTCGTTAAATAAAGCAAAATTGGAATAATAAAAAATAAGCAAATATTTGATAAGTTATTTAAACGCTCAATTTTCTTTCCGGTTTATGTTTTGCTTAGAATTTGGGGGAAAATGCTATCGTATTTTTTTTTTTTTTTTGTTTTTTCTGTATCATTTCGGCTTGCAATCTTTTGGGTCGAGCACGTTATAGATTTGTCATTGATTTTTGTGCATGCACGCTTCTAGATCAGATTAGCCATAAGCGAAACACGCGTCACGTTCATCTGCTATGATTACATTGCACAGAAGCGAATCCGTTCGATCAGTACTTTCTTAATTTCTTTATGCGTGATTCTTCCACTAATATTGACCAAATTATTTATATGCATGATTTACGACAAAGTTCAAGAAATTCAAAATAAAGAAATAAGGATAAGTTCATAATAAATATGCACATACTTATATACCCACAAAACGACGAATAAATATTTTAAGACCGGAATTTTTAAAATTTTTCATTTCAAACATACTGATACCTGTTACCCGATCTTATATGTCGAAGTTCTCACCGTATCCATAGATTTTTGCTATACTTTTCAGTTTGAAGAAGTCATTTTTTCTTACTTCTATGTACTGTGTCCCTTCAGGACGTAGGAAATCATGGCTTTTCACAATTTCCTATTCTTTGTAGCTCTTAAGAAATTTTGTTCTTTTTGTTATCTCTCCTAAACCATACTCCACCATCCATTTAATTAAACTCACTTGCTAGCTTATGCTTTGTTTTCCTCAGTCCATCTTGTCTTTACTCTGCCCTGTGAGTATCAAATTTTACAAACACTCTTTCCTCATTATGTGCCCTAGAAATTTCAACTGCCTGTTCCTGATGTTAAGTATAAGTTTCCTTTTTGTTTCCATATTCTCTAAAACTTTGTCGGTGTTCACGTGTTCCGTTCAGGGTATCCCCAGCATCCTTCTGTAGAACCACATTTCTAGAAGTCATTTAGTCGGTTCAAATTTTTCCTAGATGAAATGTTGCCAAAGAAACGGAAAAATGACAAGAAAAATGTGGTACAAATATCTTTTACAACATAATTTACAAAATTATATATATATATATATATATATATATATATATATATATATATATATATACATACATACACACACACACACACACACAACACACATATATATATATATATATATATATATATATATTTGTTGATAGATGTGAGTTTGTGACCCTGGGTTTCACGCTTTAGCGATCGTCAGACAAACTGATCTATATATATATATAAAGTGAACAACGAGCAGCGACTTCCTGCTATAAATAAAATGGTTCCGCCTCATGAAAGAGTGGCAAACTGAATCCAGTCAACGATAAAACAAAAAGCATTCCGAAGACTTGTGAGATTCCTTTGGAACATCACTGGTCTGTTAAAAGGACAGAAATCAAGTAGTGTGGCAGGACTTTGATCACGATTAACATGAGACCCAAATTGATAAATGGGTTCATTTAAGTCCAGAAATATTTTTAATGCTTCCTGCCATAATTAAATTGGAACTTTTTTAAAGAAAAGGCGTATAACTGAGTGAGAGTGAAAATTGTTGCGCAAGTCCATACTTCCCCTTTCCATTATCCCTTAAAATGTTACGGCAAGTTGGAGTCCATGGTGGCTGGTGGAAGATCAATTGCAGTCAATTACCTGCATGGATACAAAGAATACCCTATTGACGTTTAACAGTTCCGGTTTTGAATTCAGACTTTTCTCCTGAAATGGTAGCCACTCCAATGCAACCAAGAAACTTGTTTTCGCTGATATTCACAACTGATGCGGACAAAGATGTATTTATGACCTTCCCAAGTAAGGTAATACGAAAATGACCACCACCGGCACAGTTGAAAATTGAATTCGATTTGCATGTTCCATGGTTGTGTAGAGGTGTAAGTGTAATTTGAACGGAATGTATATATATATATATATATATATATATATATATATATATATATATAAATCCTCCCTATCAGACGGCATTTAAGCTAGGTCCTGCGGAGGGCTAGATTGTGCTCTCGTCCGAATAATGACCCTTTATGTATTGAGTACATATTAAATTTTATTAAACGAACACTATTATTCCAACAACAGTTTTCATCAAAACAATGATATAATTTGCCTATTTGGAACTTTTCGCAAAGCTGCATGATAAACAATATTTTTGGTTTTCCCATTCGTGATCAGTACAGAGTTGTTTCTATTCCCAACCCTTGAACAACCAACATAGAATTGGCCGTGAGAAAAGCAGAGTTCCATTCAATGAAGTCCATTTACTTTCAATGATTGTCCTTTGGACTTATTAATTGATATTGTATAGTTTTCTCTCACTAGAAACTGAAATCTTTTGAACCCCAAAGGTAGAGCTGGAGGAATTAAGGTGATTCTTAGTATTAAAACTCTTTCCCCATTTCCTGGACCAGTAAGTATCTCTGCTTCCAGGAGATGAGGAAGCCTATTCTTGACAATTAACCTTGTTCCATTACAAGGTTTTGGAGGATCCAGATTTCTCAATAGCATAACTGGCACATTTTCTTTTAGTGTCAGCCTGTGTGATGGCATTCCAGGAGGATTCAATGAGTTCAGGAACTCTTTTGGAGAATTCACTGCCTGCTCTTGTTCGACCACAGTGTCAATGAGAAAGTACCTCACGCTTTCTTTTCGAATTTATTGGAGAAGTTTCTAGTTGATGTTATCCACAGTTTGATTTTTGGGAGCTAATATGGCGATCTCATAAAGTATGTTTGATTCCATGAAATGGTGTTTATGTTTGAATAAACATGGTTAATAAGTCTTGGATACTTGAAACTGAAACTCTACAATCATTTGACAGTGAAATTTTTCGATTTTGGTTCATTTTGATGGTTCCAATGCAAGCTGTAACAGCAAAGCAACAAATCTTCCTACTTCAAGGTTACCCGTGAATCTAACCCTCGTGTTTGTTTTTAAGGCTGAGTCTAAGAACAAGGCCCCAGATGTAAGAATTTTTCAGGCAAGCATTGATTTCATCAGCTGGAGTTCCTCTTGCAATGATTGGTAATATTTGTCTAAAATCACCAGACATTAGCACAGTGATACCTGCCATGGTTTATGAAGTCTGTCTAATGTGTTTGAGTGTTTTGTCCAGGGCCTCACTTGCACACTTGTGAGCCTTGGTACATTCATCCCACGCAATGAAATTTGTCTCCTCCTGTAGCTTAGCCAAGTTGGTTCCTCTTTTGATGTTGCAAATAGGGGTTTCATTGTAATTCAAATCCAATGGAAGTTTGAAGGTGTTGTGTGTTCTATGTCCTTTAGGCAAAAGAGTAGCAGAAGGCTTCGAGAAAATGTGAATACATTGAGCGCTACTCTCTCTAGTCATGTAATACACATCTAGTGTATTTACTGTTTAATATACGATATATCTGCAAACCTGGTTTTGTTATTACCTAACCATTTACTAGGTCACAACAATATGTCTGTATGAATGCATAATATATATATGCCACACTACAACATATTTGACACGCAGACTCACTCTACACCTTTCTGACCATAGCTCAATTAGATCTCATTTAAATATTTATGGAGACCCACCGGACAATATTCGTAACATACTTGTTGACAACACTAATATGATAGTATCATCTACATGCAAAAAAGGCTAAAAACAATGGAAGTCTTATTAATAAAAAAATCAACACTTAATAATATTAACTTTGAACATGGACACAATATCTAGACCAAGTTATGAAAAATGAAAACATTTTATAAAACATACATGCAACAAACTATTTCTTATTTAACAGTTAAAATATTTAATCCTTGAAAATGGCTAAATGTATAGCCGAAAGCGCTCGGATAAAAATAACATTCGGACAGTTTTTATATAATTTATCATCCGAAAAGAAAAAAAATTATTAATTCGCATGAGAAATTGTATAAAAAAATCTAAATAAAAGCACCTTGTCTGTCGTATTCAATGAAATGTGCATGAAAGAAGGATTGTTGCCTAAATACACAAATAATATATATATATGTGTGTATGTGTGTGTGTATGTGTGTGTGTGTGTATGTGTGTGTGTGTGTGTGTGTGTATAATATGAGTGTGACCTTGTATAATATATATATATATATATGTATGTATAATATATATATGTGTGTGTATGTGTATGTATAATACATATATGTGCGTACGTATGTATATATATATATATATATATGTGTATGTATAATATATATATATGTATGTAAAATATATATACGTGTACGTATGTATAATACATATATGTGTATGTATGTATAATATATGTGTATGTATGTATCTATAATAAATATGCGTCTGTCTATATGTATGTATAATATGTATGTGTGTGTGGGTATGTGTGTATCTGTGTGTGTGTGTGCCAAGATGATGATTGTGGTTTACATATGAAACTGTGGGTGAAAAAGTTAATAGTTTATTATTGCTTTTACAATGAGCCCTGTCCATTTTACTGTATTGGATTCTTTGATGCGCATTTTCTAGTTGTATTTCATTTAATATATATGTATTTATATATGGGAATTCATGTAGCATCTAATTTTCTTGCGCCTGTGATAAGCTCTGGAGGAAGAGAATGTAATTCGAAGACAGTACAGGTCGAGTGATTATTGTGCATGCTGTTATGGTCTTACGATTTGGTTTCTCGTTCCTATTAACCGAAGAGACCTGTCAATGCCGCCATACACATAAATACATGCAGGCACGTACTACTTAACTCCTTAGTCCTTAATAATAATACTGAATAGAGACTCATTTTTAAAATGAGCTTTGAAGGTAAATCTTCTTAGACCTGGAAACATTTGCAAAATTTTTAAACACACACATACGTGTGCCCACGCTATGAGTGCTACTGGTACTGTATAACTCTGTACTATTTGCCGCACGGTCAGGTTATCGGCAACTAAACAGGTTCCCCCACCATGCGCATTTCCAGTGAGTAGGATAACTAGATTCTTCTTATTTTATATGCCGTGTCCCTTCAGGACGTAGGCGATCATGTCTCTCCACCCTCTTCTGTCCCTTGTAGCACTCAATAAGTTTTGTCTTTTTGCTATTTATCCCATACCCTGTTCTACCATCCACCTGCTTAAGTTAAGTATGCCATACGTTGCTTTTTTTGTCCTTATTTCCTTCTATCCACCCTGTGAGTATCAGATTTTCTAAGCCCTCCTTTCCCATTACGTGTCTCAGAAATTTCAGCTGTCTCTTCCTGATGTTTAGTATAAGTTTCCTTTTTGTTTGCATCTTTTTCAAAACCTCGTTGTTGCTCACATGTTTGGGCCATGGTATCCTTCTGTAGAACCACACCTATGCTACCTCGAGTCTCTTAATCTTTGAGGAGTTTTCCAACATTCGCTGCCGTAAATGTGGACGGATATCACGTAGCAGCTCAGTATTCTTTTGTTTGTTACCAACGAAACCATCCTCTTTCGTAATACTCTGCCTAGCTTTTGGAATGTGTCTTTGGCCATCCCAATACGTCTCTTGGATTTCTCGTCGCACTCTCCGTCCTCTGTCAGAACACTTCCCAGATATTTAAATTTTCGTATCTGCTTGATTTTAGTGTTCCCGACCTGTAAATCGCATTTCGGCCTCTCTTTTTACTGATGACCATACATTCCCTCTTCTTGTATTTTATGCTTAGTCCCTTCTTCTCGCTCTCCTTCTATAAGAGATTATGTAGTTTCAATTCCGTGTCTTCTATCAGTACTGTGTCATTTACGTATTGTGGCTTCCAATGATGAATCCTGGTAGGATTTCTAATTCTCTTGCTTCACTGTATAAGTTGAATAAGTCCGGTGAGAAGACACGTCCTTGCCTTACGCCCATTTCTATTTTTGTATATCTGCAGAACTAATTTTTTTTTATCTTTATGCAGGCGGTTTGCCGCCATTAGAGATTTTGATTATTCTAATCTCTTTCCCGAATATGTCAAGTTTGTGGTGTACGTTGTCGAACACCTTTGCGTAGTCTATAAAACACAGGTGCACGTCCTTCTGCATTTACATTGCTCTTTCTGGTGAGTTTTGTTATGTGGCTCATTAAGGCTGATTGTTTGATGGAGTTCACATTCGTTTGCGCCTAGTTTCTTAGGCAGTGCTATGAAAATACATCTGCTTAGATCTTCTGGTAAATTTTAATAAATGTAAAATGTCTATTATATATATATATATATATATATATAGTCATCCACATAGACTGTTTCGCAGCTCATCAGTGTGGCTAGACATCCGGTTGCCTCTAGCTAGGATCCTAACCCGACTGAATTGGTGTCAGTCGGAGATTCTAACCATTAAGCCGTCGACGCACGGTAGGGATGAAAGTGGATTTTTAGCGCATTTATTTTAGAAACACGCCCAGTGACCGACAGTGACTCAATTCGCATCTGCGAAGAGTCTCGCTATATAGCTATAATAGTCACTGTTTACCAACCCACACCTCGTCCCCAGAGAGCTCAACTGAAATTGATATTTCAGGAGCCAATATTTTCGAAAGAATAGAATGTCAAGCTAAAATAATTAGAAGTATTTTTTAAATACACGCACTCATAGACAGATATATTTTCTCCACTATTGAAGAACGACCGTAAAATACTTTACGGAAGGTAATTTACTTGGAATATAATAACAAAAGAATTCGAATTTTCATGATAGATTTTTGTGCAGAATTGTTTTGATATAAAACACCATTCTATCTTTCCGTGCTACCATCTACTCGTTATTAGTTAAAAGGAGCAATGGTTTCAGCTGTCCTTTTCTACACATCGACAAACTGTCTTATCTATATTGCAAGCTTGATATCCTTAATATCATTGTTTCAATAAATGATATCCTTTATATACCTCCATAGAAGAATGCTAATTATATTATATATACAATGGCGGTAAGAAAACTTTTCTAGCTATTCTTATCGATTAGATAGAAAGTATTCTAAGGAATTTCCTCGCACTCAAGCTCCAATATATTATTATTTTATTAGGCTGGAAGCTGATTACTGTCTAAAGACATTTTCGGAAGTAATTCTGTATATTTTCTTGAGAACGCAACTACCACAAACTTTTTTACATGAAAAAAAGTAGGTCCAGTTATTCGTTTGCTTCCCGTACAGTACGTTTGCATATACAGCATTTGCAGATACCGGAGACATAGACGTTGACTTGGTATCTAATGTAAAACACTCCAAGAATCTTTCGCTACGTTAATACATTTACGTGCCAATACTTTTTCGTCTGTCCACTAGAATAAGAAGACATTTCCTGTAAACATTTAGAATAAAAACTAAGAAAGCATTTACTTCATTCTCAATCTGTAACTTCTGGACATATAAGCCAAGGGATTTTGTTGTTTACATTTTTATTACCATAAACGTGGCTACACATATTTTGAGCAGAAACCTTTTTAAATTAATCCGAAATAATGGCGGATTTTAAAATTAATGAAATTACTTTAAGTTTGCCTCTAGTGAGCAGGCCGGTAAACGAAATAAATGCAGTTTAAAATAATACGGATGGTATACTCAAGTACATGTATCCACTAAAATTAACGTCTGAAGTAATAAAATTAGGTCGGATTAAAAAATAAAATAAAATCTATCAATCTTTAGAAATTGCTTTCTTTACGTTCCGGATATGAAACTGAGCAGATATTGGCTTCCAATGAAATCTGGATGAATCAGTGTGCTTTGAAGGCAATTAGAGGCTTGCTTAATTGGGAAGTTTTTCGGGGCCGAGAGTTTAAATCACGCCGAAAAATACGGTGGTTTCTCTTGCAAAGGAGGACGCAGGTTTGAATCCTGTCGGAGAACACATTTTCTGTAATAAGTTTTACTAGAGTGTGCAGGCCTGTAGGCGAAATAAATACTGTGTAAGATTAAACAGGGCGTCTACTCAAAGGATTACTACTATCAAGACATATATACTTACAATACATATTTACAAGGACACGTTTCTCTTCTTTCTTTTATATGCTAAAGGATTTGAGACTTTCAACTCGAGAACTTTCTGATATAAACTTATGAACTCTTTGAATATTGTATATTTTACTTTAAGCGATATAAAATTTTATCAGTACATATAAAATATATCTTTGTAATAATTACCTTTGCATGCATTTTAAAAGGCCATAAATTGGTGCATATTTGGATTTAGGCCGTTATCCGAAGATAGTCAACTGTAAACACATAACAACCCAAGTAAACGCGTCCTTTCGTAACTTCCACAAACTCGATGGCTTCTGTTTTTTCTGTCTTGGTTTATTTTCCGTCATTGTTTTTTTCCCCATTGAAATTAGTACCTTGACTGTCTCTAAAATTTCTCAAGTATATTTCTCCTCGTTCCGAGGTCAACTCAGTGCTTCCACCCACCATTTAAATTTACCAAAAATCATTGTTAGTGCAAACATGTTTCATAATTAAAGTTATATTCTTGAATAAAACACGATAGCGTCTGTGGTCCTTGTCATTTCCGGTTTTACGAAAGAGAAATCTTAGTTCTGACAAAATTGCTTCATATGCGTGATAAATTGCATTACTTTTTGATTGTTAATATGTGCGTGTAATCGAGAAGAGTGATGTCTCTACTTCGGCGCCTGCGTGCTGTGTGCTTTGTATTCAACTTAGTTTCGGCGAATAGATTTTACACGTGCTGTATTGACCTCCTTTTGATTTACAAGTAAAATGCTAATTTTACAAATACAATTATACTTTTACCGGAAAATAATAATAAAAAATACGCTAGTTTGAAATAAAAAATGTACAACGTTCGTGATCAGGATTCCTAACTTTCATCCAGGCAGCCTAAGTTCGATTTCCGGTGTGGAAACGATTTTCAGACGCCTCGGCGTGGTGTAATTGTTAACGAACTAACCTGACTGGCTATTATTATTGAGTATTGAATTCGACCCTCTCTGGGTTCTCTATACTTATAGCCTTATGTCAAAGTCCTGCTGAGTAAATGACTAAAAAATGTACTTCTTGGAAATAGGCATGTACGAACGTAGTGCTAAAAACTTCCCACATTAACACATTGGGTAAAATCTGACGAAATGATTTTTGGAGAGCTTTTAGGTTAGGTCGAAAACGTTTCAACAAGCTTCATATTTATATTTGGTAAATATAAATAATAAAGAAACATCATATCACTCTGTAAACAATGAACCTACCGTAAGATATACCAATCTTTTAGGTATGAAAAAATTATTTGACAAAATATACCCGATTTTAAACAATGATAAAATATTTTAAAATTATTTTTAAATACTTGTTTTAACGGAGTTCCATATAGTTTTGTTTAAGCCAATTTAAACGTTTTGTTGAATCAATCATTACGCTATCTTTGATGTCTGTCGAAAAGAAGTATTTACATTCTGAAGCTTTGTAATTAATAATCTATCAAAAGTAAAATAAGCCAGATGAGCTGGTGAAATGTGGATGTCATGTCTACTCAATTTTAGCTTAAAATACAATGTAAAATAAATTAACAATAGAGATGTTTTAACTATCAGAACAGTTCCAAGATTAAACAAGATGGTGCGCCACACGTTTGTAGAAGTCATAAACTAAAATAGCGGATCGATGCTGACGGTTAAAACTACTATTCCTCAATACATAACATGGTGGCCAAAAGATTGTTATTGTGTTTTGTGTGCGCTCGCTCGTGTGTGTGTGTGTGTGTGTGTGTGTGTGTGTGTGTGTTATATGAACAAACGAGATATATGTCATTGGTTAAATTTTCAGAAATTGTTCTGAGACGTTATTTTGAGCGTTTATCAACCTCAATGGGTTATCTAATGCCAACAAGATTTTTTTAAATAATTTCATTCGTTTGTTTTTTGTTTTTATTTGTTTGTTTATTTAGCGGCATATCAACTTATATATTTAATGCCGAAATTTAATTTTCTTGGGTGCATTAGTAATTTCTGTTACAAAAATGTATTGCTGACAATATTTTTCTTTCAAAAATGTATTGCTAGTAAGTTTACTGTAAAAATCTATTTCTGTACTTACATAGGGTTTTGATCCCAGTTTTGGGGTTTGCCATTTGCCCATACCTGGAACCCTAACAGGTGCTACCACGCCGGGTCAGGGTAGATCTGGGAACAAAGCGCCCCTCAAAACCTCTTGATCAGAGGCCTTGCAGCCGGGTGTAATTTATCGTCATACCCAGGACGATGTTATTTTGATCTGTTTTCATAGAAATAAGCTTTCAAATGTAATCGATCTTAACCTGACATCTCGACTTCAGTCACTTTCTCACCGATGTGAGGTGGCTTGCTTCTATCTTTTCTACAAATATTTTCATCGTATCTGTTCTGATGAGTTTTTTTTTTTCCTTAGCACCTCGACTGCATAGATTTAAGCGCGCTACTAGATTGGCAACTGGGTTTAACCTTCTTACTGCTGAACTAGCTAAATGCAACTGGCTGTTCTATTCTAATAGTTTCTTTTCTCGTACTTCTAGACTGTGGAATTCCTTTCCGATTTCTTTCTTCCGTGCCGCCTACAATCTTCAAAATTCAATGTCAATCGCCATTTTCTGTCTTTCTGAATCCTGTTCCTTTATTACCCTTTTTCTTATTTCTACTCATTTTTTTAAGCTTTTCACCCGAAGCAAGGAGGGAGTGCCACTAGCACGCAAGGGGTTACAGAGAGTGAGAGCAAGAATAAAGAGGCGTTATAGAGGAAAGGATGAAGAGAATGACTGGAAATAGATCAAGGCATCTGGAGATGTCGACTGACATTGCATTTAAATAGTTGGAGATTATAGCTATCAGGGAAGCAAGTAAGAGGAAGGGAGTTCCACAGACTGGAAGTGCGAGACATGAAGCTATTGGAGTAGAAAAAAAAACAGCTACATTTAACCGTTTCGACAGTGATAAGGTGGAACTGAGATGACGACCTAGTGGCACGTTTAGATTCATGTAGTTTGGGAACCAGCGAAAGTATCTCGTCGGAGCAGTTACCGTGAATGTATTTGTAGAAAAGACAGAGGGAGGCGACGGCACGTCTGTGAGAAAGAGACTGTAAACGAGATGCCAGATCAGGGCAAAAGTTTTCTCTTTCACCCATTGTGACCCCCTGTGTCCTAGTGGCATTATCGCCTTCCCTGGGGTGAAATGATTAAAAAAGTGTATAAAAGCAGGCCAGTAGCAGCCGGGGGGGGGGGGCTTGGCTCTCCCCAATTTTTTACCAATTGTAGTTTTTTTAAATGGTTTTATTTTAACAAAATACAAAAAAAGAAAGAAATACAAGAAAGAAAAAAACTATCAAAACAAGGAAGAATATCACTTTTAGTTTTATAATATCCCGATGAAAGAATTCTTCTTTAACGTTTCTCTCTTATTTTATAGATGATTTCTGCCAGTCTAGAGGTAATGGAAATTTTAAATGTTCTTGCCGCTATCCATTTTGGCGGCCTTTGATAACTTAATGCTAAATTCTAATTTTTTTTGAAATAAAAAAAATATGTCTCTGCTACGGTCCTCAAAAGGAAAAGCAAGTTTCTTTCAATAGTTTTAATTTTTCTACTATTGAAAAAAATTTAAAAAAAAAACATATTTAGCAAAAGTTCTTATGTGTGTTATGGGCATTCGGAGTATTAGAAGAAATACGGACGTGGGTAAAATATCCCGTATCAAAGATATCTTTGTAATCTTTGTAATTTATCTGTGTAATACTGCATTTTTCCGTATATGAATTTCACAAACTAACCCAGAAACTAAACTTGTGATTACCAGGAAAACTAAACACTCCCAACCATATAAGCTACTTTTCTTAAAAGAAAAAAAAAACAGGCACTGGAAATTTAGGGTCTAAAACATAAAATTTATTTATTCTTTCAAAGAACTCCCACGTGGTGTTTAATTATATACTAACCTTACTTATTAGTTATTTAGAACGTAGTATAGGCGCTGTTACTTTCAGTAGTTTTATTTTTCAATGTTGGCAACCTATGTTTTATTTCGATACATGATGACCTATTCCTGATTTTATAGTCACTCCACGGATTGAAGTTCCTGGAACAAGACATTTCGTTGGTATTTGGCCTCACCTTCGCATTTCTTGCCACAATGACATAGATCTTGGCCATGATCTCTCTTTCAATAAAGTCTTCACTTAGTCACCAAAGGGTAGAACTGCTTTTGAATACTCTCTTGATGTTGCATGAATTGCACATCTTTGAATATTTTGCTACAAAATCTTGATGTAATGTAAACAAGTAGTGTTAGTTTTCTGAATCCTTTTTTTATTTTACTTTTTATTATCATTGGTGATCAACAAGCAAAAAAAAATAATTATCTGGAACTGTGATTATTTTTTCCTAGAAATTGTAGGCTAATAAAAAGAACTCTTTTATCATCTGAAATATTCATTGGTTTCATTTAATAATAATAATAATAATAATAATAATAATAATAATAATAATGAATAATAATAATGATATAAAATATATTGTATAAAAAAATTATATTTGAAATTGTAAGCCCTTCACTCGAAGGAACCATGCATAACAGTAATAAAACCTTGGATAAAAAGCAAGAAAACTTTATAATAGTTGTTCAAAAAACTCTTTTCTTTCCGCGTTAGAGAAAAGATCAATCAGGTAGTCAGAATGCAAGTGACATATTCAATTAGCAAAAAAAGTAAATTACCTTTAGGTACCTCCACGAAATCGCTAAAAAAGAGCATAGCTTGATGAAAAAGACGCCAAACTTGACGAAAACAAAATTTTATCGTCTAAATGCTTATGTTATTAAGAGGAAAGACCAA
This sequence comes from Acanthosepion pharaonis, assembly GCA_903632075.3. Classification (NCBI taxonomy): domain Eukaryota; kingdom Metazoa; phylum Mollusca; class Cephalopoda; order Sepiida; family Sepiidae; genus Acanthosepion; species Acanthosepion pharaonis. The sequence continues at coordinate 3,338,384 of CAHIKZ030000557.1, read as the reverse complement.
AGTTTTTTTTAATTATCTTTTAAAATTGTTCCTTCTTTTTAGAACATTCTAAATTTTGATTAAAAAAACCTTGTTTCTCTTTGTATCACCAGAACTAGTAAAATAACATATACAATTTTTAGCACGTTTCTTTTTTTGTATGACACATTAATTTGGAAAATCATGCAAAAATAAAAATAATTGTCGGATGTTAATGAAACTTTCAGAGACTATTCACAGATGATCGAAATTATTATAAATATGCTTTTTTTTTTATTAAAGTCATGGCAGAATTTTTTTTTATATTTATTACCCCCCCCCCCATAACTAATTTTATGAAAACGCTAGAAATTCGATCACATCAGGTTTAGTGATTACAACAGTTAAAAGCACAAGGCTTTGAGGAATTCAAATCATGTTTTTTTTTGTTTTTAATTGGACCCCCCTACCTGAATTGTAACATACAAAACTCAATAAAACAAAGATATTTAATTTCATATGCTTTTATTTGCTTTTAGTTGTTTTTATGAATATGGACAATATTTTCTGAAACCAAAAAAAATTTTAATGAAAAATGAATTTTTAATACAATTATTTGTTATTTTTTACTTATAATAGATTTTTATATTTAAGTTGTTAAAATATTATAAAATTAGTTAAAAGCCAAATCGGGTTTCCTAAGTCTCCTTATGAGAATCTTTTTTTAGCGCGTTGTAAATTGTGTCATTTTGACTAATCAGAGATCTGCAGTAATTAAGAAATGTAATTTTGTGTTTATAATCAGGTTGTAATTATAAAGTATGGAAGACCAACCAGAATACTATTAAGTTGCATTATTTGAGTTAAGCATTGTTCTCCGCTGTTAAGACCTTTACTTTTACGAAACGTGTGGAGAAGTTAATTTTTCAATTTCAACTGAGAAGGGTATCAGTATCATCTTATGAAATTTATATGATCTTATTTTTATATTAATCTCAGTTATGACATTTTTCTATAAATGAAATATCAAAATTAATAATAAAATGAATGGAAATACAAATAACACAGTAAAATGTAATAAATGTACATAAAATTATAGTATTTTATATACACTTCTGATAAAATTTCATAAGAAAGGTACCTATAAATTAATTAGATACCTTTCTTATGAAATATGAAATTTAATCTCACTCTTATTTTAATTTCTTTATAATATATTTTCCATAAAGCATCGTAAGCGTAAAGGTGAAAGCTGTGTACAAAAAAAATAAAAATAAAAATTAGAGCGCTGAAAGTTTTCCTTAAAAATAACGAGGTAAATAATTTGTTCACTTAAATCTAAATAACTTCACTTTTCTCCTTCCGTAGAACAAATTATGATCACGTAATCCGTCAAACGTCATTCAACACCTGTCAAGTGACGCGAAAGGTTTTGTTTTATTTTCTCTTTTTGACGCAGAAGCTAAGTCAACCTTGGTTCAAAATATTTTAAATAAACATTATAATTTCTGATTTTCTTAAAATAAGTTTTGAAAAAATGATAATTGATTTTTAAAAGAATTTCAAAGTCAGATTTTCATCTTTTTTATAAAATGGAAAAAAATGGACGCCATGATCGATTATCTATCAATTTTGCAGACTCAAAAAAAAACAAGATTTTTAACGAAAATTTCGGACGTGTTCGGAACGATTAAAAAATGTAAAAAAAATACCCCCAAATTTCTTTGATTTTTCCTCTTAATAATAACATGAACATTTAGACAATAAAATTTTGTTTTCGTCGAGTTTGGCGTCTTTTTCATCATGCTATGCTATTTTTTTAGCGATCTCATGGAGGTACCTACCTAAACTGATACATTCAGACAGGATCTTTTGACAATGCTCGTCTTTTCTTTATGATATATTTTTTTTAAAAAAATAGGGCAATTAAATAAAAAGTGAAAAATATGTCCTGTGTGAAAAATATAGCATCAAGTGACGAAAAGAAACATTTTATCGTCATAATCTTGGTGTCATTAATAAAAAGAATATTTTGAAGAAAAAAACTTTCATATAAACAAGCATCTGGATGCAAGACACTATTTAGGACGAGAAATGTTTGTGTTTGGAAATACAATCATTTGCATGAGAAAATTCTAAAAAATGAAACTAAACTAATCAACGCATATCAATGAACATTTTGTTTTTCTTTATAAAAATGTTTCGTCCCTTCAAGATGTAAATCATCATGTATCTGGTTTTCAAAGAACAAAATAAATATCAACAAAAATAGAGAATTTTTTTAATTTCAGCAGATTGAGTTATTTTACACTCTGAGATTATTGAAAAAATATATTAAGTAGTTTCACACTACGAGGTAAAGAATAAAAGAAAAATGTCCGAAATATTCGATAAAAATCTCTGTAAAAATCGTTTTCTATTTTTTTTTGTTTGTACTATATACCATACTATAATTGAAAAATTTTTTTAAAAATGACCAAAAGAGCAACATTTTATTTGATTTCCAATTAAAAAGATTTCAATGTCAGAAATCAGTACAGCACCCGAAGAACTTCCTTTTATTTAAAAAAAGAAACAATTTATTTCTTCCGAGAACTGTATTTCAAAATGAATATTGGCACGGTGTTATAAGAGGCTATCGTTATGAATAATCAAGAGTGGTCTCCCCTTGTTTTGTTACTCTACTCTTTGACAGAGCTATTTCTGTTTACTGGGAGTATAAATGAACACTATACGTGAACCCAGTATTCTCAGTTGAATAAAGCTTTCTTAAATCCTACACCTGCATACTTTTGTCATTACAACTATATCAAATTAATTTAGGTGTGTGAAGACGTGTTTAAATAGAGCAGGGTTGGCCAAAAAGCGGCTGGCGGACCACATGCGGCACTTTGACCTTTAATATGAAAATATGTTGGTTGAGCTTCTTTCTTCATCACAGTTAATGTGAAAGGTAAATAAGAAAAATTCAAAATCTGTCTATATTTTTAAGATGAGGTATTATGTACATTATTTACATTATTCGAACTATTGCCCTCATCTTTGTCGCCATATTTATGACAACGTTTCGGCCGTTGTACGCTCCGGCCTTCTTCAGGTGGTTGGAATTTCGAACTAAACCCTTTATTTCGCTCACTGGGTTAAACTGTTCTAGTTCCACGTGCCATGTTTGATGGATGTCAGTTATCAGTTATCTCCTGCTAATTTCCCTCTGAAAGTTCTCCACTGCCTTAACCGGGTATTGAACTCACACTCTTTGGGTCCTGTCACTGGATCTAACCAACGCCTTTATCCACTGTGGCATGTGTCCTTGTCTTTCCACTTCATGTCAGCAGAGAATGTTAGCCTGAGAAGACAAAACGAGTCACTCTCCTGTGGGTTAGCATCAGCCATGCTGATGGACGTCAGAAATGAGTCTCTTAGATGATTGATAAAAAACAGTTTTGTTTTGAAGGTGTTAAATTAAACAAGTCATTCCTTACCTTAGTTAGCAGCAGATTTTAAGTCACTTTTGAGATCAACTGCCAATTTGACCTTATCGAACCGATCAGACTTTTTTTTAATATCATGTCCCTTCAGGACGTAAACGATCATGACTCTCCACAAATTCCTTTATTTTATTGTCTGTAACTTTTTAGGGAAGATAATGAAGTGTTTTCCTGATGCCTTTTCTTCGGTTGTCCTTCTCTTAGACAGATTTTATCCAAGACTACTGTGCTATTTAAATCATAGCCCAGAGGGAAGAGATGAATTCATGCTTTTCCCAAAGCCATTTCTGTGAATGTGAATGCATGAAACTGGATCGGAATTTTACTTTTCGTGCCAATATAGTTACACTACTCGCACATACTTCATATTTAAAGTGCGTTGACACAGATATTTAAATTTGCTTTCTCATTTTTCTTTTTTTTCTAAAACTATTCTTAAGATATCTTTCCTTTGTTTTAAAACTATTCTCAGTATCATAAAGATATCAGAATTGTACGGTTGTTACCCGTGTACGAGTTTTTGGATAGGATCAATAAGTAGTTAATTTAGACAAAGTTTTGCTTGAAAACACCTTCTATGTTCTATCAAGATACTTAGTAAATTAAATAAAAAAATAACTTTTAGAAGGAGACAGGTTTCTTTTTTAGCATCAGGGAGATTATGTGTTTCTTATTCCCCTTGAAGTTGTCGATTTTAACTAATTTGTAACTCAGATAAGGGGTTGTAAGTAAAATAAAACGATTTAAAAGAAAGAACAAGTTTGTTTGTTTTTTTTTAATCTAGCGAGACATTTGACAGAATTTCGCTGCAACCGTCGACTTTACCAAAGGTCATTATACTCTTAACAATAATAGAGAAAACACGACAGACACTCAGCCTTAAATTACGTTTTCTTCGTTCACTCTAGTTCTCTTTTCTTTCTGTATGAAACACTTTCTCTTTCATTTTTTCTTCTAACTTTCTATCACTTTTCTTTCGTCTTTATTTATTTTCTTAGTTTTACTTTTGTTTTTCCCCCTTTCTTTTGTTACACTTCATCTCCACCTTCAACTCTATCGCCCTTTCGGCCTTTTTAAACCGTAACCTTTAAAGTTCATTTTACTTTTTTCTTTTCACACTATCTTTTTCTCCTGCTCATTTCTTTTCTTTTATCACTTTTTAGCAGCCAGTTATCTCCCTTTAATTTTTGTGCGAAAACTGGCTTCTTAGTGAGTAGGTCATCTTATGAAAGACTTTTAAGGTCGTATGAAGCAATCGACTTTGAAACAAGCTAAACAGCAACGGAAGACTTCTCATTTGGAAAATAAATATAATTCCAATCCCAATCAACTCTGACATCTCGGAAAGTTTTTAGTCGCTATCAAATTTGGTAACATCATAGGTTTTGTTAATCAATTTATATATATATATACTTGACTGCCCAGATCTGTCAAACTAAAAATCATAAAACCTGGAGATTTATATCTCTATCTTCGAAAAACCGGGGAGATTTTACAAAGAACATGTAAAAACAAGAACAAAAAGAAGAAAACTGGAAGAAAGAGAAGGATTTCAAAAATAGTTCAAAAGTCCGTATTTAATGCAGTTATTTCCAAAGGAAGCGTGATTTGGGCCCAACATTAAACCAATCCAGGACAATGATTCAGTAAATCTGTTATCAAAAAATGTTATCTCTTCAGTAATTTAAACGAATCATGGCCCGAAATAGTGAAACAGTTTTGAAAATACATGCGGATTGAATAGGAATTATTTTCACTCGGCATCTCTTTTAGTCGAGAAAGTTCAATAGTATTTTACAGGGAGAATCTTATAAAAACTGGCCAACTCACCGGCAAACAGACACTTAAGAGGGTCGGCTGAAAAGTTCATAAGCTGACCAAGATACTTTCATGGAATATGAACAAATGAGGTTTAGTTTTCAAAATAGTCCCCCTTTCGGTTCACACACTTCTTCGCTGTTGTCGTGTTTGAATCAACAGCATATATGATGTCATCATCACTTCAATACTGGTTCTCAGCCAAGTGTTTTTACATGTTAGAGAACAGATGGTAGTCAGATGGAGCCACATCTCAAGAATAGGACGGAGACCAATCAGTTCAAAGTCACACACAACATCCACTGAAATCCAGTGCTAGAACATTGTTCCGATGAAACAAGTCCCCGTTCGTCAGTTTTCCTGGAGTTTGGTCTTGGGAGCCTTTCGTAGCTGCCTCGGCAAGTTAGTATTGTACTTTCCATTGGTGGTGTGGCTTTTTTGAAAATAGTCTATAAACACAATATCTTTTGCATCCCAAAAACCTAAGGCCATCGATTTCCTGCAAATGAAACGACCTTGCCCTTCTCTGGGACAGGTGAGGAGGAATGTTTCCACTAGATGGATTGTCACTTTGTCTCTGACTCAAAGAGATGAACCCAACACTCATCCTGGGTTAGGAGACATTCAAAGAAACTAGCTTGATTAGTTTCAATTTCGTATTTTCCCTGGTGCGCCTTTGATCAGGTGTCACCGAACAGAAACCTTCGTCATGCCAAATTCATTGTTCAGATATATTCTCAACTCTCTCAAGGGCCATGCTTGTGGAAACCCATTTCAGAATTGTAGAAAAATGCTAATAGATTTAAATACTGTCACTGAAAAGTCATAATTTGTACACTGACAAATGTACGTGATTGAATTTTTGTATTCACATATATTAACCATCCAGCGAACGTCGTATGAGACGCACGATATTATTTGAATTAAATTTTGGAGGCTCACTTCAGAATATGATCAACAATATTTTCCCTCCTTAAAAGGAATATCTAAAAATAGAGAAAATATTTATTAACCAGTAAGCTTGAGATTAATTAATTTAATTTTGGGAGCGATTATTTTATTATAAATATGATTAATTCTTGTTCGCTACTAGTCTTTCAGTGAATTTTTGACCAGGGTGTTTGTTTGTTATAAAAACAAAGCTAAAATTTTCACGATTAATTAATCACACACATTTTTTGCATATTTATTCGAGTATATATAATATTACAAAAATGCATAACGTTAATGATACATAAAAGGAAAACATACAGGCTAAATTTGCTTACATGCGTCAACAGATAGCAACTAGCTTCCCCTACCTTTTATATGCGGCCGACTGCAGTAAATTTATACACACATAGAAAAAAAAGTAAATCCGTGTCACACACATCTGCACACATGTAGACGCATTTTCTGCTTTTGCTATATTCATTCGGCTGTACTGTAAAAAAGATACGCAAAATATTTTGTGTGACGTTGTTCGCAATGAATCTTTGTAATTCATTTCTTTCAATTTGAAAGAAAAATAATACTCAAATAAATAAAAATTATTGAAATTTGTAGATCTGTGTTTGAAGATTATCTTAATTCTTCACTTCTACAGGCATATTCCACTACATGCTAAAATCATTGTTTATTTGATTTATAGTCGATGACATGTGGTGAACACAATCACTGTTTTCCTCAGTGGTGGCAGTTGCAAAATGTTCAGACCTTGGGTCATTTTCAAGACTCTCCGTTCCTCTCCTAAATTCAGCTACTCACTTTTGCACAGGTGATAAAGCTGGAGCGTCATCCCATAATGTAGCAACCGTGTTCTTGAGGGGTAAACTCTTTTTCTGCAGGTACTTGATGACACCAAGATGTCAAATTTTGTCCATTTTCAAGAGAAGTCGCTACTATTAATTATTTTGAAGTCTTCTTTGAACAGTCGCGTGTCAGTTTACCTGGAAAGAAACAATGCAGTTATTAATAAAAACGAGTTGAAATTAATGCATGGAAGATTTCACAGCTCTAACATCACTCCTTCATAGCCTATAAATTGTTTAAAGAATCCTCGAACATTATATCTATAACTGTAGATACCTTACGTTACATGTAAGTAATGCAATCAACTAGGTTTTGTGTCGTGTATTAAATACTTAATTTCTTAAAGAGTGTTCTACTATTTTCACTTTTAAGACTAGGAAAAACTATGTTCATATGATTACAATATGCTTTTTTAGATAGATAGCAAAATATCATCACCGAACATCGCCTGAATTTCTGTCTATTGCAATGAATGGGTATTCTCTAAAAGAGGCTTTGAACGCCTATTAGGACTTATACTCGCCCAGACCTCAAGTAGCCCTCCGTATATACGACCCATCCTTAAAACTTGAGAAATATCCGATTCCTTGTACCGCTCCAGTAATACTATACTGCTATACTTTACAAGCGCCAGATTAAGCCGATAATTTGGGCTGGTGTTGCTCAGTCTTCATTTTCCAGTCCTGATAGCGTCCAAAAGCATCTACGCGGTCTTGTGGATGATGAATTGTTTTCTCTTACAGTCACTTTTCCCACAGATGGAATGATGCTAGACTCTCGGTATTCTACAGCTATTTTCATGGAAAATGTTCAAAAGTGCTACATTCCTCAATTCCTTTAACTCTAACCCTAAGACACGTCACACCGCGAACACTGAGGCGAACCACCATCATTCCCTTCGTAAGTAGTCAGTTTTACTCGAATATCTTCTTCCGAAGAACTGTTACTTTGTGGAATAGAAGCCCAGCAGGATGTGTTCCCTACCACTACGATCTGAACCTATTCAAGTCTCTGCTTAACCGTTATCTTTCCCACATATCCGATTAAACTGCGACCCTTAATCTTACCGCTCACGAAACAACCGTTTTTAGTAATCTACTAACTTAAGTGGCGTTTGAGCCTTGTATAGGGTATACATTATTAAAAAAACAAATCAGAACAATATCAAAAATACATATATTTTTAGATAAAAAAAACTTAACTCCCCGGTGAGTAACATAATATAAAACAGGGAATTATTGTTTCGAAAACAATAATAAACACCTGATTAATTATTTTTCAATTGTTTCTTAAGATTGCTGAGTTAAATTATTGAGCAACCAACATTATTAATTTACTGTCGTATTTGCCCATGTTCTCTTTCCGTTTATATCTGACGCAGGCGGTGGGGTTGCATTTTGATGTACGTACAGGTGCACTGTGCAGCAGTGTCGGTCACGCACGTCTGCTAATAGCTGCAATTTGGCTGTAAAAATCAACAAATATTTTCTTAAAACACGTAGAAATGTTCAAATGCTTTCCGCGCCACCGTAATTGGTGGTTGTTTTATAATCATTGCGATTGTCTTCATCTCATTTTAGTTTAAACTGAAAACTAGCAAGTTATTTTAACGAAAATTTGGTTGCCAGATATGTTTAAAAAGTTTATTTAAAATTTCTTTGTGTTTCTTTCTCTGTCTATCTGGGTCTCTCTCTCTCTCTCTATATATATATATATATATATATATAATAAAAAGTAAATTGATGTTACTTTCAGCAACCCCATTACAGAATTTCGTAGGTGAACCTATCCGTCCACTCTTCAGGAGGTATCAGCAATTTACTGACTATATTTTTCAATTTCTTTTTTTTTATACACGGATGTGCGTTTGCACGCGTACGCTCATCTGCTTGGATGTGTGTACGTGTAGCGTGTCGCTACCATTTAATATATATATATATATATATATATATATATATATATATATATATATATATATATATATATATATATAGAGAGAGAGAGAGAGAGAGAGAGAGAGAGAGGCACGGTTGAGTAATGGATAGCGGCTTGGTTTGAGGAATCGCAAAGCCGAGTTCGAATTCCAGTCGAATCCATTACATTCACTTACGTGCTAATACCCTTAAGAAAGGTATGAATCCTCTTCTTCTGCCTCCAGCTATGGGTAAAATAGCAGGACAGACTGGGTTCTATAGCCATGGATGGCAACTGGTCTAGGAGAAGGATAACTCTGAATTCAAAACCTGCGGAGGGTCGTTTAGGAACCTTGTGACACATAGTGCACCAGGTCTCTGTATTGGTCCCGTCAAACAGTCAGTAACTGTAGTGTGTGAAAATAGGAACCATTATACCCCTAGGCATGTTCAAGACGGTAAGAATGTAGATGGTGTGTGCATGCTATGCACACACCAGCTAAACTCACTAGTGGGGGGGGTAACCCATCCGGCCAAATCGCTGTAAATATCACAATTAATAAAAAAGGCCAACCAGAAATGATACAGCGGTAAGACAAATGGGTACTCGATGTCATGAGGAACAATGAGACCACGACAAAAGAGTTACTGCACAGATTTGTAGGGTCAGTTGGGCACCGTCTGAGAAAAAGAGCATCATGATGCAATTCACTCCGCAGAAATTGGAAAACTGTATGCTGTACTGCTTGGAATTTGTGCTGGAAGCTCCAATACAAAAATTTCAGTGTTTGGTTGTCAATATGAGGATAGTGCAGTGGATTCAGAAATAGTTGGATGAGTCTAATGGTGATTATAAAGCTGTTTGGCGTGATCACATCAACAAAGGAAATGAAAGTATTTCTAAAATGAAAATTAACTCTGTTCAACTTGTTCTTATGTCGGTTGTTAGTTTGCTGAGGTGACTGATTGTTTTTTATAATTTTGAAAGTATAGTTGTTCCTTATCCTCACAGCTAATTTTGCTTCTTCAATGAAATACAGAAAGAAAGACAAAGATATTCCGTGGACAGGAGGTTTTGCCAAGGTTTCGTTCTAAGAGAAGAAACCGTTTATTGTTTGTTTGTTTATTTTTTTGAAAGAAAAATATATCTCGTAGGGAATATATATTGAAACGAATGTCAACGAATAAAATAATTGAGGAAGTCATAAAGGAATTCAGAGCCAGAAGAAAAAAAAGAGATATGTAAAGAAATACAGGATCTATTTGAATTTCTGAGATGAATATATTGAATAAATGCAGAAATATTACGAAAAAAAAAAACAAGACGAAGAAATCTTTGGTAGAGAGTGAATTAGGATGAGAAAACAAATAAAAGAACTGGCAGAAAATAAAGAAATACAGCAAAATCAGGAAAAAAAAAGAACGTCGAATGAAAAATGGAAACGGAAGGAAGCGTCGAAGAAAAAGAAAAAAAGGAAGTAAAAAGAAAGAATAAGTTTAAAAAATGTACATGTGAATAAAACAGGACAGGAAAATAAAACCGTGATATATTTAACAAATCAAGCACGGCAGGTGTGTGGTTTTTTTTTTTTTTTTTTTTTTAAATGCCGTTGTTATGGAAGCAGGTATTCCCAGAATGAAATGATTTCGAAAGAAAAATAAAATGACTCATATCTATCGGCTGGGAAGTCTGGGTGTGATGGTGAGAGGGAACTATCGAGAAGAAATGGGATGATAGTTGCCGTTGCTGCCTCCGCTGCAAACATGTCTGAGAAAGAAAAAAAAAACTGATGGATGCATCGATCTGATGAAGGAAATGCCGACAGGAAAGATGAAAAGGTTTGATTGCAAAGCAGAGGACGGCTGGCAGAGAAATGGCGCCAACTCTTTCTTCCTCTCTTTCTCTTTCAATCACATTCCCAGAGCTCTCGCACTCTGTTTCTCTCTCACACGCAAGACATGAGAAAACCAAATACACTAAAAGAAGAATAGGTAGAAGATTATTGTCTGGTCGGCAGATAACATTGTTCTTACAGATTAAATCTAAATATAAGAGATCTTTAAAGATTTTCCCTTCCTTTTTTACTTGTTCTAACAACACACGGAGCGTAAACTGCTAAATTATATTCCATTTATTCGCATGTTGCTCCTTTTTCAATGTTTCGTTTCCTCAATAGTTATTCTTGATCATATAAATTTCGATTTTTATTTATTCATATTTCTTTTATGAATATCTCTCAAGCAATTATTCTACCTTTCTCTCAGGGTCCGTTCTTTTATCATTTCACTTTCTCATGTTCCTAGCTATCAGTTTTTTTCATTTGCCTTCTCTCTTTCTCCTTCATTTTCACGATCTTCTGTGGTTCATTTATTTTTTTCGTTTCATATTTTTTCTTTCTTTTTTCTTCTCTTTCTGCAATTCATTATTTTCTTTCTTTTTCTTTTTCTTTTTTATTTTTCTTTCTACACATACTTATTTCTCGCAATATATATCTTCAATATACTCTTTTTTCATTTCTTCTTTCCTCACGGTATTGTAGTTGCATTATTCCATTCTTATTTTATTTCTTTATAACTCTTGCAAGACTTTGGCATGTTTATAATAATGACAAGTTATATCTCGTAGAACATATTTGTCGAAACGCGGGGCTTCGGCTGATTGGACGTGTAAGCCGTGAACCACTCTTACATACTTGATATATATTCTATGGTTTGTTTATCAAATGGAACAATGAAGCATTCAAGTTTTTTATATCTTCTCATCTCGGTCATTCATTTTTCTCGGTATTTTTCAAATTCTTTTGGTGGGTTTATATATCTTTATCTGTGGATTATTTTTTTTCATTATTTACTTCATTTACAATATATTCTTTCATTTTGCTCTTTCCTCTTTCGACATTTTCCTCATCATTTTTCCTATTTTTTCCTTTAGTTATATTTTCTTTCGAATTTTTTTTCTTTTCATTCACTCTTTTCTTCATTCTTTTTATTTACACTTTTCATTCACGCTTTTAATTCACTCTTTTCATCCACTCTTTTCGTCATTCTTTTCATTCACTCTTTCAATTCACGCTTTTAATTCACTCTTTTCATCATTCTTTTCATTCACTCTTTTCATCATTCTTTTCATTCACTCTTTTCATTCACTCTTTTCTTCATCCTTTTCATTCACTCTTTTCATTTAATCTTTCTTTTTACGCTTTACTTCTTTCATACATCTGTTCTTTATTTCACATTTTAACTTCTCTGTTTTCCGTTATAATTTTTCATTTCTCTGCCCCCCCCCCCCCACCAAAGTTCATATATTCTACTTGTATCAATCTTCCTTCTTCCCTGACAGGGAATAAAACGCAAAGAAATCGAGTGTTTATCCCTCTCTCTATTACGATTTTTGGTTAAACACATGCAACCCCAACTTTTTTCTTTTGTTTTTGTTTTTTTTTTCAATTTATTTTAACAGACGGGTCAGTGGTTCCATAATATACGACGAGTGTGTGTCTATTTAATGTAATGTAGATGTAGCGTAGCGAAAGTCCATATCTTTATGCCTTATTTCCATTATACTGAAGGCAGTTCGCCAAAAGAAGGTTGCCTCGTCACTGACCAAATTTACTTTGGTCCAAACAATCAATTATTAACATCTTTGATAGAATTCCCTTTCCAACGGACACCATCGCCATTTTCCACTTCGATTAGAAAAGATGCCTGATTTCTCTTGCAATAATCTGAAAGGCGTGAACAGACAAGTCAAATGGACAATTACTTTAGTTTCAAAATAAACTCTCAAACAATTCCGCATTCTGTTTTGAAGAAACAGACAAATGGAGAATTCTATCTCATTATCTTTTACTGCATTGAGTGGCACCTTTGAATATATTCGCATACACTTATGCAGACACACACATATATATATATATATATATATATATATATATATATATATATATATATATATATATATATTCTATATATACGTTCAGTGTATATGTATTTTTGAAAATCTCGCCATTCAAGCAATTTTAAAGCTAAAAAGATTAAGTTTACTTTGAAAAATATTTCTTGTATGCAATCAGTATTCGATGAACAAAGAACGTTGGTGGTGTTGTTTGTGTTGTTTTGGAGTTGTTCTTTGTTTTTGCTTTTTCGATGTTTTAAACAATAAACATCAGGAAAGTGCATTCCCCAAAAAGAATAGAATATTTGTTTCATGTATATATAATGTTTAACCATCATTTAAAGACATTAACATTTATTTACATTATTCACATACTGCCCTCGTCTTTGGTGTTGGATGACACGACGTTTCAGCCGTTGTACCATCATCATCTTCATCAGGTGTATGTAGATCCGTCTAACCTACAAGCAATTCGGGGCGAGCAATAACGGAGTAGTACTAAATAAGAACTAGACAAGATATCCCTAAACATGGGCAGTGTAATAACAACACTCTACCCACGTGGATTGAATAAAGGGTTCATTTTAAAATTCCCTGTAGGTTACCCGGATCGGCGTACACCTGATGAAGGTCGGAGGCCACACCGTTGTAATAACAACAACAAAGATGAAGACAATTGTCTGCATGTAAATAACATAAATAGCAATAACCCTTCATACCAGAAATTCAGATAGAAATAATCAAATTTTATTAATGTTAATATTAGCCTTTCCTTTATAAGGAAATATTACATGTTTTGGGTGAAATTGTTGTGGTACGATCCACCTAATTTACATAGTGGAGTACCGACCATATAAATATGGGTTGGTACCGGGAAGACGGGGGAGTAACAAGAGATCCAATCCAGAGACTCTGCCCGACTGCGATTAAGTCAACCCATTCTACAGGAACAGTCTTCCCAAGAATATACCAAAACTAACTGTAAATATTGTGTACCTTTTCCTTGTTTCAATACATTTTGTTTACGTACATTTTGCGTTGTATTATTATTATTCCAAGCTTCAACAGAAATCTATAAAATCTTTCTATCAAAACAGTTTTTTGGGAAAACAGGTTACTTAAACACACTAGCAAATTCCTTACAAATCATTTTTGAAGTAGTGTGGAACTTCAGTATATTCATTGTGTCCTTATTTTCTCTTCAAGTTACATGTGCTATTCATTTTAGTTGTTACTGTTGTTGTATACCCTCTAGTGATGTTATTTGATGCAGTTCGTTGTAATTCGCTTTGGTCCTCGCTAAAACTTACAAGCTTCATTCGCTCGAAGACATTTTAACCATTGTTCTGATAAAGTGGTTATATACAGCAGACAATTTAGATGTTTATGAACGAATTTGGAGCCATGCATGACATCCATATGAAATTCTACGTCTAACAAGGCTATTTAAGAACACAAGTTCATAGGTTAATGGTTTGTTTTGTAACAGCTTGCGGTGTTGGGCGAAACTACCCATAGCATAGCCTTTTATGTTTAATTTCCTTATCTCCTTATAAACATGTTATAAATCGACCATACACCGAGTTATCTGAAGTAAAACAGCCATGTAATTATGATATTAGTATAAAATGAAAACATTTGAAATAAAATGCTAAAAGTACATGTGAAAAGTTATTTTGTAACGTAAGATTCTTTTTGTGCTATGACTAACAGGATATAATATTAAAAACTTACAAGTGATTGTAAAAGTTTTACTTATCCTCCATTAAAAGAATTCATTGGTTGCTATGCAAATTAGTTCGATTATTTCTATCATGTAGTAGTCATTTAGTCTGGTTGGTATAAACGTTTTCTGATAAAGGACAAAGAAATGAAAGAAATGCATATTAGGTTTTGTAAAGGACTTTTTTGGTTGTTTTGTTTAGCAGCATATCAACTTCTGGGAGTTATTTAATACTGAAATCTAAATATTTTGAACACAATTTTATGCGTTCAACTACAGATAAAATGTATTGTTGGTTATTTTACTATAAATATATATTGTTGGTCCCTTTTTATATAAAAATATATTGCTAGTATTTTTACTACCTTCAAAGGATTTTGTTTTTGTTTGGGGGTTCACTATTTGCCCATAGCTGGGACCCCAATAGATGTTAGGGCCAACGTGGATTCTGGGGACCACAGTTATTAAGAGATGGTTCCACGCTCCTCAAAACCCCCAATCTCCCGATCAGCGTCCTTGTTTCTGGATGTAGTTTAATGTCAGGCCCAGACTGAACTTTTTGGTCAAGATCAGTCAGATTTTAAATTTTGAAATAAAACATAAAAACTTTTGGTAGGTTATCTATATTCTTTTATATCAGAATATATTTCTCACGATGACGTTTTCAGATTTCAATCAATTGTATTTATGATGTGGCTGATTTGTTTCCGGTATAGGAATTAATTAAATTTCTTCATTTATTCTAAAGAGCTAAAAATAGTTTCTTTTTTGACAAACGAGTAGTACAAATAATCTTTATTTCTAAAATGAGAAATCATTAATAATTATTAAGTATTTTTACGACAAACTTTCCACTGGTAGTTTATTATTTTTATCACACGTTTTTGTAGTGCTGTTCTTTATTGTATTCACTCATTAGAAATGTGGTTCAGCAAGCATATCAAACAGCAATTAGTTTTCGAAAAAAAAATCAGTGATTGCATATCGAATTCTTACAATTTATTAAATTCTTCAGAATATCTGGAATCCATAACTAACAGGCGTATGAGTATGCTTTTGTGATTGCTTGTTGAGCAAATTTCAGTCTCCTAATGAAAAGCAAATGAAGAGAAAGTATTTTTTTAATCAGTTCGCCCCAAGCAAGACGATAATGCTATGAAAACGCAAGGAGCTACTGGCAGTGAAAAAGAAATTAACAGAACCGGAAACCCAATCCTAAACAGGAAACAAGAGATAAACTTCCACTCCTGTTCAAAAGGACTGGGGAGGAGTGTGAATCTTACGATAGACGAACCTATATACTCCTATTCAGGAGAGAGAAAAAATAAAAATAATAAATAGTGTACATGTTTGTATATACAATAATATACAATTGCAATATTCTCAATGCGATGCAATTTACTCAAAATTAAACAAAGTAATTGGATTAAATGAAGTAGACATTGCAACTCAAAATATGCTAGGTTTCAAAATAGAGGATACAATATCACTGCTGAGACTCTGTATTAATGCCGAGTTGAGTGACAGTTGACTGAGAGAAAAGGAAGACGATATAAAACTGGGAATAGTATAGGATACTTTTTTTGTAATATTAATAAAATACCAATAATAGATTTTATGGGTTAATTTGAAGAATATATTTGAAAATAGCTAAGGAATGATTGATAGGGGTACGAAGAGACCACATAACTCTTGTATTAACGATAATGTTCATAAGTCTAACTGCTTTGAGCAGAAGTTCTTTGGAACGCCAATTTTTTAAAAAATATATTTTTACTTGAGTGATTTAAAACATATTAAGAAATGTCATCATGTGTATATGCAACGGGTAACAGCCTGGAAAGAGAAGTTAGCGAAGTGAGTTCGAAATCCAATCGAGTTCGTTATGTTCATTTGGTACAAATACCATTGGGAAAAGTATGGATCCACCTCTCTCAGCTAAGGGCTGGATTCTCTAACCTTGAATGGAAAACATTCTAGAGATAGTGACTCGATAACCCCACCACCACCATCAATTAGGCACAATGATTGAAATTCTTAAGTTATGTGAGCTACACAATCTATCGCAGGTGAAGATAGCGTTGAATTTGAAGAAGTTTCAGCAACACAAGACATAATATAGACAAACTTCCCAGTTTTAAAGGTCTACAGTGTGACAGAAAGGGAGAAATTTCCCAATTCAACATATCTTGTCAAGATATAAAAATGAATTTAATAAATATTTTTAACCTTCGGAGACCTATATATTGGCTGAAAAATAACAGACGATGGTAATATTGGTCGTGTACTTATAAGCAAACATTCAGTATTCATTGACCGAAGAGACAGTATGATTACCGGTTGAAATTTGTCAAATCTTTCTCTTAAAAACATTCTTCAGGAAAATAGGTTTCTCGAATCCAGTAGCTGTTATCGATCTTTCCAGTATTGATGGGGGTTTCCTTCCTAACCATGTATCAGGTCATCCCATAAGTTCTGTCCGAATTTTAACTTTTTGTTAAAATGAACGAAATTTAAAGAGTATTTTATAATGTCTAATGGAGCTGAACATTATTTTTATGTTGAGATGCATTTAAACTGATCAAAGTTTATTTTTAGAAAACAATAAAATTAAATTGTGTTTGATTAAAACCCTGCTAACATGGAAGTACCCAAGAATCATTTAAAGCACATAATGCTTTATGAGTTCAAGAAAGGAAACTCAGCAGCCGAAGCGACTAGAAACATTCACTCAGTTTATGGAGAGGAATGTGTGAATGAAAGAACTTGCAGAAGATGGTTTGCAAAATTCAGAGGTGGAGATTTCACCCTTAAAGATGAAGATCGAACCGGACGTCCAGTTGAGTTTGATGAAAAGCTTCTTGAAGCAACCCTTGAAGAAAATCCTGCTTTATTAGTTAAGGAGTTGGCAGTGGTTCTCAGTTCAAACCATACAACTGTTCATCGTCATCTTCAACAACTTGGAAAAAACTCCTAAACTTGGAAAATGGGTGCCTCCATGAATTGTCTGAAAACAACCTCAAATCCCGAGTTGACATCTGCTCTTCTCTCCATTCTCGCCAACTTGTTTCACCTTTTTTGGATACTTGTGACTGGCAACGAAAAATGGATCTTTTATCGAAATGTTAAGCGTCGTAGACATTGGCTTGGTAAAGGGGAAGGACCCCAGCCACAGCCGAGAAGGGAACTTCATGGGCAAAAGGTTCTTCTTTCAATCTTGTGGGATCGCCAAGGAATAATCCACTCTGAATTCTTACCACCTAATGCAACAATTAATGCTCAAATATACTGTCAGCAATTAGAGCGTTTGAACCAAGCTTTGAGGAAAAAAGACCCACTCTAGTGAATCGAAAAGGGGTGATGTTTCATCAGGACAATGCGCGACCCCACACAGCAAGAATCACGTCACAAAAGATCGAAGAACTTGGTTGGGAGAAAATTACTCATCCACCTTATTCTCCCGATCTTGCTCCTTCAGACTACCATTTGTTTCGTAGCTTACAGAATCATTTGGAAGAAACATCTTTTGTAACACAGGAAGAGGTTAAAACTGACATTTGTGAGTTCTTCGAATCAAAGCCAAAAGAATTTTACAGTAATGGAATTAGTAAGCTTGTTAATAGATGGAAGGAAGTCATAGATAATCAGGGAAAATACATTGTTGATTGAAGCTGTAATTAAATGTAACATTTGGTCACTTGTTTTCTTTATTCAAAATTCGGACAGAACTTATGGGATGACCTGATATTTGAAGTAGTGTGAAATATCAACATCTTGATATGTCATTATTTTCTCTTCGAGTTACTTGTGATATCAATTTTAATCGTCGCTGCTGTTTGTAGTCCTTGAGTAACGTAATTTCTGTTATTTGGTGAAGTTCTTTGTGGTTAGGTAGCACAAGGAAATTCATACTTAACATAAGGAAGAGGCAGTTTAAATTTCTGGGGCACGTAATAAGGAAAGAGGGGTTGGAAAATCTGATACTCACAGGACTGATTGAAGGGAAAGAGGGACAGAGGAAAACAGTGTGTAACATACTTGATGAGCTTCAGCAAATGGATGGCAGCCCAGGGTTTGGGAGAAATAACAAAACTTATTTAGAGCTACAAAGGACAGGAAGATGTGGAGGGCAATGATTGCCTACGTCATGTGTGGACACGACACATAAAAGAAAGAAGAAGCGCCAGTCCACAATGTGTAAAGAAGGATGGTCTTCGTCAAGATTTACAGGCTTCACTCACTCAGTCATTTTCTAACCATTGATCTTAGCAAGCAGTTGTATACAGCTAATAGACATATAACTTAAGGAGTTTGGCGCCATACGTGACATCGATAAAAAAAAATCTCGATCTATTTAAGGACATGACTCTAGTTTTGTAGCAATTTGCGATTATACCAATTTACGAGGGGGGGATTCAATTTTTTTTATTCCTTGAAAGTTTGTTTTTTTTCTCTGTTGTGATACGTTCATATTATTCTTGCATTTATTAGTTTGGGTGAAACACGAAGGATCGAACTTTCTCTTCAGTATTTAGGATTTTTGAGATCAGCTTGTTAACCATTTCCTGACGATGAAGCGAGCATTTCTTTCCTTTTGCGATCATAATGTTAGTAGAATTAATAGCAAATAAATACGAAATGATATCAAGCACTTTCGAAAAACATCTCTTTAAATATTCAAACCTTTAAATTATCGAAACAGGATTTAAAGCATCAAAAGATTCGCTTCCGAACTTGTTTACTCAGTTCTGTTGCAAATGATGTTATTTCAAACAACAGTGGGCTACCTTCATTCCAACCATTAAAAAATGTTAATTACCTTTTCGGCATTATGAGGAGAAAATAATCCTTTAGGCAAACAAAAGACCATTTGTATTTCCTCTCTCTATTATCCATACATGTACATTATATAATGGCTAATTTTCTAGCTTATCCTATAAGCTCACACACACATACACATACATACACACACACACACATATATATATATATATACAATACTAAAGAAAAAACAACTTAAACTTTTGAAAAGGAAATAAGAAAAATAAACGCTAAGAAAATGAGAAAGAGACAAAATGAAAATGGATCAATACTGTTTTGTTCCTTTGATTATTTTTCCCAGAATTTATTCCAATTAAAATTTCACTCATCCTTGCTTCATGAAATTTATGGACTATAGGTCAAAGCCAACTTTTTGGCTTTTCCTCAACTTGTATCGCTTATGATATTTTTTCTATATTCACGTCAATGTTGTATTGTTACATTCCAGTTAAACAATCTGCAAGTGAGATATCCGACTTGCTTACAATTTTGAAACATCCAGAACGGAAAGGCTTTAAAAAACAAGGAATAAAATAAACAAGTATTAAGAAAAAAAAAAGTTTATTTACACATCAACACTGATAAAGAGCTTACATTTAATAATGAACTTCGTGCTATAATTCAGTATATGGCAATAATTTGTATACAGTATACAGCGTGATCTAGAAATCTATGTATTCATTTAGCAGTTTGTTAATATGATAGGCAAGTACATCTGAAGATTTATGTCCTCTTCATAATGTGCAACGCTGCTTGAGGTTAATATAATCGTATGTATGTGAAAGTTCATTGTTTTTTGTGGTTTTTAATCATTTCACCCCAGGCAAGGTAGCAAAGCCAGTAACACACAGAGGGTTACCGAGTGCAAAAAAATATAAGAAAAAAATTGTTAAGGAGCGAGAACAATAAAAGAACAGAAAATAACGATTATCATTGCATTTCAATTTTTGAAGATCAAACTTGATTGGAAAGCAAGAAACTGGAAGAGTTCCACAAACGAGAAGTGTGATATAGAAGAAACAGCATAGAAATTACGATTAACACCTCGTCATTTCAGCTGTAAAATGATGAGATCCTGCCAATCTAGTCGTACGCTTAAATTCATGAAGTCGAGGTACTAAAGCGGGAAGTAATATTTATTTTGAAAAAAAGTGGCACAAGGCCAAAAGATGATGTAAAAGAATTGTGTCGTAGTAGATGCTACCTTCCTTACCCATAATTATAAAGGATGGGGAAAAAATAAATTTGTTTTTCCCCCTAAAACCACAGTGGGAATAGGAAAAGGATAATCTTCAATCTGTCTTTCTTAAACTTAGCTGTCAATGAGATTTTCACATAGGAAAATATTTACAATGTTTAGATATTGTAATTTGTTTGCACGCACGCACGCACGCACACACACACATATATATATATATATATATATTGACTGGATAGATGAATGTCAGTTGGAAATGTATGAAGATCTGCGAGTGCAATGCATAATAAATGGCTGGATAACCAATATATTGCCTCTTAACGCGGGATGCCGACTCGACCTTGGCATACCCCTATGATCTCGGATTGTCATCAACAAAAAAGTGTGAATATATTAAAGGGCTCCATGATTTGGTCGAGGCTCCATTTGCGTCTATCTTTCATTCTTGTACTGTGAGGGCAAAAAAATTGTCATTGTGAAGTACTGTTGATTTACCCTGGCTATTATTATTCAGCCCAGAAGCCATGTTTGCCATAGGGTCGTATCATCGTCTGGTAAAGGCTTGGTTAGAAACACTGTTGCTAATTCTGCAGTTGTAGTTATATGAATTTATTTTCTAATTCCATTTTTGTCTTTTATCATGAGGATTAAATTGAAGTAGCATGGCGCAAACGCGCGACTTTGTTCACTGGGAAAGGATTTAAATAATAGATTATATTATTTTCGTGTAAGGAATAATATTGTACGTTTGGGTCACAAGATATAATAGGTAAAAAGAATAAGCTGAACGTGAATGTTTGCCTATCACATAGAATAGGTGTTCTCTCAAAGAGGCCCCGTGCTCTCAGCACTCAGGACTCCCGCAACTGCAACCCGTACTGGAAAAATGTTTGGTTTTCTGTACCGCTCCGGTAAGTACCTGACTCCTTATTTTATCCTCTACGTTTACAAGAGCCAGATCAGCCCGAAAATAGAGTACTGCTGTCCAGTCTTCACTTTACCGTTTCAAAAAGATTATCTGCGTCCTTGAAGGTGATGAATTATTTTCCACCCTACAATCCCTTTTCTCACAGATGAAATGTCGCAAGCCTTTCTCTGCTCTATCACTATTTCCATGGAAAGTATTCAGACGAAATGCATTCCTTAGTTCCAGTAGTTCTAACCTTCACAGATAAGACCCACCATGCCACACACATTGTAGCAAACCACCTTCATTCCGTCCGTATTCCATTAGTGAGATGCAAGTTCCATTCGAACAGCTTCTTCCCACGAACCACTGCTTTTGTGGAACCGACTCCCAAGAGGATGCTTTCCTGATGCTACACTCTAAGTCTAGGATTAACCGTTATATTCCCTACTGTGTCTCCCATTTTATAACCCTCTACTTCGAAAAAGAACAAAGAGGAAACAGACAACAAGCTTCTACGACACTCTTCTTCATTCACTTCTGTTCCACATTATGGTATATATTGTTTATCCAAATAAATATTGAGTGCTGAGCTTTCTGGCCAAACTACACCCCCTAGCAAAGATTTTAAAATCTATAACTTACTGGGTTTTAATGATTATTTGAAAATTCGACAATCTGAAAAATCGGATTTTACTAAAAATATTAACATGCATCATTCAGTTTTTTAAGTGAGGTACTATAAGAGGATCTCTTCTGTTAATTCGCCCCAAATAATATAAAGTTATTTTTCGCAAGTATTAATTCACCTCAAGAAATTATAAATTTTAAATCACTTCTTTGTAATCATAAATTTTAAATCAAAATTTATTTGTTTGTTTTTTATTGAATTTTTTGCGTTCTTTTGAAATTATAAATTTTAAATCAAAATTTGTTTAGCTTACCTCGCAAAATCTCCAACCCTTAGAATGAAAAATTACCAAAAATCAGAGTTATTCATAGTTCTTAAATATTCGAAGTACTTTCAAGGAATTTTTTACCACTTAAAAAAAAAAAAACATTTAAAAATATGTTTCTGGCTTGTTTATCGGGGGTGAGCGCGAATGCTTGACCGCGCACTTAAAATAGCGCACCTAGGTCGCCCATATTTGGGGCGATCGCAAAAGTCATCCCAACCGGGGTGCCTCGTTCGAGGAGAATTTGGTGTGAATTTTAGTAAATATAAATTTTTATTTTGGAGTGAATTAACAAAATATCCCAATAAGAAAATAGATTTAAGTTTATACTTTTAAAATCTGTAGAATTATTTCTCCCTTTTCTTTTCGGACTTGACAATAAAAAAAAATTAGAAATAATACGAAATAATTTATTAGCTATATAATTCATGCCTTTTCGAAACTTTTTTGATTTTATAGATAATTTAATCTAGGGCTTGTGTATATTCACGACATATTATAAACCAAAAGTTTGAATTTGCCTTACACAAGTAGGGGTTTCTATTTAGTAGTGCTGATTATTATGAAACTTTTCAAAGAAGTAATTAAACAAGGCAAAAATGGATAACGACCCACAAAGTTCCAGACATACAATAACTATCACTTTTGTCAATCAATCAGAGATACAGTCAAGCAGAGCACAGTAACCCTTATTTAACCCACCCGCCAAACCGACATATATATATATTGATTTTCCAGCAAACTTTCATAGCTTGTCGGATACGCTCTAGGTAAGTGATCAGACAATACTCAGCAATGTTCCTATAACACGCAAATTGTGAGTTACAATGAGATATTTAAGGACCTAAATCACACATCTTCTCTTCGCTACCAGAGCGGACTAATGGCAGGAATATCGAGATTACCAAAACCTTTGCAAAATTCCAACTGTAATGAGTTATATCAAGAAGTTAACATAATATCTTCCCTGCACAAACGATTCTAATATGGCGAAGCAATTTTCATGAGTTATACTATAACTCACTGGGAATCTCTTCAGTTTTAGTCTCAATCAAAACGGGAAACGTTTCTGTTATCCTTCAGAAATCAACTGCAAATTCTCTTCCTAATGAAGCAAGAAGAAATGCAGAACATTTTTGTGTTCCACAAGAATAATTTGTATAAATTTCATTTCATAATAACCTTCATGTAGGTTAGTTTTACGATTATTAATCATATTTAATCCGTAAAGAATTAAATAATATCAAACAAAATTATCAATAATGAGCACCTTAATTATATAGTCGATAAGCACATCAAATTTCATTTAAACAATAGTTTTAACATTAAAAACCATAGTCATAAACATAGTATTGACAATAACGCTATCAACATATATTACCAAAATCAAATACACCACAATTACAAAAAAAGACGAAACAACAATAAATAAATCATCATACATAGATATATAAAACCAGTACATCAGATTTATTATTTACTACAAAAAATAGAAACTAGCAACTTAGTTATTAAAAATAATATATCCCAAACTTCCAACCCCTATATAAAAAAAAAACAATCCTGTATATGAATATAATTGCCCACTCGGATAATGCTTCTCTGTAAATAAAAAAATACAGAAAACGTCTTACATAGAATATACCACAATCACGCTCTCAAAACCAGCGTGCCATCAGACAACACATTAATAAGCAGCATAAAGATCATAGTAACATTAGACAGCTACTCAGAAATAATACCAAAATATTAGCAAAATCAATTGAAACTAGACTTATGATTCTTGAAGCAATATTCATACAACAAATATCAATCAAACGTCAATAAATAAAACAATTGTAACTTGAGTCCGCCTACTCAAATATATATATATATATATATATATATATATATATATATATAAAAACGTCAAACCTCGCTTACAACACTCACTAGTCGTACTAAACTCACAAATTGTCTACCTACCCTGATGATGACTTAAGAAAGTCGAAAACTTGGACCATATTTTTGTACTTTTCTTCCGAAATGAACTTTGGACAATTTATGATGGAATTTTCTTATTGTCTGAGAATGATTATTTGTAATTTGAAAAAGTGATATCATGAAATTTAATCGACACACAATGTCTGTTGTTTTTAATAATATTTGCGTTAAAGAAAATTTTCTGCCCAAATACACAGAACAACAAGACTGATGAAGTATTTGCTTTGTCACCAGCAGAAAAAAAATAAATTTGTTCCCTGGCTTATCTCTATTACATATTTTCGTGTCGACAATAAAAACCTTTTAAGTTCAATTTTCATGACATAATAACTAATTTTAATAAACGTTTTTTATTTGATATTTTTTATATCCCATTGCCCTTCATGACCTAGGTAATTATGGCTCTCCACAGATTCCTTTTCTTTACTATCTGAGAATTGCCATGCTTTCTGGGAAAAATGGTAGTGAGTTCCCCTTGCCTACTTTACATAATTCAAATACATTTTTCATTTCTATTAATATTAATATTAAAGGAGTCCATCCAGTTATCGATGATTACCCAACCTAGCACAGGTTACTCAGGTTGGTATGGTTGCAATGGTTTGCGCTGGGTCACGGAAATCTTCTTTTCTTACTCCTACAAGTGTGTGACATCTGGGGAGAAAAAGCACGCCATAGGGGGTGCCAGATAATACCAGATAGTACTAAGTCATTAACTTCCTTCTCCGGATATTCCAGGCTGGTTTGAATTAAGATTTTTCCTTCTCTTCGGCCGGTTTCCACCCAAGAATATAAAACCTGTTTACCATAGCAGGAGTGAGGTTTGGGGGGGTTATTGGGGAGAAAAGATGGATTCATACTTTTGTGAATGATATTGGCACGTAAGTGAATGTAATGAATTCGAATGGGATTCAAACTGAGCTCTTCGATTCCTCGAGTCGCAATCCACCGTGTCTCCAAAAAAGCGTTATACGAGATTTAGGATGTTTTGGTCATTTGGCCGGACCGAGGACTTTTCAGCACACACTCTATTTTCTATTCGTCTCCTTGCATTTTCTTACAAAATTCGGATAACTCACTAAGTTCACTTAATTGAGAACACACAAGTAGATTACAAAAAAATTTAAATTGATCATTGGGTGAAGTAAATCCACGTAGGTATCTCATATTCTATGCACAGAGAGCAATACTGACGACTTAGGACATATTAGTTTATAAATTTTACCTGAATTAAGTAAGCTTTATTTATTTTAGTTTTATAGAAATATTCTTCGTCAACCCTGCCTCGAAGACCGAGTAGTAAAATTAAGAATTGATAGTTGATTTATTGTAGACTTTTTACATTCGAATGATGTCATGAGAAAGAAAAGGCTTGTCTTAGATTTCTCTCCGATTGAAATTTGGTTCTTCTTTTGTCTATTAATAAAAAGGGGATGCTGTCGCTACCCTAACTCGAAGAAGATCAGGTTGACATCGTAGTTTTTGCTTCCATTACTTAATGAGACACACCTTAACTAGCATCAGGGCTTCGCATTCTGTTCATTGCCAAAATCGTTTGCCACAGAAAAAAATCAAGTTCCCCTTCAGTTTTGTTTTGCATGCATTGAAAACCAATTCAAAGAACGGTGCCATAAAGAAGCCAAAATTAGAAGACAGGAAATTTAATTCCGATTGAGATGAAAAGAAAAAAAAACTCGTCGCATTTAACTGTATTTCTCTTTATTTGCCTTTTTATTATGTATGCCTTTTTGTTAACTGTATTGACTTATATCTTTCATTTTTAAACTCCTCCCTTCATTAGAAACAGTTCTTTTATATCCATTTATTTTTCTTTCTGTTTCGTGTTCTTTCTTTGTCATCTAAGACTATTTTTTTTAAATTTCCCCTTCTTTCTGAACTTCGTCTTTTCTTTTTCTTACTTAACGTCTTGTTTTTCTTCGTTTTTTACTTTTTCCTTTTCAACTTACATTATTCATGCCTTTCCGTTGTTTTGTTTTTTTACTTGTTTTTGTCTTTACTTTTCCCGATTGCTTTCTCGTTCTCTTCTTTTTTGTACTTTTTAAATTGCTCACAGTAGGTAGCAAGTGATGTGAATACAGTTGATTGTTCGTCAGTTAAATCATAGGCGAATTCAAAATGCTTTCTTTTGGTTTTTGTAAAAGAAATATTTAACTTAGCTTTTTTTTTTTTTTACTCATATTCTATGTTTCTTTTATTAATTTCAGAATTTGTCCATCATTACTGACCAGTTTTTTTTGTTTTTTTTTTCGATATTAGTTATTGAATAACTTTTTGTGCATCTTGCTAGAAAGCGTGTTGTCGTCTGTTTATGAGTAAGCATTTGCTTATTTTTGTTTTGATAACTGATTTTAAAAGTGGCAATCAGTTATTGTAACAATAACTTGACGTTGTTCACACATATCATTGCATAGAAAAAGTGCAAAAGAAAAATAACAGGAACCAAACTGAAAAGAAATAGAAAAGGAGTAAAAAAAAAAAATATTGAGAAATAAAAATGAAGGAATTGGAATAAAGGGCAATCGAAAGTAATAGAATTAACAAAAGTGAGAGTAGGACAAATGAATGAAATAAAAAATAAAGGCTAATAATGAGGGGTGGAGGATTGTTGAGAAAGGGAAAAGTGAGAGGATGAAAGAACAGAAAAAGAAGAGAGAAATAGAAAGAAACTTCTGAAAAAAATCAGAAAGTGATAAAGAGAAAAATCTTTGGAAATAAAGAAAAAAGTCAAGTTTGATAAAAATGTGATAACGGTAGAACTACAAAGTGTAATTAAATTTTTTTATTTCGTATCGGGGAGAAAAGTGCAGAAGGTCCTGAACAGAGAGATTTTAAGATTTCTTTTAAATGTTTCTAAAAAACGAAAATTGAAAACGAAAGACACATGAAAACGAAAGACACATGAAAACGTCTTCTTGCTTAAAAGTGCGCAGTACTTAAGAATTTGCGCTTCCACATTGAAAAGTTATGTTATTTTGAATTATATTATGTAGCTTTATATAAAACTGGAGATGTATATTCTCATAACGTAGCAGTTATTGACCCGGAAACTAGAATCGGCATGCTCAATTGAAGTTCCGGTCGGGTTGGTCGAATTTATTTCGCACAAATACTCTTGGGAAATATACGAATCCATCTCTTCTTCATTAAGCTATAGGTTAAATAGCAGCACATACTGAGTTTTCTATCTTTGGTTGGCAACCAGTCTAGAAGAAAGGAAGAAAGACGACTCTGAATTCAGAAGCAGTTATGAGAGGAGGCGACAAAAATACTTACCCCTGATACCTCAGAGTGACACTATCGGTGTACGACTGTGATCCTAATTCTCTACAATAGAGTTTAATGCTACTAACGGGCTGGTGGGAGTTAAAACTTTATAACTTTGTTTTGTCGGGTGATATCCCAATTTTCATAATGGATGCGGGTTTTTTTTTTTTTTTTTTTGCAAAATATTTCTACTTAAAAAGAATATCTAATTTTGATTTTTTTTTTTTCCTAATTCTTCTTGGATCATTAAAAAAAAATTTTTTTTTGTCAGAAAAAATACGTTTTTTCAAAATACTAGTTTTCCAGATTTACCTTATTCAATGTAAATTGTAATCGGTGATTATTGTATTTCTTCTCCATCCATACACACACACACACACATATATATATATATATATATATATATATATATATATATATATATATATATATATTTGAATATACATATTATCCCACGTCAATAGTACGACTCGGAGTCTTATGCAACTACGTAATCTTCGGGTGCAGGATATTCACTAACTGAAGCGTTATAAAATTCGCTTTCTCATGATGTTGATTTAAAATTATGCATTAATGATTAAGACTTTCATTTTATTATTGTTGTCTATAATATTTAAATTAATTATTTATAATTTATATCGGTCAAATTCTTAAGTTCGAAAGACAAAAACTTAATTTTTTGTAATAATTAAAAAGAAATTCAATGTAAACACGCTATCAAGGGGGAAAACTCCTCCCTAAACCATACTATGGAAAGGGAGACAGATATAACTTATGTTTGTTAGAAAAACTTATTATCTTAAAGTACTTCAATAACCCTAACTTACTGAACAAAAGGAGTGAATGATGACCATATGTATACCTAAAATTAAGCACTGCTCAAGCAGATTGACCCCGATTAAAATAGATTTTAAAATAGATTTTAGGAATATTAATATATGTAACTCCTATTAATATACCTATAATTAACAGCATTTTTCATATACATATACACAAATATAATTTCATACTATAGATAGTAATTGATTATTATTTTATTACGTATGTATATGTAATTTTACATTTGTAAGTGTATGGCTAGGTTCTAAATGCATTAGATATATTGTCTTAAACTATAATTATGTGAACATCGTGAGAGCTAAGTTTATTCCATAAGACATTATCTTACATAAATGCAAATATTTTTGTTAATTATCTAAAATATTTTTTTTTAATTTCGTCTTTCCAACTTAAGAATTTGACTGATAAAAATTATAAATAATTAATTTAAATAGTATACACAACAATAATAAAATGAACAAGCCTTAAGACACAATTATAAATCAACACCACGAGAACGCGAATTTCATAACACTTAACGGTCAGTAAGTATCCTGCACCTGAAGATTGCGGAGTTGCATGAAAATTCGAGTCGTGCTATCGACGTGGGATATTATGTATATTCATTAATATAGTTAATACTCTATTATATAACACTGAACACTGTTTTTTATAACACTTGAGAAATATATATATATATATATATATATATATATATGTGTGTGTGTGTACGTGCGTCTACGTATGTTTTTTCTCATACTGATATCTATCTATCTATGTATCTATAATATATATATATATATATATATATATATATATATATATATATATATATATATAGATTAGTCTGAGGTATAGATTTGTATAGCCCATCTTCGATAATTAAAAAATGTTGTATGATAACAAACCGCTTCTCAAGATATGGAGAAGCATTGATGATTTTTAACTTATTAATAATTTTGAATATTCTTCCCGCGAACATGTACAAGAGTGAAAAGAAGTAAACAGTTCAATTCGTTGCGCGCCTTCACCAGCAAAAGAAATACTAACTTTTAAGGTATATTCTGGAGGAACATTCTAGAACATTTACATACTCTAGAATGCTCTTGGAGACGATACGACTTCAAATTTAGTAATAGCGAATAATCTGCCTAAAGGCGAAACTTGGAAAAATAAAGAAACGTGGCTGTAGAGATTCTTCTCTGGACGCTATAGTAAGATATTTGTAGATTTTTGCGACCAAAGAAATCAATTATATCAGAGCTCAAGCTGCGCAGTCCCACTTGGAGGCCGGGAACGGAGCGAACTCGTTAACACAAGTCTACAAGTACATGCATTATTCGGCTCGTTGGGAAGCAAGTCGACGCTTGGAGCCATCTCCAAACACCTCGATCGGCGACCGAAGACCTACGTTACTTACTACCAACAGAGAAATATCGTTGACATACAATACATACATATACGTATAAGCACACACGGTCCTCATCCTACTACTACTGAGGGACTTATTTATTAAACTTACCTTAGCATAATTATGAGGCACCTAGTGAGGTTCGAACTCACTATACGTTAGTAATGATCGACCAGAGAATCTCCTATGCCTAGGAGTTCTTTTAAAATAGTAAAATATAGCTTAGGTTTGACACATGGTCATATATATGAGCCACCTATTGAGGATCGAACTAACTCCTCAATATTGATGATCCTCTTGACAGTCTATTTAGCCATGGCACTAGGATTAGGCAACCAACTCTCTCTCATGCTATAAGGACGAAAAAAGAGTAAAAGAAAGAGTGAAGAGAACTGAGCTATAAATGCATCAGAACGCATATTTTTTGGTGTGGAAGACTAGGACATTTGGCAAAAGATTCCGTATATCCTGCAAGAGGAAAAACGCACATACTGTAACTAACTTATACAATCAATTTTCACTTCTACACAAGAGTGATGTACATGTGAATCTTTTCAGATATAATGATGCTCGCAATTCTGTGTGCGATGATGATGTTTACGGATTTACTATTGAAGCAGGAAAGTCGCCTGCTGTCATTGATTTCATTGTCGATGGGAGATCAACACTCAGCTGTAATTGATTCTTGTTTTAGTAGCAATATCATTGACAAAGGGACATGGAAAAACATGAAAAGGAAAAGAATCAAATGCAAAGCACAGGCAAATAGAACGAGCAAACAACTCTTTGCTGGTGGCAGCAACACTCCACTGAGGATTTGGCGAACATTTAAAGCTGATATTTCACTGTCAGACTGCCCGGGGAACAAAACGTACAAAACACAGTTTGTAGTCATAGACGGGAAAGGCATTTCACTTCTGGGGAAGAAAACGGAAGAAAAATTGTGCCTTTTCAGAATCGGGTTTCCTCTCATTGAATCCGTGGTCAAATGTTAGTGTCGAAGGAATAATTCAAAGAATTGTTTAGAGGTTTGGGAAAAACGAAAGACAATCAGGTTCACTTACACGTGAAGCTGGGCATAAAACATGCCGCTTAAAAATGTCCGAAGAATTCCATATAGAATGTGACCCTTAGTCGAGAAGAGAATAGATTAGTCGGAATTAATCGATAGCAGAAGACCCGACTTCTGTTAATGGTCATGCCAAAACCGAATGGCAACTCAGTGTGGATATGCGTCGGGTGAATGAAGCGGTTGAACGTGTAAGATTTTCCTATTCGAAAATGTACCGGTAGAACTTAAATTATTTTTGTTTAAGTTGGACCGCATCATAGGTTTTTACCAACTTGAACTGAATGAAGCCTCGCATCCAGCCACACTGATACTGACATTAGTCTATTTCTGTACAAGCGACCCATGTTCGGAGTGACACCCGCACCGGTGATTTATCAATACACAATACAGTAGACGTTTCAAGGTTGCATCGATGACGGCTGGCATAAACATTTTGGCAGATACAGTCGAAGAACATGAACGTTGACTGTATAGCGTGCTTGTCAGACTCAAGTAAAAAGGTTTGATAGTGAACAAAGAAAAATGCGAACGCCGCATGATTCAGCTTAAATTTATGGAAATTCTCTTGACTGAGAAAGGCGTAGAACCGATTGAAGCGGATGTTGTTCCGGAAGTTGAATGACCACAATGCCTAGCAGAAGTTCGTAGTTTCCTTAGATTTATAAAATGCAATGGATGATTCATCAAGAACCTCGCAACAAAATCAGAAACGCTCAGAAAACTTACAAGGCAAAATGCGATATTCAAATGGAACGAAAAAGACGAAAAAACATTGACTTAAAAATGTAATCACAAAGGCAGAAACGATGGATTCTTTTGATCCGAAAAGAGACTTAGGCGCGCATTGCAGCTGACACCAGTTCAGTGAGATTAAGAATATTTCTGTTTTAGGTGCAATGCGGTGACAAAAGAATGATCTTGTACGCGAGCTGTATTCGAAAAGACACCGTTCATTCTTTCTGATAACATGAAAAGAAGCACTTTCACTTCTATAGCCTTGCTAACGATTTCACAAATATATGTCTGAGGTCGATTTCACCCTTGATACAAATTACTGTTCGCTACAGTTAATCTCCTCTAAAAGGTCGAAACCTTCGACAAGGATTGATAGATGAGGGCTGAAGTTGCAGCACGACACTTTCCGTGTAGATTGAAGGCCAATGGTTGCAAAACGTTGTTGATTCATGTTATCACGCCTTGTAAAGAAGGAAAGAGAAGAACAACATGACCGTAGCATAACTGAAGAATACGTTTACTATTCTGCCGACAGAGGTGGTCCAAAAGAAATGACTGTCCATGTGATTGAAGGGACGTCTTCAGTAGATGAGAATTCGACAACAGACCGATTGTTCCAACTCCCTATGCCAAACTCTGAGATAAAAACTTATCACTCATGCTAGACTGGTTTTTCGAATAGTGTAATTTTTTATGCCAAGACATATATGCAGATAGTGTAGCAGTTAACGGCTCGGAAGGAAAAATCGGCGTTACGAGTTCGAATTCTGACAGCGTTTGTGAGATTTCCTTTCACAAAAAATACTCTTGGAAAAAACTATGATTTTATTTCTTTTCCCCACCAGCCATGGGTTAAATAGCAAGGTAGAATTATTTCTCTAGCCGTGGCTAGAAAGCAGGCGAGGAGAAAGACAACTCTGTTTATTCAAAACCACTTGGTGTTCTAATTAAAATGTGAAATGGACTGTCGAACAGGCAAAAGCAAAGTTTTGTTCTGATCCACTCTCCTCTTTCTGTCTAGCGTATGTTTAAAAATATTAGTTTAAACTTCGTTAGAAGAGACTTGAAGCAATCTAGTTCTACAGAAGGATGTTGAGAATACCATGGACGGAATATGTGGGCAACGGCGAAGTTTTAATATGGAAACAAAAAGGTCATTTATACTTAACATCACGAAGAGACAGTTACGGTTTCTAGGAAACATAATGAGGAAAGAGGGACCGAAAAATCTGATACTCACAGGATAGATTGAAGGCAAGAGAGACGGGAAAATAATGCATAACAAACTTAGTTTAAGTAAGTGGATGGCGGAACAGAGTTTGGGAATAAACGAATACCAAAAAGTCTCAAGGAATGCATCGTGAACTTGTGCTTGTAGGTCACCAGGGAATAGTGAAAACTAAAGAAAGAACGACTGAAAAACACCGATTGGTAGTCTGGAATTAACAAAAACATGGAGTGACTTGTATATTCGTGTTATGAGTGCCAGTTCTTGATGCTTGGACTCAGAGCCAGAATAAAGTTTGGAATTGACCTCCATGGACCCTTTCCCAGTGTGGCAACTGAACTTGTGGTTTTAGAATACGACAGCCATTATTTCAAAATAGCCATCTTTAGTTCTACAAAAGCAGCATGTATTTTGAAACTTTGGTAAACATGTTCACGACTCACTGTCTACTTACGTCACTGAAATCAAACAATGGTCTATCCTATGTTGTGACCAAATTCGTGGATTTCATGAAAATGTATGACATTCAGTAAAAAAACATGACACCATTATGATTTGAGGTAAATAGGGAAATAGATCAGCAAAACAGAACGTTTTTAAAAGCAATCAAAATTGTTCAGACAGAAAACAGAAAGTTGAAGAAGTAAATGGGCAAGTAATCTGATTGCTTACCGAAGCACTCTTCACCAGACAACTAGCATTCTACCACCATAACTCATATTCAAGTTGAACCGGATTAAAGTATCTCTGGTTGCGGTTGTTGTTACTACTACTACTACTACTACTACTATTATTATTATTATTGCATCTTGCTTCAGCAGATAGTCACATTTTTGTTTTGGTTGATATTTAACAAGTCAAGTAGATTAGAACAAGTGGGAGTGATCAGTTTTTTTAAATGATTGTCAATTGATTTGTTTTTTGATTTATCAATCCTTTGTAAAGTCGAAATATATTTTGGATTGTAAGAATTTTTTTCGATTAAATATTGCATTGAATTATTTTTAAGATAACAATTATGTTTCCAGATACAAGTCCTACATCTTAACCCATAGCTGTGGGTAGGCTATAGATTCATACATTTCTCAAGGGTATTTGCGCATAAGAAACCCTACTGGAATTCGAACTTAGCTCTCTGATTTCTCATTCAAAGCCACTATCCATTACACCATCTGTACATCCACTCAGCATTTTCATAGAACATGTTTAATATTCCTTTCAACACATTCACATGAATGAAGGATCTGGATCCAACTCGACCATATTGTGTCTTGTACTTAAAAAATCCTGCTTTAGCTTTGTTGAAAGTGCTTCACTCGTGTCTGGCAATTAATGCTTCTTCTGCCAGCCTTTCTATGTCTTGTACTGCATTGGATGATGAGGTTCTTGTCTCCATTCTTTTCCATCATTCAATTTATCTTTAGGTGTGGATGTAATGGGTGAATTCCATTTGTTAATTCTTCCACTGTAGCAATGCGATAAAATTCCCAAAGAAACGGCCAAGCAGTACACAGAAGAAGAACGACATGCAAAAGAGACAAATTGCTAGTGATGAAGTAAATCTGCAGCAAAAGAAATGGCATAAATTAAGAAACGCTTTCAAACAGGAACCGCATAAAGATATTGAGAAGTTAGGTTCACAAGTGCTCATCTTCTGCTGGTATCCAATATGAGAGAAGTGTGACACATATGCAAAGAGTGCATTCTCGCAGAACACGTTGAAGAAGTCTCAGTGTAAGAACTGAACTTAGAAAAGATAGACACATTAAAACAAACCAATTAAACAGACATTTTAGCACAATAATACTAGTAATCAAACTATGAAAAAATGTGTGAAAAACTTTTGAATTAAGTTGGGCATTATGTGTAAAAACAAACCTGTGAAGATGTCACAGACAAAAATTAGATATTATACATAATACTATAACTTTTCATTTGATTATGCAGAGTTTTTTGTGAAATCTTTTAACTGAATTTTGGAGATGAGCAATTATTGTTATTATGCACTGCTTACTCAGTATCTGTCTATATTTCTGAGATGAGTTATTATATACACTATTTACATTATTCGGACTATTGTCCTCATCTTTGTCACAACATTTTGGCCAATGTATGCTCTGGCCTTCTTAAGGAAAAATGTCACAATGAATAAAGGCATTGGTTAGATCCACTGACAGGACCGAAAAGATTTGTGGGTTCAATACCTGGTTAAGCCAGTGGAGAACTTTGAAAGGGGAATTAACAGGAGATAACTGATAACTGACATCCATTAGACATGGCACATGGAACTAGAACAGTCTACCCCAGCGAGCAAAATAAACGGTTCAGTTCGACATTCCAACAACCTGAAGAAGGCTGGAGTATACATCGACCAAAACGTTGTGATAAATATGGCAACAAAGATGAGGACAATAGTCTAAATAATGTAAGTAGTGTACACTGCTTACTCAGATTTATATCCTTATCTTGATTATTAGACTCACAAAATTTAGGACATTTTAGCCTCCAGCTTTCTTCAGGTGTCTGCTGTAGTTGGTAAACTTCCAGGAATTTCAAACTGAATCCTCTAATTATTGGTGATAGATTAATTTTATTCTACAAAGCGTATCACATATTAGTTAATTCTTAATTGCAACTTCTCTTATCTTTTACACCTTTGTTCTATCTAATGCAAGGATTTAATTTCCAGATAACTTGATAGGTTTAAGCAATGCTTTTACCCACAAGAACATTTAGTGACGGAAACTTGGATCTTTAAACCTAATATACTGTCTGCTTCTTTAACTGAATCAGAATAGATAACTTTACACTACATAGATGATGGAATGTTTTTGTTTGAGGCCTATGCTCTTCTCATGTTTATTTCTTGGCTAAGCCCACTGATGAGGTCATTAGAGCGTAACACAGGCACTAGTATTCTCACTCAGCTTATCTCTCCAGGCTGTTTTCTATTATTTTGATGAACTTCCACAGGGTTTGTGACCATCCTACCAACTTTTCTTTCTATATATGATCAGCCATAACTGATTTCATCATTCCCACCCCACCAGATTACAAATTTCTTCAGTCTCACATTAAGGAAGCAATCAGTATCTCCTTTATATTCTTAGATGGTTACTATATACAAATGTCTTAAATCTATATGTGCACATTAATAGTACATTCATAAAGGCCAGTTGATCCTTTTTTGCCATTATGAAATATATTGAAGGCCTTATTTAGTTCAAATCAGGGCAGTATTTATATATATATATATATATATATATATATATATATATATATATATATATATATATATATATATATATATTTCTGTGTATGGATATAAATTATGTCAAACCTTGTTAAGATTCTTGGACAAGATCCTCAATATACTCAGGTCAGTTATATTCTTGTCCTAAGAGGACAGCAATTCTCTAGAACTAGAGTAGTCATTTAATGAAAGGGAGAAAACTTCAAAGACTAATATGCTAGGACCATACTGCCACTATCTCATGTCACTGGGTCATGATATGTAAGCCTTTAATTTAAATGTACATGCCACACCCCAACGTTAAAGTTTCTATATCTGTCTAGATTTCTCAGATGAGGTATTGTAATTATTTACACTATTTACATTGTTCAGACTGTTGTCCTCATCTTTGTTGGCATATTCACAAGGTTTCGGCCATTGGACACTCCAGCCTTCTTCAGGTGATTGGAATTTTAAACTGAACCCTTTAAATCTTCTCTATTACAAACTTGAGAGATTTTCTATGCATCTCTTTTAAAAGTTGTGGAAGAACTTGGGGTAGCAGGGGAAAACCCTTCTTTTAATTTTAAATTTTACTATTCATGGCAAACATTGGCAAGAGAATTTGGTGGTAAACAGTGATTTAATTTATTGTAAATGGATTCCAGAATAAATACCAAAACGACAAAGTGGAGTTGTAAAGGAACAAAGAAGTTGTGGAGAGTCATGATCATCAGTGCCCTGAAGGAACATGGCACATAGGGAAAGAAAATAAGCCACTGAAATAAGATTTTTAAAATTTGATGACATGAAGAGATTTTAGTATTTTATCTTGTAATGAAAATTGTAGGTTATGACATTTGCTAAATCAAGTGCAGAAACTTATTTGCCCACCAACCGGATGACCAGTGACTTGAAATATATTTCAAAATTGAATCTTGTATTTGTGCTTTATATGTTTGAGTAAAAGCAGTGTATATAGTCGTAGGTGAGTGCATAGCAAAAAAGTCTCTGCAAACTTTTTTTTTTTAAATATATCATAGAAATCAAAGGTATTTCAAATATTTGCATTTCATTTCATTGAAAAGATGCCCATATTTCAAATGTCTACAGGGAATATATACAAGAATGTTCTTGAGAATTTAATTTGTCAAATCAATGAAAAATATATATAAAATTTTATACAAAAATATTAATTGATACATTTAAGATTCATATTTATGTTCAAAATTTCTGGATTACTTAAAATTGAAGTTTTAAATTAAAGATTAAAAAGTAAGCCAGATTATTAAACTAAAAATGCCTAACATTTACAATCCCTCTCCCTAGCTTGGATGTGTGGGTGGTGTAGTGGATAGTGAATCAGAATTATTAATCAGATGGCCAAGTTTCAATTCCCGTTAAGTTTGTGATATTCATTTATACACAAATACACTTGGGAAAGGTATGAGTCCACCTCTTTTCCCCCTCCCCACCAGCCTTGAATTAATTAGTAAGACTTTTATTACTAAAGCCATGTAAAATTCTTACAATCTAAAAGTATTTTTTGGCTTTAAATAACTTTTTAATAAGCCATAGAAAATGAATGAATCACTCAATTTAGTAGAGATACATTTTTATGTTTCCTTGTATTGCAATCTGTTTACATTTGGAGAAGATTTATTTGGGGTCATTTTTTTTACAATGATGTTTACCCTGTATAAAGCCATGAGCCACTCGAGGTAGAGGGTTACAGAGTAAGAGGCACAGTTTATACTGATATGTGTGGAAGATAACAGTTAACCTGAGACTCAAACAGTCTAAGATTGTAGTGATCAGGAAAACATCCTCTTGGAAAGCTGCTTGTGAAAAGTAGCTAAAGTAGAATTTACATCTCACCCCAATGGAATACAAAGGGGAATGAGGGTGGTTCTCTATAAAGTATGTGGCATGGCAAGTCTTAGTCGGGAAGGTTAGAACTGGTGGAACTAAGGAATGTAGTTTGTCTGAACACTTTCTATAGAAATAGTGAGAAAGCATTGAGAGACTTGCAATCTTTCATTTGTGAGAAAGGAGTTGTGGGGTGAAAAAATAGTACCAAATTAAAAGCACTTCAAAAAATAATAAAATGATGTTTCAACCCCCTCATTCATATATATGTAAATTTGTGCACATCTCAAAAATTTATAATATTTTAGAAATGATCGATATATTTTGTGAGTTTTTTTACAAAGTGAAAATTGTATATATTCTAGACTCATTACAAGTAAACTAAAATGTTTCAAGCATTCTTAATTTAATTTTTGTAACTGTATACTAAATCTCAAAAAATGGAAAAAGTAAATAATAAAAAATAAAAAATCTCAAAATATTCCATTTTAAGTTTGTGCATATAACTATTTCTGCCATATAAATACTATGAATCACTCAGTCTAGTTTAGTACATGTGACCACAATCATGGGTCTTACTTCTGATTTGACAGTTATCCAGGTTTTCACTGTCACTCTTCTTTTAAAGGCTAAGCCACAAGGTCATTGCTGAAAGGGCTGACTGTTTATAGAATGCTGGATATTATATCGATTGAAAGTTGACTGGAAAAGGTGTGGTAGAAAAATTTCACAAACAAAGGAATACCGACTACCTTGAGAGAACTGTCAAACAAACCTGATACAAGAACTTAGGAGAGCCTCACAAAATACAAACTGAGTCTAGAGTCCGTGCTTCAAGAGCTTCCGTGCAAGATATATCTGGGAAATGGGATAAAAGTATCACATGGCTAATATCAAGTAACTCCTGAAACAGAGACAATGTCTGGAACATCTTAGCTACATAAAGAAGAAAAAGAACCAGACTGTTTCTCACTGGCTAAATGTCTTCCTTTCAGATGAACACAAATTTGCAAAATTTAAGTCTAAAAGACTAGAAAAGAGGTAACTTGCAGCCCAGTGTTAAGTTTTCAAAGTTTATTTTCATTATTTGCAGTGTCATTTCACTTGCTGGTGTTGGTTGACTATGTTCTATCAAGTCCAAAATCAATACAGCCATCTTCCAGCAGATTTTACAGCACTTTAATGCTTGTATCTGCAGACAAACTTTATGGAAAGAGTTTGATTTCCTTTTCCAGCAGGATGTGGTACCTGTCTCCAATGCCAAAACTATAAGTAACTGATTTGCTGAAACATAGTATTATTATGCTTGACTATCCAGACAAATATGAACCCCATAGAGAGTTTATGGGTTATTGTCAAGAGATGAGACACTGGGCCCAACAATACAGATGGGTTGAAAGCTGACATCAAAGCAACATGGTCTTCTATAATATCTCAGTAATGTCACAAGCTGATTGCTTTGATGTTATCACACACTCTGATGCAGTAATTTCTGAAAAAGGAACCCCAGCCAAGTACATAAATTAACATGTTTTTAAAGAAGTACAAATTTTTTATATTGTAAACTCTATATGCTTATTGATCTTATGAAATATTCTATTTTGAGATGTTGTATTTTTGATTTTGATGAGCTGTGAACTGTAATCATCAAAATTAGGATAAGAAAAAGGCTTTAAATATTTCATTTTATGTGTAACTAGCAGCATGGCCCAGCGTTGCCCGTGCTTGATTCAAAAATCGTACGACTCATACAGCAATCGCTATCACTTGACTTAAAATATTTTTGCCCTTCCTTGCCTTTAAAGGAGTGCCCTTTGCTGTGCTGATGTTGCTACATGCCTTACTTCTTGCCTATCTTGCACTGCAAATTTCGTCTATGCTCTATACTAAACATTAAATCTGTTACGGAAAAAGAACTAAACAAAATAAACACAAAACAATCAGCTTTAAAAAAGGACTATGTGGATAGGTAGGTCAGTAGGTATTTTATTTTCCATTCATGTTTTTTACTGTTCATAAGAATAAGCATTATTTACATTATTCCGACTATTGTCCTCATCTTTGTTGCCATATTTATCACAATGTTTCAGCCATTGTACACTCCGGCCTTCTTCAGGTGGTTTGAATGTTGAACCGAACCCTTTATTTCGGTCACTGGGGTAGACTGTTCTAGTTCTATGTGCCATGTTTCATGGATGTTAGTTATCAGTTATCTCCTGTTAATTCACCTCTCCAAGTTCTCCACTGCCTTAACTAGGTATTGAACTCACACTGTCATCGGATCTAACCAACACCTTTATCCACTGTGCCATGTGTCCTTAAGTTTACCCCAGTCTGAATAATGTAAATAGTGTACATAATACCTCATCTCAGAAATATAGACAGATAATGAAATGCCGAAACGTTGTAATAAATATGGCGACAAAGATGAGGACAATAGTCCGAATAATGTAAATAGTGTACATAATACCTCATCTCAGAAATATAGACAGATAAGAATAAGCATGTTTATGCATTCTTTTTCATATGATTAACTTCATTTATATCACAAATATCACAGTGTAATGTTATGATTAAACAGACTAATGAGAACACAAGAGCAAATCACTTGTATATAGAATTATTTGTCTATATTTCTAAAATGGAGTATTGCATGCTTATATTCTCATTCAGTTGTCCTACATATGGGACAACTGGATAGGTCACCCACCTTTTTGAATTTTGGGAACAGTCACTGACACTATTTAGCAACTGCCACATGCAGTCAGGTGTGGCACAAGGCCGAATTTAAAGTGGGGTTCCTGAGCCCGTAGGCCCAGCCAAAAAATCCCCGTATACCCCGTATAAATGGGATCGGGTCTACCTCCCCGGATGAAACTCTGCCCTTCGGCATAGCCTCGTCCATGTTCCTCTCTGCCCGAAGACAGAGAGTTCGATTAGCGCTGCTGGGAAAGGTCCCAGCACGAATCTAAACATGCAACAGTCAATGACATTTACTGAAGGTGCAACATGGTGGCTATGGAGGTACATTCTAAGTCAATTCACTGATCTAGCTTCTCTGATGCTCTGGTTTAACACTGAGTGCAAAATCTATTTTTGTATCAAATGGAGTAAGCCTTATAAATATTAGGGTCACCACAGTTCATGACTTCTTTAGAACAAAGAGTCCTTATTGACACTAAATTCAATTCAAACCATTTGGTATTTCCTGGTGTGAATCATGTACTAGAACAGATTTGGTGTAATATATTTTAGCAATATTACTATCTGAATAGATCACCATTAAAATTTGAAACAAAAGTGGAATTTTTTTAAATGGCTTTGTCTTGTTTATGTTAATAATATTAACTTATATTTTATCCTCTTGTTGTAATGTACAACAAACATTCTTATAAATGTAAGGTCATGGTATATGTATATGCTTATCTAGATGCATATTAACTTAATCCTACTGTCATCATAATGTGGGTGGGGAGCTTACGACCACATCATTTTGAAACATCAGTTCCCAGATGATCACCTGTTGAAGCTTGAATAAGCATGGAATAATAATAATACAACACAAAATGTACGTAACAAAATGTATTGAAACAATGAAAAAAGGTACACAATATTTACAGGTAGTTTTGGTATATTCTTGGGAAGACTGTTCCTGCAGAATGGGTTGACTAAGTCGCAGTCGGGCAGAGTCTCTGGATTCGATCTCTTAATCTTCCGTCGTCTTCCGGTACCAACCCATATTTATATGGTCGGTACTCCACTTATGTAAATTAGGTGTATCATACACAACATCACCAAAGTTAAGCAACATTGACCCTCATCAGTACCTAGATGAGTAACCACTTAGAAATGCCAGGTGCTGTAAGCTTGGATGTGCAAGTGGTATAATGGGTAATGGCTCAGAATTTTAAATTGGAAAGCCAAGTTCCAATTCCTGTTGAGATCATTATATTCACTTATGTGCAAATACATTTGAGAAAGGTATGAATTCATCTCTTCCCGCCCCAGGTATCGGTTAATTAGTAAGGCTTGTATCACTAAACCATTATTGTCTTCCTGACTAAATTCTTCCAATTAAAAATATTTTATGGCTTTAAATAACCTGCAAGCCATAGAAAACAAATCAATCATAATGTAGGAATTATCTAAAATTATTAAAGAAAGAAATTTGCAAAACAAAAGCATCATACTACAATAAAAAAAACAAACTTTGCTGCAAACCTTCTGTTGAGATATTAAATATATAAGTTGGATATAATAACTGTGACTCCCACTGCTAGCAATCCTTTGCATATGCTATAGTTATGTAAAAAACAAAAAAGAATTATCAAATCACAAAAACAATACCCAACATAAATAATTTTCCTTCATCTTTATATATCTATATATATATACTATTTTCTGAGTATTAAATATCTTAAATTTAACATTCTTAAATATATACTGACCATTTATGTGACTGAACATTCATTGTTTCAAATTGACAGTCACAACCTTTTCACTTTTGACCTGGTCATATAAAAGCTATAATGAGGTTTAATATGTCTGTTATATATTATAGAATCCGATTGAGATAAAACAAGATAGAATCAAATATTGGTGATGTTGAAACCTACAAAGGTACGATTTAGAAGAACTATACAGACTCACTAAGAATTAAGGGTAGAGTAAAGCAAAAACCTATAATGGTAATTAAATTTTTAATCACAATATAACAACATTCTGAAAGTCTTTAATGACTCTTGTAAAGTATTTTAGTTTAGGCAAAGTATTTTTGTTTGTTTTAGTGTATTTTTTTTCAACACCTGGTTAATCCAACAGTGTTGTTATGACCAAGTTAATGTCTCGCTTGAGACATGGTGCTGTTTAAACTCAATCTAGTGTTTGGCAAACAACAAAATTTCAGGTGTTTTGCCTTTTCGTCTTTTTTATTACGTCTAATTAGAAAAAGAACTGAAACCTTTGTGCTTTTTTCAAACTAGTTTTTCTTGAATTCATTTCCATTTCTCTTTTTGTTCTTTTCTTCATTTTCTCTTTTCTCCTTTCTTTCAAAATTGTTTTTAATTTAATTTGTTATGCTGTTATAGTTTTCTTCACATTTCTCTTTCATTTCATATTTTCATTAAACTCTTCTCTGCATTTTTCTTTTCTTTGTGCAGGCATTTTTCATATTTTATAAATCCTTTCCTACCTTTACTGTGTCTTCATACATTCATTTTTTTGTGTTCTTTTCCTTTTTATTCACTTTTTTACCTTTCTTTCTTTTCTTCTTGTTCACTTTTTTTGCCTTCTTTCTTTCCTTTTTGCTCACTTTTTATGCCTTTTTATTTTCCTTTGTTCTCACTTTTTTCACTGCCTTTCTTTTCCTTTTTGTTTACTTTTTGCTTTCTTTCTTTTTCTTCACTTTTTGCTTTCTTTCTTTTTTCTCTTGTTCACTTTTTGCATTCTTTCTTTACCTTTTCATTCACTTTTTATACCTGTTTTCTTTTCCTTTTTGTTCATTTTTTCTTTCTTTCTTTTCATCTTTGTTCATTTTTTACCTTCTTTCTTTCTTTTTTGGTCACTTTTTTTTTGCCTTTTTTTTCCTTTGACATTTTTTCTCAACCTTTTCCTATTTTTTCTCCATATGCAGTTTATTATCTTTCTACTTGCTTTATTCTACTGTTCCTTCAATGTGATCATCATTCTTCTTAGCAAGAGAAATTTCTTCTCATTCAGTGATTTCTTTTCTTTTGCCTTTCTCTCATCTTTTTCTCTTCTCCTTTTATATCATTCTTTGTTGTCGCTTGAAACTTTCTCATTTCTTTTGCATTTTCTTTTGTCTGCATCAGTTCCTTTACACAATTCTTCCCTCTTGGCAACCGAATCTTATTGGCATCTGGCCTAATGTCTTATGGCTTATCACTAAATGAAATTATCCATAAAGTTTCTCTGTTCATAAAGTTTCTCTAATCCTCTTTTGCATACTAATCTATAGGCCAAAATTGAATCTTCAAAAGAACAAAAGATTTTTAGGTCTGCTTGAAGGTAGTGACCACCACTTGAACATTTTGAAGGCAAGATACTTGACCTGTGTATGAATAGCTGCAGCCCCTCTGATTCATATCAAAGACAACTTTTCTAGATGTGTTTTTCTTGGAATTAGATGATAGTCTTATGATTACTTACAAGTTTTCTTAGATCCTGTGAGACTCCAGCTGAAGAGTTTCATAAACATGCTCTTCAAGTCTCAACCTGTTAATGCGTACATATTATTTACTTCAGTAACTGTTCATAACATATTATTCACATACATATTATTTACATCAGTAACTGTTCATAGTGGAGAAGGCAATGAGAAACCATTCTAGTATCTCTCTGGAGAAGGCATAGCAATTCACAGCTAATAAAGAAAAAGAATGTTAAGAGACAGAATCACAGACACGCCCTGAACGAACATGGCATTAAAAAAGATTTTAATTTTTCTCATTTCTATTTTTTAGATCCTTTAAATACATTTAAACTGAGTTTAATTTATATTATAACCAAGACAAAAAAGCTTTAGATGAATATATTCTTCCTTTTTTCATCTTTAAAAGAAACACTACAATACTCTTTGTTTTTGTTATTGTTTCGAGTAAAAATTATTTAAAAAAAGGATTTTATAATAAATAATAGTTAAAATAACAATGGAAAATATCTCTTCTATCTTTCATTGAATTTGTCTACTTTCAGTTTTCGGTTTGACTGTGAAATCACAATCAGTA
Source organism: Acanthosepion pharaonis (assembly GCA_903632075.3). Classification (NCBI taxonomy): domain Eukaryota; kingdom Metazoa; phylum Mollusca; class Cephalopoda; order Sepiida; family Sepiidae; genus Acanthosepion; species Acanthosepion pharaonis. The sequence continues at coordinate 3,293,536 of CAHIKZ030000557.1, read as the reverse complement.
AAAGTTCTATTTCTTTTTTTGCCTAATTATTCATCCCATACCAAGTTCAAGGGCCACTCAAGGTAGTGGGTTACTGTGCATTGTTGTATGAGCAAAAGTAAAGTGCAGTTCATGAGGTTATGCCGGAAAAATAGCATTTAACCCTAGACATAAAGAGGTCAAGATAGTAGTAATCAGTGAAAAAATCCTTTTGGAAGACTGTTTCACACAACATCAATTTTCAGGAAGAAGCTGTCCAAATGGAACTTAACACAAAAGGAATGTTAAGAAAACTGGTAATGACGTTCGATGTTATAAAGATCCATTCAGTGAAGAGTAAATTATTGCCACTCACGTTGTAGCAAACCACCCTCATTCCCTCTATTGTCCATTGGTGAGAAGTAACTTCCATTTAAGCAGCTTCTTCTCATGAATCACTGTTCTGGGGAACCAACTCCAAAGAGGATGTTTCCACAATCACTATAATCTTAACCTGTTCGAGATTAACATTATTTTCCCCACCTATCCACATAAACTGTGCCTCTTACTTTGTAACCCTCTATAATAAGTGGCTCATAGGCCTTATACAGGCTGAACCTTACGGTAAAAAGAAGAAAATGCAAAAAAAAAAGCACACAGATTTTTTTAATTTTATTTATCATTCTTTTATGATGTCAACAAACATTCATTTGACATTTTTGTGATGCCAATGAATACTTGTCATTTTCATAATGCTCATTGTAGTAGAGATTTTGTAATTGCTAATACAACTTATAGTATGCCGTTGAACAATGCTGGCATCAAATGCCTTTGAATAGCACTCGCACTAATAGTACTTGCTTGATAATACTTGCTCAAATAGTAATCCATATAGTGATCCGAATAGAGAAATAGTGTAGTGAATAGAGTAGAGAATAGCAGTCCATATAGTAATAGAGAATAGACCCGAATATGATCTGAATAGTAATAGAGGATAGACTAGAAATGCAGATCTGTATAGTATAGAGGATAGACTAGAAATGGTGATCAATTAGGCAATGAACACTACCTTCCATATATGCATTTCCTCTATTGTCACATGGTCTACTTAATTCAACAATGGGATCACCTGTATTTACCCAGTGGCAATCTATGTTCAAACTCAAGTGTCAGCAGCGACATTTTATTCCTATATAACACATTCTAACTCATAAAATAATATTTTAGTTATTTCCATCATTTTAAAATCTATACAAATCTACTGATATTTACATCTGTATATTATCAGTTGGATCTAAAAATAAGTATATATGAGGAAGATATGATGATTTTCTAAGCATAACTTAGATGTGGCACAAAGTTGAAAGTATGGAGCACCCAGTGAGGATCGAACTCACAACTCTGTCATAATTGTTCTAGCAAAACAAGCTTGCTAATGCCTACACCATGCTGGGGGGTCCCCTCTGTTAGAAAATATATGTCTCAATGAAATATTAAGTATTCTAAATTAAGCACCTGCTCGACTTTAAAAAAAATTTAAAGTCATTAAAAACAAATATTCTCTGGTAGATTTTTATATTTTACAAGTAAAGCTTAACTTTTTATTTCTAAAATTTAATGTAATTAAAAGGTCTGCACTTAGATTAGACTTTTACTTTCTCAAACTATCAATACTGACACAAACCTGGCAAGTACGTGTGAAAAGGATTGATATGCTCTTATTTAATGAACATGAGAAAAATAGAACATTGGAGTTACAAGATTTGATATTATTTGTAGGCAGGATGAGTGTGACTACTGAATTTATTCTGACCATAACCATCCCCATGGGGACTTTTTCATGAATAAACAAGAGAAAAATATTACTATTACTAACACAAGCACAGTATATCAGAAATAATTTATAGTGAATTAACTTGCACCACTCTCAAAGAGAATTTTCATCAGTGACCATCCTGATGTCATTAGTTATCAACTCACTATCTATGCTGATGACACAACTATTTACTTCTCTCTTAATGGTAGGTCTGATTGGTTCGATAAGGTCAGATTGGCAGCTGATCTAAAAAATGACCTACAATCTTTTGTTAATTTTAATACCTCTAAAATGAAACTGCTCTCTTTTCATTGTCTGAGAGAACAGTTTTCACTTTCCATTAGCATAGCTGATGCTAACCTCTAGGAGAGTCACTCCTTGTGTTTTCTCAGCCTAATGTTATTGGCTTTTATAAAGTGGAAAGATTATATTGAATCAAATGTTAGGTTAGCTGCTAAGAAAGTTGGATTACTGTGCTATGCTAGAGAATTCTTCTTGGAAGAATCTGTCTTGCATATTTATAAGTCTACCATTCATGCATGTTTTGAATAATGGTGCTTGGGTACTTCCGCTTTATATTTATAGATTCTTGATAAAATACAAAGAATAATCTGAACAGTTATTAATCTTGACCTGGTATCTCGACTTCAGTCAACTTCCCACACGCCATAATGTAGCTTCCTTCTGCCTTTTCTATAAATATTTCCATGGTAACTGTTCTACTGAACTTTCCTTTATAGCACCTAGACTTTATGAATTTAAATACAACACTAGATTGGTGGTAATGTTTCATCCATTTACTGTTGAAATGGATAGATGTAAGTTCTATGTTAACAGTTTCTTTTCTCGCATTTCTCAGTTGTAGAACTCTCTTCCAGCTTTTTTACTTTCTAGTGAATTTTGATCTTCAAAAGTTTAAATCCAATTTCAATCAATATCTTCTGTCTTCTTAATTTCTGTTCTTTTATTGTTCTCTTTCCTTAATAATGTTTTCTTTTTTCATATTCACTTGCATCTTTATTGTCTTGCTTTGGGGTGAAATGGCAAAAAAGGAAAAAAAAAAAACATATCACAAGCAAACTTTTTCCAACAGTCATACATTTTCCCAAATATTGTTCTTGATATATAAAAATATATATCACTATCTCACACATATATATATATATATATATATATATACACATATGTCTCTGTACATATGAATGGACACAGAGGAGAATTCCCCCCTCCCATCAACACCAAACATAATCAAAAACTGACATAAATAAAATCAAATTTTAAAAATAAATCATTTGTTTGAGGATCACATAAGTGTGAAATCAATGGTCACAAACTCATATGAATTCAATATATATATATGTGTGTGCATGTGTGTGTGATTACATATGATTACCTGAATAAAGATTTAGGGCCAAACAATTATGGACATTCTTATTCCATAATATAACTCCATATCTTTCATAAAATAGTAAAAAAAAGGAGTTTTTTTTTTTTAACAAATTAGTCATATTTGTTTTTCCTTTCTCCATTAAACTTACCTTTCTTCTTTTTAAACATTTACTATTGATCTGAAAAGAAAATCCTACCAAAAGTAATAAAGATTAGAACACCTGCTTTAACCTCTGTTCTGTTAGTTGCTCTTAGTCAAAAGAAATTGATATTTTCACCTTTTTCTGAAAATCACTTATTTTCTGTGATGTTTTGTATATGACAGAAAATTTATAAAGGCCAAGGGAAAGAATGTAAGTGCTATTTTATAGAAATTGTTTATTTGTTCCTATAATGATAATCCCATAGCCAAAAAAAAAAAAGAAAAGAAAAGAATTTGTGCTTGGTTTTGAACATCAAACAAATTATTCAGGCTCACTGTTTCCAAGTATTTTTTCAGTTATCTGAACAGTCTTTCACAACTGACTTATTGAAGACATGTTCATTTTTGGCCATTTTTCCCATAAAGAAAACCAGCATGCCATGCAACCTAATCTGTTTTGCAACACCCTCTACCATTGTCAACTTTTAATATTCTCCAAGCACTGTGCAATAATTTTATTGTAATGACTACGCTGGTTCCAATCATCAAAAATCAACAACATTCTGCTGGGGAAAAATAGCCATATTTAAAAGAAATGCTAAGAGCAAGGGACAGGTAACTGAAATAGGCAAGCACTTTAATTTGTTTTCTGCAGAGCCAAGGAATTCTATAAGTGAGAAATGAGTGCCAACTTGTATATGATTTATCTCAGGTAAATGAGAAATGAGAAACTGACTTCAAGCAAAAGCATTAGCCCCCTACTAGATAAGAGTTATATGTTCATGCAAATAAGATGAAAAATATATTTCTATATTACAAGAAATGGTCCTAAATTGTTTGAATATTAATGCCTTTAGTCAAAGAAGAAAATAAGAATATTTTTTTTAATTAGTCCAGTAAAACAAAAATACTTATTATTTTAGAATTGTAGCTGTTATGAGTTGTACTTATTTCATATAAATATAATATAATCATGCAAATATTAACAAAAGCAATCCTTTAAATTCATTAATGAAATGTTTGAAAGCTTGAAGAAAGGTACAAATGTTGATAACGTGTTTATAAAATCTAAGGAGCTTGGAAATGTTTTACCATTTTAATAGTGGACAAACTTTTTATAATCAAATGACTATGACTATTTCTGATAATTAAAGATATAAATAAACCTGTTTACACATATAAACATGAGAAACTACTTAAAATCAATGATCAATTTGACATCATTATCAATGAAATATTTTAATAATTTTAGACTGACTTATAAATATGTTCTGAACCTTTTAAGACTAATTTAAAATTTAAAAATATTTTCTGGTTTTGAATAACCTGCGTTGATAAACTGCAAAAATGAATCAATCCATCAATCTACAACTTCCTGTCTTTTGTATTTCTTAGCAATGTTTGCATTTGACTATCCTTCCCACTCTCTGACCTGACATCTGTTTATTCTAGCTTATTTGGTAGGTAACTAATTGTTTCCCTCTGCCCTTCTTGCTTTCAATATATCCTGTGATTGTCTAATTCCCCAAGCCCTCTTTCCTCAGTATGTGTCCTAAAAATTTAAATTCTCTCTTTCTGATTCTAATTATTTTACACACATTGTCAGAGATTACTCTTTGCTAATCATTATCTTAGGTAAGTTACTTGCTGATTTCCCTCTTGCTTTCAATATATCCTGTGAGTGTCAAATTTGCCAAGCCCTCCTTTCTTCCTATGCATCCCAGAAATTTTAACTGTCAATTTTTGATTCAAGTATAAGCACCATTTTTGTTTCCATTTTCTTTAAAATTTCCTTGTTGTTCACATGCTCCTTCTATTCTCAGCATCCTTCTGTAGAACCACCTTTTTGTTGCCTGACATATAGGAGGATTTATATCACATGCTAGTTCAGATTCACTTTTCTTTGTTTCCATTGAAATTTTCCTGTTTCTTATTACTTTACATAGTTTTTGGAATGCATATTTCACTATTTCATTTTCACTTTGGATTTTGGTGATACATTTTCCATTGACTGTTAAAACACTTCCCAGATATTTAAATTTCTGTACTAGCTTCATTTTGATATTCTCAATTTATAGTTCACATCTTGGGCTGTTCCCTTTTGCTGACAACCATACATTCTGTCTTGTTACAATTGATGGTTGTCCTTTCTTCCTGCTTTCCTTTACTACCTTGTCTATGAGATCCTTCAGTTTTCTCTCTCTCTCTGCTATCAACACGGTGTTATATGCATATATATGCCCAACAACAATAAAACCTGGTTAGAAATTGCAATCTTTTATTTTTTAGCTGAGTACCATATTTTGAACATACATAATCAAGTTATGCAACAATTTCTGCAAGTAAAACTCGCCATTTAGACAACGAGAAATGAAATAACAAGAAGTGACACCTTATAAGCACTAATGTTGCTTTCCATAGTGGTTTAAACAAGACTATAAATCATGTTTGTTCTGAGGTGCACAACTTACCTTGTTTTCATGGTTGCTTCCCATTGAGTTGACTTAAATTCATCAACCAGTTTAACTGGTTCAGCCTTCACGTACTGGAGCTGAAATTCAATTCTACTTTATCAATGTAGATTATAGTCTTGTTTCTTGTTGTTACCCTCAGTTTAATTCATCCATCAGTCAAGATGGTAACCAGAGTGAGATTACAACTGTAGGTGAACTACATCCCAAAAACAAAAAATGCCAATGGTAATTAAATTTAATAAAGACAAAATATTTTTACGCATCAATCCATCTGATATTAAAGACAAAAAAAATGTATCAATACTTCCTTTCCAGCAATCTATCAAATAAAGTTGGAACCAACAGATGTACACTTAACTCAATCATTGGATGAAAATAGTGATGCACTGACAAAGGACATAATGTATAGCTCTACCCACAGAAATCAGCAAAAATGTTCCCTTCAAATTCAGGCATGTGGATGAGTGGCTATAATGTTAGCTTTCCAACCATGAAACCTATGTACAATCTCACTGTGTAGGACCATTAGAAAGTTTCTAGAAACCATACTCCAGGTTTATTCAGCCCTTGCAAGTGTAATTGGGTAGAGGAAACTGTTTAGAATCTGTCAATGGTTGTATTAGCACAAAGTCACAAGTCATCTTGACCAAGGGTTTATATGCACTGATTTTATTTAAAACTATTGATCATTGCTCTCTCCCAGAAACTGTAACTAAGGTATGCTATACATAGTTGCAATATAAACTATATGTCGGCTAAGTGGTGTTGAAGAAATAGAAATGTGCAGATATGAACAGCTAGCTATATGATAACAAAGTTATCTAAGCATGATCAAAGGTAAAGTGGTTTTCTGCCTGTCCAAACATGATTAAAGACTGAGAAAGAAACCAAGATCCAAATATGATTGAAGAAAGTGCCATAGAAATGACTGCTCTGCATTTCAAATAATGCCTTTTGAATTAGGCAACCAGTAAGAGTTTGTAGGAAATTTAAATATTTGATTTCTTTACTTCATTTTCCATACTGCAAAAGCATAAATAAAATGAAACCATTTACATTATTACCAATATAAAATCTCAACACAACTGGAAGCTCATTTGTCATGTGTTATAACAGAAATCACCAATGTAAGCCTGAACACTAATTGTATTCATCTTCTGTTACTTTTGTTATTTGAAATAGAACATAACCTTCTCCAATGTTAATATTGAGTTTCAGTTATATCACTTCAAAGAGGCACAAAGACCAAATGTTGGGGTCAGATCTAAAGTACTTAGATACGATCAAATGCTTCTCTTTGTGATTGCATTGATTTCGAAATATTATTGTTGTTACTATAATTACAACTGCCATCATGAAATGTCAGAACAACTCCAACTCTTATCACAGCTTATTGCCACTAACTGATTTAATTGGTCAGTCACTGTGACAATGCTGACACTTAAAACTTTAAACTTATTCTTATCACTGTTTTGAAGTCATTCACACTAGAAAAATATGCTCATCCACTGTTACTACCAGGCAACCACTAATTGTACCACCATTAATAAAATCACTGTCACTGACTGACTAAAATTGTTACCATTATTATTTTTCTAACACAAGGTGCACACACACACACACACACACACACACACACATATATATATATATATATATATATATATATAAAATTGTGTATTTGTGCATCAATCCCTCTTTTATGCAAGTGTCATTAAAGGCAACTGACACAGTACTGCAATTAAGTTTTTTATTAAATCTTTTCACGACTTCATATGTGTTTTCTTTTCTGGGCATAAAGTCTGTCAAAACTATCCAAATGTTCTATATATCTAAGCACTATCAGCTATTCTATACACACACACACATGCACACGCGCACAAACACACAACACACACACACACACACATATATATATATTATTTGTCATATCATGTGTATAATTATTCTGTATTTGTGTATTATAACTAGTTAGTGTGTGCAGGATTTGATTGATAATGTGTATATGTATCTGTGCATCTAATGGGCATGTTTATTTATGTCTGGTAGTGTCCATATGTTGATTGGGTGATGTTTTGTGTGAGAGTAAATGAATTTAGGTTACACCAATTGTGGTTGTAGGTAGACAAACCTTAGATTCTTTAAGTAGGAATTTTATAAATACTGGTCATGACATGTGTTTATTAATAAAATTTTCTGTTTTGTTCTTTATCCTGTCATTCTGTTGGATTTTAACCCATATTTGATCCCAATTCAGTTCCTGCCCAGAGATACATTTTCTTTAATAAGACTTTTGATGCCTCTAGGCTGACAAATATTAACTTTGTTGTTTAAAAAATACAGGAATATCTGATTAAAGTTGTGGATCCAAAAAAAATTACTTTTATAGTAATAAGAAATATATGCATATAAATATATATATATTTTTAATCATTTCCCTCTAAGCAAGGTAATAAGCCACTAAGACACAGGAGGTTACTGAGTGTGAAAGAATATAAGGAAATGAAAAACATTATTAAGGAGAGAATTCAATAAAAAACAGGAATTAAGAAGACAGAAGATAACGATTGTCAATGCATTTAAAGTTTTGAAGATCAAAGTTGACTGGAAAGCAAGAGGCCAGAAGAGAGTTCCACAAGTGAGAAATACAAGAGAAGAAGCTGTTAGCATAGAACTTACACATACATCTAGCCATTTCCACTGTAAAATAATGAGACTTTGCCACCAATCTAGTGCTATGCTTAAAGTCTATGTACCAAAGATGTAAGTTCATCAGAACAATTAACATGAAAGTATTTGTAGAAAAACTACAGGGAAGCTACCTTACAGTACACACACACACACACACACACACACACACATTTATATGTATGTTTGTGCATGTTTCACACTAATGAATCTATTTGAATATGTATAATATATGTATTTTATACCAATTCAACTGTACATCAATATAGATATTTGCATATAAATATATCCTCTGCTGCCTGTACCTGAATAGATGTATGTCCTTGAGAAATATATCTAGCAGTAATGAACTGAGATTATTCCAAATTCTCCATCTTTCTTTACTTCACTTGGTCTTCTCTGGTTCTGCATTCTATGGTTATCTTCTCATTCAACTTTTTACTTCTATCTTTGCTCTTCCTTAGAAATGTTCCTATTTAGAGAAAAAGAAATTCAGAAGGAAGGCATAAAAAGCAAAAAAACAAGAAGGATGTCATAAGAAATGGAAAAATATACTGTATTCTCTTTTCATATTCAAAATAGTTGCTTTTATTTTTTTCTCTCTATTACTTTGCTCTAAGGTTCAACCAAAAGATTAGAATATTTCCAAAGTCCATCTATATGGGAATTTATTGTCAAAAGCTAAAAGCTTCTGAAACATATTCATTACACAGGAATAACAAATTTCTGCTTCTTTTCATCTTGTCTTGATTTAGGTGTTTATAAATATTCTGGAATGTAAACTACACAGCTCTTAATAGTCTAGGGATTTTTATTTTTAATTGTCTATATTTTTCAAAGATTTATAATCCAAGGAAAGAGTTTGAAATATATTCAGATCAGTGTTACTGAACTAAGTTTAAATACAAAAAATAATATGAAAGTTAACAAAAATAAATGGAAATAAAATACGTTTTTAAATTTATAATTCAACAGACATGTAAAGTGGTTTGAGAAAAGAGAAACTGATTACTTTCTGTTATCATTTATTTCAAGAAAGTTCTTTAAAGAGTTAAAGTTTGACTTTCAAAGTGATACCTAAGTAATGAGGGTTCAGGTTTTAAGTAGTTATCTGCTTTGTACCAATACATACATTCATGCAATCAGTTAGTAAAGATTTCCCAGTAGAAATGATAGTGAAATTTCTCCAATAATTTGTCACATACAGTCATTATAATTCTATTTCAGGACAAACCCTTAAAGTACTCAACATAATATTGCTAGTGTGAAAGGAAAGAGAAAATGGTTCTAAAATACTCATCATTTAAATGTCAAAAATATGGCTTCTATTTTGGGGTTCAAGAATATCTCTGCTAGAAAACTATAAAGAAGTTGGAATAAAATATATTTGGAATAAACCAACTAAGAGAAAGTATAAAAACAAATCCAACCTACACAAAACCTGCAAAAAGAAACAAAGACTTACCTTAGATGTATTCCTGGGTGTTGTTGTCATTAAAATATATATATATTAAAAAGAAGCAGGGGTTAATGAAAATTTTCCCCTAAAGTTACTGGGTGATATCAAGTATTAAAATCTGATTATTTTTGTTCTATGAATAACATACAAACACACTTTAAAAGGTTGATAGAGAGCAAAAATAGGTTTTGCTATCAAACTTATTTGTTGAATTGGAATGAGCTAATTCAATGATGTTTCAAGTCTTTTAGTTTATAGTGAGTCCCAATAAAAGTAAAATATATAAACAAAAATAAAAAGGATCCAAATTAAAATAAGGCATTTGTGCTTTCCTTTAAAACCCTTCTATCTCTCTATCTCTCTCTCTAAACTTCTTTTTTTATACTTAAAACCCTTTATCTCTTTCTTTCTCACTTTCTGTAAACTTCTCTTTCTATACTTCTCTCAACTAACAAGTAGGCAAATCTCAAATAAAAAGGGGAAGAAGAAAATACTGAACCCGGCCAAAAAAACACCTGAAGTTTAACAGGAAAAAAACTACTAATTTATGACTGAAAACTAACGAAAATCAAGGAGGCTCCATGCATAACTTCCATTACAAAAAAGAAAGGAATGCTGAAAAATAAAATAATTTTGGCCAATCAAAGAAATTGAGCTAGAAGCAGAAAAAAATGACAGGAGAGGAGAGAACAAATGACACTACCCTGGAGAAACCAGCTAAATGTGACACATAAAGAAGTAGTTAAGAGATAATCTGTTAATGATATTTCTGCTCTGCTTAGTGCCGAGAAAAACACAGTAGATTGACACTGACCTATTTCTAATATTACTACCACTATCATAGTCTGACTTCAAAACTACCACCTCCAGACTTTCTCCAAGCTACAACCAATATCCACCTCATAAACAAACATTTTTTATTACACCAAATATGAAAGGACACATTCTAAAGCAAATAAATAAAAATATATTATTTATTTTATACCCTTGAGTTGGTACGTTTTATTTCTGAAGTTCTGATAAAAGAATTACCTCCCAATGTGAACACACCTATCTACAAGTTCGTTCTTTGAGTTAAAGCATAAAAACTGAATTCTAATGTATCAAATATCAGATTAACCATTATAAAATGTACTACATTTATATAAATATATGTACACTTATGTTAAGTGATTTTATGTTTGTAACATTAAATCTATATGAATTCTATATTAATGTAGATGACATTTTAATCATAGATAAACTGTTAAGATATAATTAGATTTTTTATTTACTATGTGAAACGTAGAATAAATCAATTGGTTTGTATTTCTCATTAGTTATAAAAATAACTGCTATAATTTTATCACAACAAAAAGCCTTAAAAAGTAATACCGTATTACACTTTGAAATGTTTCAAATAAATATTATTCTTTCTCCATTTTTTTCTCTTTTCTTAGATGTGAATTTTGTCTGGTAAACTATTGAATAATGGTAGTTGATGATAATCATGAAAGCTAATATAAGTTAGGCAAGTGAAATTTCAAAATGTTGGATAGACACATGAGATTTGAAGTTTTTAAGTTTTTATTACGGAGATAAAAGCAAATATATATTCATACTCTGGAGTATTGTATATTCTTTCACAAATATCATTTAACTCTCAGATATATAGTTTGGATGTGAATTTTTAATAGGCTTAAGAATAAAGATACTTTATTTTCTTCATGTCAGATATTTCATTCCCCAATTTTTCAAAAGTAAAAAGATGATTGTACTATTTTCAGTTAATTTGGCAGTGCAGAAAAGCAAAATAATTTTAACCAGACAAGCAAAATTCTTCATAATTTTATAAATCTGCAAGTCAATATTAATAAAGAGAAATATCTGTGCAGAAATCTTAAATTATACTGAAATATGGCTGACATAATTAAAAAAAAGATCAAGTTTATTGTATGCTGTATCAAATTTTATATGTGACTATATTTTTAATACTGAAATTTGTCTTAACCAGTCAATGCTGTTAAAATCTTCAGGATACATGTACCTTTGTATGATGAACATACCATTATAAACTCTGCTTTTATTAGAAAGATTTACAATGATTTATTTGGTGATGTGAGATTATATAATTCAATACAAGTATTGTTTATCATATTTTGAATGAATATGTATAATAGTATACTTAATAATATTTATTTTCTTTATTCAGATATATAATGATTGCCATAGGACATAACACAGCTATCACCATAGATGAACAGCAAAAACATTGCACAGTTATTGAAAGATGTGAACACAATATTAGAAATTGAGAAGTGGTTGAACAGAGATTAGAGAACAATCAAAATAGAAATTGGAAACATTGGCAAAATAAAAAAGAAAAAATTGGCTTTAAGAAAACCATAAAAGTGATTTGAAGAAAATTTAAGACAGTAATAAGCAAAAAAAGTGAATTGAAAAGCAAGAAAATCATTTGAAGGTGCTGATGCTTGAAATGAAAGCAAAGTGAACGGATGTAAAATATTAAGAATATTGGCTAAAGACAAGCAAACTACCACCTTTTAGTAAACATCACATAGAGAAATTTTAAGAAAAAATAGTTTAAAAAAAATGATGTTTCAACAGTACTTTTTAGTGAGAAATGTAAAGCTACATTGGAAAGACTGATGGCTTGATTTGAAATCAGGTCTTTCATGAAAATAGCAGAGAAATGGAGCAGCATTTGGCAGCTAGGGTTGTAAGCAGTAAAATTATTGGTTCCTTCAAAATTGGCAATGATATCAAGATAAATATGAAAAATTGTAAATTCTTGGACAATCACGTTTTTTAAGTAGTACAGTTAACAACAACTTTGAATTCAAAACTAGTTGGCCATGGGACTAGCAACTCCACCCCTGAAATCTTGCTTACCGAAGAAAGCACAGGAAAACAACTGGAATGATGAGGCTGGAACCTTCAAATCCACCTGCCTTGACTTATATACAAGGGTAAATCAAGCCTCATTCTCTTCATATTTCAATAGTAAGAAGTAAGTTCCACTCGGACAGTTTCTTCCTGAGAACTGCTGTTTTGTGGAACAGGCTCCCAGCAGGATATTTTCCTAATCGCTTCAATCTTGACCACTTCAAGTTTAGGGTTTTCTGAATAGCCCCATGAACTTCACTTCTTGCTCTTTCTTACACATACACAACGCCAGTGCCAGATTTACCTATAGGCTTAACAGGCTAAAAAGCCTAGGGCCTTAAAATCTAGGGGGCCTCCAGCCAAGGTGAATAATATTTTTGACACATGCTATCATAATGTATTGTAAACTCTAAATGACCCTTCAATAATTTTAAACACCTGTCATCATCCTCAGCTTTACTTAATTTGTTTAATTTGACACTCTTTCATTATCCTCTACTTGTGAGAATGAGGTATTTGGAGGAGTTTCAGTAATGGAATAGCCTAGGCCCTCTCTTCATCTAAATCTGGCCCAGGACATCACACACTAACGCATTGAGTGACTCTTGTGCTTTGTGTTGGATGAACATTATTATAAGAAAAGAAAACTTGAGAGGGAAGTCTACAGGACCCACATATATAACATATGCAGGTTAGAGCAAAAAAAATTTAAGCAAAAGAGTATATTCATACACAACAATATTGATTCACATTCTATAAAACTGACTATTGCAAACTTACCAAAATAATTTCAAAGACACTATATTAATAGAGTGGTTCCCAGCATCATCTTCAGATATTAATTCAGTAGAAAACTATTTAAGAAATGTATATAGGAATGGAAAACAATACTGAAGCAAAACTCTCTAGAAAGCAGTTGCTGCAAATAATGTTAAATTTGAAACAGTAAAAAAGTTAATAAAATCAATAATTGATGGAAATTATAAAATGTCAAGAATCCCTGCATTGTCATATAAAATAAAAATTAATAATTATTTATTCAGGTATAGAAAATGTTAAACAAATATGTTTCTTTGGCTTTTAGATTTATTTATAAATATTCATGCTGCATTTAGTTTATTTACATAATAAAACCTTACACCCTGAAAACAAGTTATTACAAGTAGGTTAAATAAAAGGTAGATATTATAAGTTGAAACTCACTGTTTTTAAATAACCTGATTGAATCTAGACTCTCATATGGATGTTATACATGGCATCCAATTTGTCCAGGAACATCTAAAGTATAATCTATATACATTCATTTTCTTATATGAATGATTAAAAATGGCTTCAAGCAAATGAATCCTTCCAGTCTTAAAGAAGACAATCCTTCATTCGACCATATAGACTGCCACTATAGAATCATAAACAAAGTGTTTTGACAAATACCTATCATCTGAATTCTTCCAACAGAAATAATAACAAAAATGGTTAGCACATTAAACTCGAATGAAAATAATTATATAATCAAAATGTTGACTTTACACACTACATTAAACACATTTGAAAGGAAACTGCCATCAATACTAGCAAGTGCAATAACATTTAGTGGATTTGAGAAGTTTAATTACCTAAAAAAAACTCTTTTAGGAAAAGATTTTATATATTTACAGAGAGTAAATGTAACTGTTCAGTCAATAAATGTGAAATGTTCCCTGTATGGAAAGGCCAATTACAGGATATATTATTTATATATATATATATATATAATATATATATATATATATATATATATGTTTAAAAGTGTCTCCAAGTACTTGTGAGTGACAAATTATTCTTAACCCTCCAACCTCTCTCACTCTCTTGGCGCTCTATCACTACTTCCATAGAAATTGCTCGGAAAAGCTAGATTCCTTGGTCCCACCAATTCAAACCTTCACAGCAAGAATCTGTGAGAAGTAAATTCCACTCTAACAGCTTCTTCTCATGAGCCACTGTTCTGTGGAACCGACTCCGAAGAGATTGTTTTTCCGCTTGCTACAATCTTAACCTGTTCAAGACTAGGGTTAACCATTATCTTCCACCACTATCCACACAAGTTGTCTCCTAACGTTACCCTCTACCTCGAGTGGCTCCCGAGCCTTGTAAAATATATGTCTGTGTATATATATATATATATATATATATATATATATATATAAATATATTTATATATATATCTCAAAATTTTACTCACATTATTTCTTTAATATTAATTTTATTTTATTTTTAAAAAATTAACTGGAATAATAAAATCTGACATAATGCATAATCATTTAGAATTTTAAGCCAGATACTTTTAAAGCAAAATATTGATTTTTAGTTTTGAATGTGTATTACAAAATAAAGGAAAACTCAACAGATGATCTTGATTTTGAACAAAGAATTTAAAGAATGATTTTCACAGAAAAAATTTTCAATAGATTTTCATAGACATTTTAAAAATTTAAAACAATTGACTTGCAATATTAGCATCTACTTTATTGAATTTTTAAAAGAAATTTCTTTCTTTTGGTTTAAAGTAAATCCTGTAGCATGCAATTAAAATGATTGAAATTGCTTCTTTTTTTTTTTTTGACTGATGTTTGGAAGACTAATTTTCATTGGTTGTTAAGGTTTTCATGATGTAAGATGAGAAATTGTCAAAAGAAAATAATAAAGGGTAAAACAAAATTGTGTCTGCTTTTCTTTTAAATTAATCAATGAGATAGAAAATGATATGTTAGATATGAAAATATAATGAACATTAATTATAGTAAATTTGGACTGAATATATATATATATATATATATATATATATATATATATATAAAAAATATACTTTTTCCTTTTTCTCTTTCCTTTTTTTCTTTTTTTTTTTTTTACCTTGTATCTAAATAAATTGAACTCCACTTATTTTGTAAAATTTGCTCTGAAGAAATGGATGTCTGAGTCCACAAAATAAATTATCACCTCAATGTATTTTTAAGGATTCTATATTCATTATTATATTTGCTCTGTTCTTACATTGAGCACTCTCTTTAGATTTATATCCTCCTTGGAATTATCCCTGCCAATTATCATTTGATATTATATATATATATATATATATATATATGCCGGTGTTGGGCTGTCGGTTTCCTGAAACTGATCTGCTTGACCCTCATACGTCGAATCTCAACGGAGAGTCGATTATTATTATATATATATATATATATATATATATATATATATATATATATATTACTACAATATATTTATTACTTCAATGTTATTTTTAGAGGATACTGATAATTGCTCTGTTTATTTATTAAACAGTATATTCATTTATTTTCATCTACCAGCCTGAATATACGAGAAATCTTATTAAAAATAAAAAAAAAATGGTATGCCTTCTCTGGCAGGATTGAAACCTGTGTTCTCGTCGGAAAAGAAACTATTGTCAGATCCAACATGCTTATACCAACTCAGTATGGAGTGTGTAAGCCAATCAAGAAAATTTGATTAGATCCATTAACACAAATCTTTCTCTGACTATCTAAACTTTCATATCTGCTCACAAAGCTATTTCTAAAGAAGTAATTGTCTTTTTTATTTATTAATCCAAGAAGACTGTCAGACTAAGAAATAAAAAATATATTACTTCTTTTCACTTTAAACATTATTTTTAGTGGACCCTCATATTTGAGTAGATGCTCCATTTATTTATTAAACAGTATATTTATTTATTTTTATCTACCATCCTCAATATTCAAAAAATCTAATTAAAGAAAAATATGTGCTCTCTGGCAGGATTCAAACCTGCCTCACTCAAATTTTTAGGTTGATTTACTTTTCATCTTTTTTATATATATATTTAAAGCTATTTTAAGAAAACTACTTGAAAAATTACCCTCGTAACAGATGTTAAACCCTTTTGCTAGACACATGTGTCAATAACCCCTTTCCAGCTTTTGGACGTGTGTATAAAGAAAAACAGTGAGAATGCTTGCTGTGAAGGGGCTAATTCTTTTTCACTGCAGGCTGAGATCAGGATAGGATGCTAAAATTAGTACTCTGTGTAGTAGCCACACATGGCTTAGACTAGACACAGCACTCACTCTCTAGTCCACCAAAAGAGTAAGTTCAACTTTTCCTCATAAACATTCCATGAAATTTTCTCTACACAAAAAAATGTTCTGAATAGAATAGCTATTTCTATAACTCTTTTGTTTGTTTTTTTTTACAACCAACTCAACACATTTAGTTTTTGTTCAACCCATGACCCCTGACCGAGTTACAAAAGTAATATTTATATTGTAAATATTTTTTTATCATCTGTCTATATTTCTGAGATGAGGTATTATGTACATTATTTACATTGTTTGGACTATTGACATGGCACATGAAACTAGAACAGCAAGCAAAATAAAAGGTTCAGTTCGACATTCCAACCATCTGAAGAAGGTCGGAGCATACAACGGCCAAAACATTGTGATAAATATGGCAACAAAGATGATGACAATAGTTCAAACAATGTAAATATTTTTTATTATTAAATAAATAATGTTTATAAAGTAAAATTATTAAATAAATAATGTTTATAAAGTAAGTTAATTTTCATCAAACATACTTGGAATTTGTAAATGAATTTAAAAGTGAAAAAGACTTATTTTCTTTTATAATATGACTATAAAAGACAGAGTTTATGAGAACAAAGAAGGTAACAGGGAAAATGGAGAAAGTTTAATTTAAATATGACTGTTAAATAGGAAATTTGATGAAATTTACTCAGGATATTTAATCACTTGCACTAATTCCTGATATAAAGAAGTGCATGTTCTAATATCATTATTCAAACTGCTGAACTCTTCTAAGTGAGCATGTCTTTATATATCTACATATTAAAATGAAATCTAGATATTTCTTTGACTACATCAACAAGGTAAAAGATACTCCTCTAACTCAACTACTACTCCTTGATATACTCTCAACACAAAAGCCTCATGATTGATTCCTAATTTTCTACCAATATGTTAACTAAAAGGAAATGGGTGTTTTTGTTAAATACATCATTTCCTGTTTTGGGTTTAAACACCTGAGAACATGACTGGGATTTAATTTGTAAGCCAACAGATGAAACACATTTTCTCATCATTTTGTTATGACATATTTGGTGTCCTTAGATTGGGATATACTTCAGCACCATACATATTTTGGTACTTGTTAAAAAATAGTAGCGAGAGGTTCAGAGCTAAAATCAGAAATCCAGAGACATAATTCCAAACATCATAAATAATTATAAATGATGCCAAGTGTTAAATATTAAATATGTGAATTTTTGTTCCATTCTTAACTGCTTATAATCAATTGATGAGAAATTGTGAGAGAAATTTCCCTGCTCTAGAGTGGCAGAAAGATTGTGTCACTATTCAACGAAACACTCAGATGTGCGACTGTTTATTTTGTATAGAAAATAGTGTAATTTAATTTTCTAGCCTTGGTAATGAACTACATGTTTTCACAAAGATGTCTTCCGTTGGTAAATGTTTACACTAAGTAAATAGTATCTCACCTTCAGTCACTTTTCCACTGCCATAAAGTAGCTTCCTTGTGTTTTTTTCTATAAAAACTTTCATGGTAATTTTTCTAATGAACTTTTCTCTATTGTACCTATTTTATGAATTTAAGTGCAGTACTAGATTGGTGGCAAGATCTCATCACTTTACAGCTAAAATGCTTAGATGTAACCATAAGTTCTCTGCTAAAAGTTTCTTTTTTCTCACTTCTCACTTTTGGAATTCTTCTGTGGATTTTTGCTCTCCAATAGAATTTAGTCTTCAAAAATTTAAATGCAATGTTGATCTTTATCCTTTTTCCTGTCTTCTTAATTCCTGTTTTGGCATTGTTCTCTCTTCTTAATTCCTGTCTTGGCATTGTTCTCTCTTCTTAATAGTATCCTTTTTCTGTAAAAGTCTGAACTAGTGGAGATAAAGAATAGAGCTCATCTATTTACTATAATGTAATATTCCATTTTTAGTCTAATCAAAATCTTGTAAAAGTAAAACATTTCTTTGATCACTTCTTGGGGGTGGGGTCATATTTAGCAATAAATTTGATAGTGACTCAAGATAATTAGTAGTTAATGAAGAAGACCATGAAAGCAATGATTACTCTGGAGCAACTGTCAATATATTTCGCTAACATGACATCAAATCAATTGATATTGATACAACATATGCTTCTTGGATGATAAGGTGATATTTTTTACTAAAATTTCAAAAATATTCCTACCTGAAGACAAAAAAAAAAAAATACTCTCCCAGTCTCAAGTGGTTAAATTATGGAAATGTCTTATAGAATTTCCTATGATTATTGTTTTATTTTTCCACAGAATATATTTTTTGATGTTTCATTGATGAAAATATGTATTTTGTTACATTATGCTATTCTGGGAACACAGAAAATATCTTCCAGTTGCTGTCAAAATGTTCATTGTTTATGTTTACCAACAGTCAACCAGCTTGTTATGATGAAAAAGTTTTTTACTTAAATGTCGAACATCTTGGGGAGATGTTTAAACAATTATTTACTTATTTTTAAATATTCCCCCTTTTATATCATAAGCTCAAAAGTTCTTTCATATTCAGATGGAAATTTTTATGAGAATACTTTCTTTGTAGTACTTTATCATCCCCAAAATATGCAAGTTAAAATATGTTCTTTGTTGAACCTTTTGCCAATTACTAAAGCAGCATTGATAGTGTATTCTGAAATTGGAAACTTACCCTGCAGTGTTGACAGCAATCAAGACATTATTATATCAAGATATATATATATACATAAAAATATAAGGGTTAGTATATAATCATAGGATGTGGGAAAAAAAACCAGTTATAATCAACCTAGCTTAGAGATATGCTATCTATGGATAGGAATAGACTCCATTTTTGTGTAAAGAAACTATTGGAGAAGACATTTTTAACTGGAAATGGAAAAATTGAAATTAATAGCAGGCAACTTTCCACTGGGTCCTGATAATCTATATATATATATATGTGTGTGTGTTTGATTTATAGTGTTAAATATTATTAGATACATGTCTGAGACAGCCATACACTTTAACTGGGTCTTTTAAATAAAATAAGTATTTTTATCAGTTTAATCAAGCATCACCTTCACTTTATAAAGGTGTTAGAAGAAATTTCTTTTCTGATTCATCTTCTTCTATGTACTGTATCCTTTCAAAACATGGACAATCATGGCTCTCCACAATTTCCTGTCCTTTGTGGCTCTTAATAGACTTTGTCTTTTTGTTATGTCTCCTAAACCTTTTTTCATCATACATTTACTCAAGCCCACTATGTAGGTCATGCATTGTTTTCCCCTCTCACTATTGCCTTCAATCTGTACTGTGAGTATCAAATTTTTCAAGCTCTCTTTCCTTATTATGTGCCATAGAAATTTCAACTCTCTCTTTCTAATGTTAAGTATATGTCTTTTTTGTTTCCAGTTTCTCTAAATCTTTGTCATTGCTCACATGTTCGGTCCATGGTATTCTCAGTATTTTTCTGTAGAACCACATTTCTTTTGCTTTAAGTTTCTTCTTTATCTGTGCAAAGATTGTCCAGCATTCACTGACATATCATCATCATTATCAGTTCAAGCAAGCTCAGCATTCCATGACACACTGCTTCCCTCCATTCCTGTCATTCATTGCACTTGGAAGCTCATCTAGTCTGCAACTCATGTCTTCAATCAGATGGTTAGTGTACATCTTCTTTGGTTGAACTTGTGTACTTTTTCCATGGGATCGTATCCAGAATAGAATGTCTCAAGCTAGTTCTTTGCTACACCAACAGTGACCAGCAAATCTTAGACTTTGTTGGTGTATTGATTTGCAGATGGGAGTTATATTACCATAGATCCCTTTCTTTGTTGGGTGATCTTTCTAGGATTTGTTTGGTGCTGCTCAAAGCATTTGTGCATAAGATCCATCGAACCTCTTTTCCAGTTTGGCTGTTAATGTCCAGGTTAAGGAGCCATATACAAGGACAGACTCTACAGTAGCTCTGAAAAAGTTTCTCTTCAGTTTGTCCTGTAGATTTGATTTCCAGATTTTGTTCATTTCATTAAATGCTCCCCAGGTTTTTTCCAGTCTGATGTTGACATCATTCTCAGTGGAGGCAATATTTGAAGGTATTTGAAGTTGTCTACTTACATGATGTTTTCTCTGTGTCCAACTTTTCATGCCTGTCGATGTATCTTGAATCAGGCAGATTAACTCTGTTTTACCCGCATTGGCATACTGTCGAATCACCTGGGCTACATTTTTGATGTTGTGAAGGAGTGACGTTGCAGCTTGGAGATGGTCAGCCAGTATTGTTAGGTTATCAGCATCAGTGATCTTCGTGGCTGGATAGCGTCTGCTTTTTCGTTCAGTGAGAGTGAAGTCAAGCTGCAAGTTCTTATCTACTGTTTTTCTCAGCACATAATCAAGACAGATGATGAAGAGAAAAGGTGCAAGTGTGTCTCCTTGAAGGGCTCCTGCAGTAATATAAAAAAAACTGTGTGTCTCCATCAGGTGAATGTACAATGTAATGGATGTTCTGATACAGTATCATAATGGTTTCTATCATTTCCTTAGGTATCCTATATACAAGTAATATTTCTTCCATCTTCTCATGATGAATGGAGTTAAATGCCATTGAGAAGTCAAAATACAGGATGGTGGCTGGAAGGTTTTTGGATTGTATGCTTTCCAAGATTCCTTGAATGGTAAGAATCTGTCCTGATGTTGATCTGTTGGTGGGGAACTGTTTTGGTTTTTCTTCAGTATTGGCTCAGTTTCAGGTCTTATTCTGCTCAGCAACATCACATTGTAAATTTTTGCTGCAATAGCTGTTAATGAGATACCATAATAGTTCTTTGTGAATCCAAGGTAGCTCTTTTTAGGAAATGGAAGCAGACACCCCTCAGTTTATCAGTCTATAGGGTCTTGTTTGTAAATGCTCTTGCAAAGTTCTAGTAGGACATGGTGGAATTCACCTAGCTTCCATACTTTAGCTGGTATTTCATTGAGTCTACACTTTCCCATTTTGGATGCTTCTTACAGACTTCTGTAGTTCATCTATTGTGAATATGGCCTTCTTGATCTTAAGCAATTCTTTAAAGATAGGAACTATTTCCTTCAGAGGCCTGGGGTGGCTTGCTAAGCAAATCTTGGAAGTATTGTTGCCACAATATTAGTCATTCCTCTTGGCTGGAAGCTTTCAGCTTGGATCTGTTACTTCTTTTTCTACCACTTATTTCATTGATAGTTTTCCAGGCAACTGCAGATTTCTTGTTGGTAACAACAGTTACAATGTTGATGATCTTATTCTGCAGATACTCAGTTTGTTCCACTTCAAAGGCATTTCTAAGTGCAGTGCAAACATCATTTAAGTGACTGATGTTTTCAAGTGATGGTTGCAAGTCTTTTAATTTTGCAGCTTTGTGTAGTTCTTCATGTATTTGGTAGAACTTCTAAGAATCCAAAGGCATACTGATTGTACAGTCAGACAAGGAGCACATTCTGCAATGGTGTCTCAGGTTGCAGTCAAAAAATCAATTACTGAAAACTACCAACATATCAGACTAATGAAAGGAAAGAAAGATGTTCTAGTTGTATTAGTCAATGTCCAAACACTTCAGAAAATCCCTGAACTAATTGCCTCAGCTGAGGTTACAAAATATGATATCATCTGTTTGCAGGAACACAAATTTCTACATGAAGACATTACAACAAAAGAGTTTGGAAGCTGAAGATTTATTATCTGCTAAGCTTGGAAAAACAATGTAAATGCAGAAAAGTATGGTGGAGTTGGAATACTCCTCAGCCCTTAAGCCTACAATGCACTTGAAAATATTTAAATGATAACATCAAGAACAATGGTAGCTACTCTCACTGTAATCTCTTATTACAGCCCAACAAATATAAGTTATGAAGTGGAAGTGGAGAGGTTCTATGAAGAACTAACATCAGTGAACAGGCAGATCCCAAAACACAACATTCTAATCATTGGCTGTGATTTTAATGCACAGCTTGAACAATTTGACAGTTTCAAATATGCTTATCACTCTCAAACAAACAGAAACAAATCTATGCTTAAAGACTATCTTAGTGAGAATAATCTCCTATGCCTCAACACACTGTACTAGAAAAGTCCAGAGTAGCAGTGGATACACAGATCACCAAATGGAGACAAGGTACAACTGGTCTATGTATAGAAGAACAGTCCAATGAACTGTAGAGGTTTCAACACCTTTATCAGTGTTGCCTCAGATCCCTGAATTGTCTCTGCTAAAATTAGATTAAGTCTCAGAGTGAACAAAAAGAAATCCCACAGTATATTGGACAGTTCTAAAGAGCAACCCAGAAACTCATCACTCGGGTGAGCAGCAGATTTGATGCTCTACAAGACTTTCTTACAGCAAAATCTGCTAACAACTTCAAAACTACTTACAAAGAAACAGCTGAGAATACCATTCCACTGACATATAGGAGGACTAATATTATGTAACATTCCAGTACTCTTTTCTTTATTTCTTTTTTTTTTAATCGAGTTCAAACAAGGCATAAAAGCCACTGAAACACAAGGGGTTACTGTTAGCTTAGCTTTTTATAATCATTATCTTAAATGACCTTTGTGATGTTATTTTTTTTGTTTTAATATATTGTCTTTCATGAAGGTGTTCACTGAGTATTGTACTGAAATTTCCCCAAAATGTGAGTAGTGTAATGGTTACCAGCCCAAGAAGTGGAAATGGAAAGCCGAGTTCAAATTCTGTTGCATTTTGGTGCCTTAACTTTCATTCAAATGCCCTTGGAAAAGGCATGAATCCATCACTTCTACTCTCAGATATCAGTTAAATAACAGGATAGACTTGATTCTGTAGCTTTGTATGGCAACCTGTCTAAGAGAAAGAAAACTTTTGAATTAGAAACTGTGGATAAGTCATCAGGGAACCACTCCACTATCTTTCCCAAGAAGTCAAACCAATTCACAGATAATAAAGAAAAGGAATCTGTGGAGAGCTGTGATTGCTTATGTTATTAAGAGACATGGCAATTTAAAAAAATAAATTTCCACACCAGTATTTTTCCAAGTTTTATTTATTTATGTATTACAGTGATGTTATAATTGGTAACAGAAAGCAATAATGCATTAACTAGTAGGGTAGTCTGAGGTCTCTAGCCATGTGTGGCAGCCAGTCTAGCAGAAAGATGACACTTATTAAAAACTATGGAAAAGGCAATGAGAAATCATTTCACTATCTTTCCCATATAGGCATAGCAATTCACAGATCATAAAGTAAAAGGAGTGACATGATTGCCTACATCTTGAACAGACATGCCTTTTAAAAAAAAACAATAAATTATTGAAAGCAAAAAAACATTTGAAGAAAAAAGTTAGTCTGTAGCAAAATGTTTCATTTTTTATATTAATTTCTACTACTATACTAATTTCTTATTATTATTTCTTAAGAAGCTACAAGTTAATTACTGAAACAGTTAACTGAGTTTTTACAAATTTTTCAACTAGTATTTCTTTCATTGTAATTTCAATTGCTTTTTATAACAGTTCGCAGACTCTCTTTATTCAGTAGGTCATAAATAAACAAGCAAGCATCCACACAAATAGTAAAAGCAGAATTACTTAAACATTACTTTAACCACATCAGTTGTATTAAAATAAAGAAAACTATTCTCTAGTGAAGACCTTTTTTTTTTCTTTTTTTTTGTTATACACCAAGTTTTCATTTTTCAATATTTCTGCATTGTGTTGATTAAGGTTCTGTTAAGTACATAATGATACATAGGATAAATGATAAATCTTTTGATCAACCATCAGCTGCACAACTGAATAGAATAAGGCAGTCAATAAGAATCTTATGACCTGTTCAAACAAAGGCCACTGCCAACAAACTAACTTGATGCATCCAACTCTGCCCAGAGTTCAGCTTACCATCATGAGCTGTTTGAAATCATGTTAAAGCAATATCTTCAAATACAAAAGGTCAGAAAATGTCATTGCATGTAATGTTGCAAACAAAGTGTGATATACAATGTGACAGATGCATCAGATATTTGTGAAGCTATTGCTATACTAAAGATGGAGATCTTTTTAATGGAAAATGCTTATATCATTATTAATAAAGAAAAAAACTGTGTAATATTCTTGGTACTCTATATGTGAGCATTTATTAACTGTACAGATTAACAGTGATTAAGTTGCTTCAAGCATGTAATTCTTCATTATGGCAAATGAAATGTTATCTAGAAAAGAATAAAAGTATTGAAGAAAATTGGGACAAATGATTTAAGAACATTGCCTTTTGAAATTCTATTTAAAAAAACAAATAAATGATCTAAGATTTTACTAATATCTAGATGCAATGGATTGCATTGCACATATTTTCAATTCTACCCTGTTCATATTTTGTACTTCTGTTTTCATTGTTACTTTGTAAGGAAAAATATGACGTTTTAATAAAACTACTTTTGAGCATTTTAAACAGCTAATAATAAACATTTTGAAGTGTTTTTTGTCATTTTCTCACAGAAAGTTTATTCACTGAAAGAAGAACGTTTGTGAAGCCAAGATGAAAATTACATGGTATTAGATTGTCTATTTAAGTGTGACATGATTAAAAGAAGGCTGCTTTGTTTGCTTTTATTATTATTTTTATAAGATACTGAAAATAAATTATCTGCCCTTGAAGATGTCTTTGAATGGGTACCAGAATGTTATTTAAAGCTGGAATTATTTAAAAAAATGTTTTATTAAATTTTACAACTTGAAACTCTGTTCTTCAAAGTATTTTCCTCTTGACTCAATTCACTTGTCCCAATGTTTTTCCACAACTAGAAAATTTTTTTGAAACTTTTCAGTGTGAATTTGTCAAATGTTTCTTTAGTTTCCCATTATCAAGATCAGCAAAATACTTCATTTGAAGTCATGTTTTATGTAAGGTAGTTAGAAAAGATGTATAGAACAAAATCATGTGAACAGGGTAGATAGGGGACAACGGACATGTTGATTTCACCCATAAATTGCTTGATGCCCAAGGCTATATGATTAAAGGCTCCAATCATCAGTTGGATTGTTTTCTGCACACACTTGCATGCTAACTTCTCAACATCTTCAAACAAAACTGCAGACTCATTGTACAAGAAAAACAAAATCCCTCTGCATAATCTCATTCAAAAATTGAATTGAAAAAAATCAACATGGATTTGACCTTGGATCATAGCATTTGCATTTTCTTAGGTTTTGGTAATATTGGTTCTTATATTGGGTTGTTTCATTTCTTTAACTTTAGCACCAAACTTGATGCTAGTGACAACTTTGTAAAAAAACTGTTATTTAAATTTTGCTTTTTTTTTTTAATCTTCTTCAAGTAAATGAGACAAAGATGTTGCAGAAAACTTCTTGTACACATTTTGTTTGTTGTTATCAACCATTTTAAAATTCATAAAATGTGTTTGCAAACACTAGAAAAAAGACAGAAAACAAATCAATTGATCAACAACCATGCCAGAATACATTGTCAATTTATGACACCTAACAAAGGACAATAGCATTCCATTTTTTTTTACGTAAGATTGGTACTCTACATACAATATGTTGAAAGGAGAGTGTCATACAATTTTTATAAGAGTGTCATGAAGAGTGTGTGTTATGAAGAAATTTCTATATTATATAAATAAATATTTTTTATAAAGAAAATGGAGCACATCACAATCTTTTCAATGAGGTCAAAATAAGAAACCTTATAGAAACTTGTGCAGTAAAGATGGCTGTATATATATAAGCTTGGGGAAGGTTTTCATTAATAAATCTCTATAGAATTCAATGTTACATGGAAACCTCTGTTCATTGGAGCAAAAATATTGCTGAGACTTCTTCGAGATGACATTATCAATATTTTGTATATATTCTGAAAGAACCAGCATACATGTTCTATTCACTTCATCCAGCTAAATTGCTTCTGTCAGTCGGAATCTTTAATGTCCATCTGTAAAAGATAAAAATGACAACCAGATGTAAAAAGGCTAAAGAACCTTCTTTTATGAGCCGTGTCCTTTCAGAAGGTGGGTGATCATGGACCATCACAATTTCCTGTCACTTAACAAACATTTGACTTTCCAACATCTCTCTTTGTTCCCACTCTACCATCCATTATATATCTTGTAAGTGATAAATTTTCCAAGCCCTCTTTCCTCATAATATGTCCTAGAAATTTCAACTCTCTAATTTTAAACATAACTGCCTTACTAGTTAGCATTTCCTTTAGAACTTCCTTGTTGTTCAAGTGTTCCATTCATGGTATTCTCAGTATCCATCTGTCAATGTGAGTATCTTCTTGTAAAGAAATTGTTCAGAATTCACTGTCATACAAGACCTAAAGAATAAATTTGAAAAAAAAATCATACAACTAGAGAGAGGATGATAGTCTAAATAATTAATGGAATGATAATGGTAAAATTAGTCATTTTCTTATAAAGAAACATTCAGCTTTCATTGACTAAACAGTTGGTGCTTGGAATTTATAAAATATTTCTCTTAACAGTTTTTTTTCTGAAAAAAAGGTTTCTAAGGTTCACTGTTATTTATCTTTCCAGTATTGATGGGTGTTTCTTTCCTAACCTTTTGTTTAAAGTACTATGGAACGTCAACATTTTGATTCTACCATTGTTTTCTCTTTGAGTTACTTGTGCTATCAATTTTAGTTGTTGCTGCTATCAGATGTCTTTAAGTGATGCAGTATCTGCTATATGATAAAATAATTTAAGATTCTGTAGTGCTAGTGTATGAGATTTGATGAAAGATTCTCTTCTTGAAGATCCACAGGGTTCATTTAATTGAACCCATAATTAATTATTGATTAGAGAGAACATACATATATAACTGATAGTTTACACTTTATTGCACTCTACAATGAGTTGGATGCCATTCATGACAGCCATATGAGTCTCAATTTGACAAAGCTATTTAATAACATGACTCAAGTTCTTAATGTTTTGGTTTTGTGGCATTTTGTGGTGTTGTGAGAAACTACCCCGAACACAGTTCATCCTATGTTCAATTTCCTTGTCTCCTATACTAAATTTATTATAACTGATACATTCACCAAGGTATTTGAAGGTTTTAGTATTAATTCCACATTCTGAATTTTTATGATGAATTTAGTGTTTGCACCATCACTGTTTTCATTTCAATTTCAGATCATAGTTTCTGCTTTTGCTTCAGTTCTACTTCTTGGAACATTTATTAATGTTGGTTGATTAATTTTGTTTAGTGGCATATCATCTTTTAGGAGTTTTAATGCTGAAATCTAAATATTTTGAACACAATTTTATGGCTTCAACTAAATATATTTGAATACTTTCTACTGCAGATGAAAATTTATTTTGCTATAAATGTGTATTTTTAATCATTTTGCTATAAATATATATTGTTGGTAATTTTTTTATATAAAAATGTATTGTTGGTATGTTTTACTATAAAAATGTATTTTTATTTTTATAGTTTTTGTTTGAAGGTTCACTTTTCCCCCATGTTAAAACTATTTGCTGTCTTACACAACTGAATTGCGCAATATTCTATGTAGACTAACTTTTGTTTAATTCATATGAAGCTTTTTTACAGATGTTGTAACCTTGTAATAACAATGAAAGTGCAATGATTTTTTTCATAAAAAATCTATTCCATGATAGAAAGGTGTAAATAAATAAAAGTTTTATAAAAAACAAAATACTTTATATGGTAAGGATAAAAGCAAAAAGTTGACTATTGCTCCATGTACTACTTAACTTGCTACCATCCTATGTAATCACTTTTCTGCCTGACTTTTTATTATTTTACTGCACCTGCTCATGGCAGACTACATTTCTTTTATTCTTCTTTATGCTTTTCTTTTTGAACATGTGATGTCTGTATGGATAAAAAGACTGTTTTTTTTTCATTTGTGGCCTGTTTGTGGACTGCAAAACTGGAGAGAGCTTAAAAATTACTAGTTTAAAAGTCTCTTGCCTTATATAAAAAAAATATTTCAGTGTTTTTGTAGTTTTGGCACCAAAAAATTATAATGATGTCAACAGTTAGTACTTATTCTACCACAATTAATAGTACTTCTTTATTATTGCTACTATTTTGATACCATTTCTTTTACTGCTATTAGCACCAACAAGAAAAGACTTATGACTGCTATTACAGCTATTTTTTAATCAGGACATTCAAGTTTAATCACTCTATCATGTTGAGACTTTTACCTTGCATAAAAACATTTAAGTAAAATGGTGACCCCCACTAAGATTTTCACTGACAGCATTGTCAGTGGAAATTTTATTGTCAGTTAAATAGAAGATGTTTTAGTCTTAATGTCAGTTGAATTTAACATGAATCAGAGTGAGTAAACAAATGACAAAAAGAACAAGGAACTTCATATAGATAAAAAGGCAATAAAATCAGTTAATAACATGGATATGAATTTACATGAGAATAAAATACAAAGTTTTCATGAAAATCAACATCAGCTTGACAAAGCAAATATAATATAAAAGATATGCCCAATGAAAGGTGATAAAGCCAACAGAATACAAACATAAATATACAGTGGAGTAATACAACAGAGAAACTTCAAGGTGTCTCTAAATATTCAGTAAGATAATATAACACAAAGTTTTACTATGCAAACTCAGAACCTTCCTCAAATATCATTTCATACAAAGTAATCTCTAAAAGACTATAAAACTACAGAAATATAATTTTGTCAATCAGGGAATATCTTTATATGCAGCTTTTTATTTACAAAATCCAGATATAGTAACAGCCACAAATAGATTTCTAATCTTTATACAGATGGCCCTAAACAATTGTGTTGCTTTAAAAATTTTAATTATGCTTATATGGCTGTAATTTAAAAACAAAAGATCCATTACCTTTATTTTTTTCAACAGCATGCATTTTGTTACTCAAAGCATAATGGAAATAGTTTAAAAGTTGGTTAGGTTTTATTTTTAAAATATCACAGTACGTCAACAAGACATTGAAAATAATGGTGAACATATAACTGAATAATATCTAATTTTACTTTATTGTTGAAAAATAAAGTTGATAAACAAAAAATGGAAATATGGAATATGACTCAACCTAATATTACATCTTTAAAAAATGGTTTATTAGGAAAGAAGGAAAACAATTTCACTGGCAGAAATTCACAGAAATTAAATACACTTGCAAACAAATATCCTTAATGTATTACAAAATATCATAAAACAATTTGCATGTTTATCAAATTATTCTACTAAGATGATTTAGAGTAAGAGAAACTATAATAGCATTTGGTTTATAAGAGATCATCAAAATTTAGTTATTCGTGAATGAAATTGTCTCTCTTTTATGAATGAATACAAATGTACTTTTAAAAAGCCTTATTTTTTTGTAAAACAAGCCTACAAATAATAGATTTTTTAAACAGGAATGTTTAGTCTTATTTATATATTGAAGCATCTGTAGCTAACAATTTTTAATAAAGATGGATTTGTCATTCCTTCCAAATCTAGAGAAGTATTGTCCTTTCTCCTTACTAAAGTCTTCTTATTCTCTTTCATTCCCAGTAACCCTGTAGTAGCATTATCACCTTGCTTGAGGTGAAATGATAAAAAAATTAGGAGCACAGAGAAAAACATATATCCAATTCAATAAAATTTGCTTAAAGTTACTCAAGGTATGATTTTTATAGAGCATTATAATTAATAGTAGGAATTCCATACCAACTGTAATTCTCTGCAGTTTCCCATGTAGTAACTAAAATTGTCTTTTTGTTATCTAGATATAACAAGCAAAACATATCAAAACTTTTATTCTCTATTATGAACACCTTCATAGATTTTAATGTTAAAATCAAAGGTGTGAAATTTCACAAATATATCCTTCTATCACACCTTATGATTCTGTCTACAAAAGTGAAAGTATTATTTTCATTAGTACTTACTTCATCATACTTTATTAGCATTATTTAACTTGACATATCCCAGATGACTAAGCAGTACTTTGTCTAATATTCTTGTGAAATCATATTTTCTTTCAAATAAATAATTGCTTGATTACTCTTGGAGTTTTGGAATTAAAATTTTATGTAATAAAAAGTACATTTAAAAATAAAAAGTACAGAGAAAGGGTTAAAGGCAGATAACAACAAATTAGAAGTCAGAACATTTACATTGATAAATCTCTCCTCCAATTTGCAGACCCTAGTTAATATATTCTTAATATTGATATAATGCAAAAATATCACAATGATAAAATTGGTCAGTAATTATTTACAGTGTAACCCGGATATAAGAGAATTGTCGGGACCGGAGAAGAAGTCTCTTATATCCGGGTTTCTCTTATATCCGAGTTTGGTCTATTTTGTTTAGGTAAGTATGGGCTCTAATTTGGGACCAGAGAAAATCTCTCTTATATCCAGGTTTCTCTTATATCCGGGTCTCTTATATCCGGGTTACACTGTATAACTATTTATACTGGGACTCATGCATACAATTACAAGTAATCCATAAGGATATTTTAAATTTTGAAATCACATTTATTTTTGGCATATGAATTTTTTTGAAACTGTTTCTAAATCTTTCATTGTCTTTCAATGATTCCACCTCACCTGCTTCCACTACACCTATTAAGTGCACCACACCATTTAGGAGCCACTGACTTAGAAGAAATTAAATGTTCAGCTTACTGCAACATGCTAACAGGGATCTGTCAGAAATATTACTTCTGTATTCTGTTAAAAATGTCACCAGAAACAAAGTAAAGTTGTATAATATCTAATAGCAGTGAAAACAGTACAAAAAGTGAAAAGGAAAAGCCTTAAAGTGACATTGATGCAGTTCTACGTATAAATTTTGAGAACACCATAGACAAAGCATTTGAGAAATAAGAAAGTTCTAAGAAACAACAAAGAAACTGCTAATAACAATTAGAAAGAAACAGCTGAAATTTTGTTGACATATAAAGCTTGGAGAATGTAACTCTCACAAAGCTTATTCAAGAGAAACAAAGAAAAGCAGTGAAAAGCCTACATGACAAATCTGAATAAATAAATTGAAGAACAAGTACCACAGAGACAAAATGGGATCATAAATATCCAAGTGTTATTAGAAGACTTTCAGGAATTCTGATCACTTACATCCTGAGAGAACATGGAACAGAAAGAGAGAGATTCTTTTTTTTAACCATTTTCAAATACTGTGTTTTATTCAATGACCTGATGGAGATTCTATTCTTCCTTGGCTCATTATCAGCTCTTTGTAGTCACCCAAATTTATGCCTTGACCTCCATCTTGACTTTAAACATCTAGTATGACTTACTGAGGACAGTGATAAGCAATCAACTATATGTTCATTACTTCTATGTACTTGTAACTTCAGCATTACTCATATAACAAATATATATGTATAAAACAATAAAGTTTAGTCTTTTTTATCTAAAATGGGTTTTGTTATCTCACACTGAAAAACCTTGTTACTAGAACTTTGCCATGGAGCTGTGCAAACAGCCTGTTAGCAGTTTTTATTCTGTTTATTGTATATTTTGTATAGACACTGCATTTTTGTTTTTTTTTTTCAAACAAATTTTCTAAAAGCTGAAGAAAAACCTATTAGCTGATTATATTCTTTTTAACAGACAAACAATATGATTAAGTTATCTTTTGGAAATTGCTTTTGGTCTGCAAAAATTCTTGAAAACACTATTTTTTTAACTAATTTAATTTGGGGTTACAAATTTGTGTCTGTTGTTTTTTGTTTTTTTTACAAGGTATCATATTGCAAGTATAACTTTTGAATTATTGTATTTTTAGGTCACAAGAAAGAAATATTGAAAAATCTATTAAAAATGAATTTTAATAATGACAAGAAGTAAAACACAGCTAAGTGTTTGTGTGCAGCTCAAATTGCTAATCTTGGACATTATTCTCACTCTTTTTGTTAAAAATGATAGAAAACAAAAACAAAATAAGGAACAAAAAACAGTTTACTTCATTTAATATATGCAGTTTTTCTGTCTGCATGATTCAAATTCATCCTAAAAATAAAATTTTAAGTGCAGGTAAGATTCATGATCATGCAATATATCACTAATTAGGCTATATGAACACATGCTCAATTTGAGACAGAAAAAGAATAATTTATTTGTTAGTAGGAATTTTTCTATACCTTGATGCACTGAGTTTTTATTCTTTTTTTTTATTAATCTTATCCTGAGGTGTATTTCAATTGAAACTTTAAAAATTGTTCCAATATATGTGACTAACATTAGATTTTTTAACTTCTGATGGCAATTAAAATGTTATAAAATTCTATATTATGATTATTATCATTTAAAGTAATTCTGCTTTGAGAAAGATTTTGAAAACAATTATTATAGTGATAATAATTGCTTCTATGATCAATTTTAAATTCTGTCCTTACAAATTATAAATATACTATGTAATTTAAAGAAACAAATTGTTAACATAACTATACAAAAGTATAGCTTAGTTTTTAACAATTTCAGTTTAGTGATTGTGCTGTAGTATTAGAACAAAAATAGGACAAGAACAATGTGTGTTCATTAAAGGCAGTCAGTTATGTGCCATGCATGATACATGCTTAGGCAATCATGTATCTTTCAATACATGACGGATGAGGCAGATTTTTTCCTGCAGTATGTTGCCATTTCTTTCTGCAGTAGACCAGTTGCCATCCAAGGCTATAGAACCTAGTCTGTCCTGCAATTTACCCATAGCTGGTGGGAGAAGAAGAGGATTCATACCTTTCCCAAGGGTATTAGCACGTAAGTGAATGTAATGGATTTGACTGGAATTCAAACTCAGAACAAGGAATACTATATCTATACACAGAATGATTTCAGAAAGAGCAATGCAAATACAAAAGTATATATATCTATGTTTTATAGATTATACAAAAATGTTTTAATAAAGTATGTCACAAAAAACTGTTGGGACTGCCAGGTAACCTTGGTGTAATATAGTAACACCTCCAACTAGAAGCTTATGAAGCTTTGTTTTATTAATTCAACTTTAGTGCTGAAAAACATTTTATTGTGATGGATGGTTACAAGTGAGAGGGGAGATTACTTTATTACCACGCTTGGTATATTTGGGAAGGATATTAGAATAAACTAGAACGTATACTGGCCGTAAACCACCTATATACAAAGAAAATAAATTCAGTAAATATACTAAAATAGAAAAGGATGTAAAACAAGCATCTTCCCACCAAACTTATTCAACCTATACAGCAAGGCCATTCTGAGAGAATTAGAAATTCTACTACGATTCATTATTGGCAGCCAGAATCATAAAATATGCAGTTGAAACAGTGTTGATAGCAGTGTAATGACAAAAGTATGCAGGTGTAGGCTTTAAGAAAGCTTTATTCAACTTAGAATACAAGATTTGTGTATAGTGTCCTTTTATAGTTCCAATAAACAGAAATAGCTCTCTCAAAGAGGAGAGTAACAAAACAAGGGGGGACCACTCTTGTTTATTCATAACAAGCAGATACAGAAAGAAAACTAAAAAACCTCCTAAAGAAGGATTAAAACATCAATTACAAGAAGATAGAATGCATAGTTACTAGCAAAAGGGAACAGCCTAACATGCAAATTACAAATTGGAGATACCAAAATCAAACAGGTGAAACAATTTTAATATCTAGGAACTGTTTTAATAGAGGATTAAAAGTGTGATACTGAAATTTGAAGGCACATTGGGACAGAAAATGATGCCTTCAAAAAGCTAAGCAATGCATTAAGAAACAGAAAAAATCATTAGAAACAAAGAAAACAGTTCTGAAATGTTACATAGTATCAATCCTTCTATATGGCAGTGAATGCTGAACAATCTTCTCACAGATGAAAAACAGACTTGAAGCAACAGAAATGTGGTACTACAGAAGAGTGATGTGAATACCATAGAGCAACAACAAAATTTTAGTGAAAATGGAAACAAAGAAGACACTTATATGAAATATCAGAAAGTGAACTGAAATTTCTCAGGTACATAATGAGGAAAGAGAGTTTTGAAAATCTGATAATCACAGGACAGATTGAAGGCAAGAAGGACAAAAAAACAACACATAACTTACTTAGCGAGCTTGTATAAATGGATGGCAGAATAGAGTTGAGGAGAGATGATAAAAAGATAAAATTTATTAAGAGCTAAAAATGACAGGAAATCGTGGAGAGCCATGATTGCCCATATCCTAAAGGGAGACAGCACATATAAGAAAAATATAGGGATCAAAATTAAGATAACTTTTATTAATGACTCGGGTTTTTTAAATAATGTGGTATTACTGAATATTTTTTATTATAATCTGACACTGTAGTATTATTCTGACATCTGTAGGCAATTGTAATTTTGTACAGTTTGTCAAATATTTTTTATTTGGTTTAATTACACTTTGCATTTCATCTACAGGAAAGATAATCAGTATTTATAATTTTTTTGTTATGAAAGACATTATTTTTTTTGCTAGGATCACTTGATACTTGATGTTCATGTGGGCTTAGAGCTAAACCCTAACACAGCAGCAAACTAAAGACAAAAACCATATTTTAATCTCATTGTTCTGACATGTTGGTTTTATAACATTATTTAAATTAGCCAGAAAAAGTTGATATTTAACAGAAAACCTCAAGCACTAAATCCAAAGATTGATTTAAAAAGAAGTCTAAACTCTATTTTTCTTCCTTGTTTGTTTGAAAAAGAAACCCCATCACAGAAGAAAACCCCATTGTCTGCCAGTCTTAAGTGAATGTCAGTAATCATATAGTATGGTGTAGCAGTTCTTATTGGGGGGAAAATGTTTATGCTCAGTAGAAGAGAAAATACCCAATAACAAGAGGAAATAATGTATAAATATCAAGGCAAAATGTTTCCCCAAGAAAGGCTTCCATTATTTTTGTGATATTTTGGCAAAGAAATACAGATGGGCAGATTGACAGTAAGTATGACAGACAATGGCATAGATTGATGTCTTGCCTGAAAGTAAATACCATGAAATTAAATTTTAGTAAACAAGTCAAATCACTAGACCATTCCAACATTGCCCAAAATATTGTGTCACAGATATTGATATGGATGGCTGATATTTTGTTCTCAAATATCAAAAAATATATGCAAAAGAACAGAAAGAATGAATTCTATAAAATATCAGCCCTAAAAAATATTATAGTAAAAACTTAATAGAATATTGCTGTTTTTATTTAAAAATCAAGAAGTGCTAAGTTCTGCTGCTATCAGGTTGATAAATCTAATTACTATGAACTAATGTAGATGTCATCAGTGCAAGTTTTGAAAAGATTACATTGAATCAATTGTTATGTCTTCTTATGACAAAAGTTGGTTCATTCTATCATGGTAGACAATCTTTCTTGACAATCTATCATACACATCTTATAAGTCTACCATTCATCTATGCTTTAAATATTGCTGCCACATCTAGCCTAGTGTTCCTCCGATATATTTAGAGATTCTTGAGAAAATCCAAAGAAAAATCTACTGTGTTCAGCAGGGCCAGACAGAATTTTAACAGAGATGCTGACAGCCTTAGATGATTTTGTCATCGACAAGACTATGAAAATAATAAATGAAATCTACAACAGTAGGAATATTCCAGAAGAGAATTAGATCTAGAGAAGTAGATCTATTTTCATAGTACTGTCTAAGAAACCAGGTACAAAAAAATGTGAAATCCATCAAACAATCAGCCTTAACAATACTCATCATCATCAGAATATCAGAAAGAGCAATGTAAATGCAGAAGGACGTGCACCTGTGTTTTATAGACTATGCAAAGGTGTTCGACGAAGTACACCACAAACTTGACATATTCAGAAGACATTAGAATAATCAAAACCTCTACTGGCAGCAAACCACCTGCTTAAAGATGAAAAAATGAGTTCAGCAGATATACAAAAATAGAAAAGGGTGTAGGGTAAGAACGTGTCTTCACACTGGACTTATTCAGCCTATACAGCGAGGCAATTCTGAGAGAATTGGAAATCCTAACAGGATTCATCATTGATGATTGCAATCTTAACAACATATGATATGAAGATGATACAGTACTGATAGCAAACGCAGAAAAGAAACTACAAAACCTCTGACAGAAGTTAGCAAAGGAAAGCAAGAAGAAAGGACTAAGCATAAACTACAAGAAGACAGAATGCATGGTCATTAGCAAAAAGATGAGCCCAAAATGCAATTTACAGGTCAGGGACACTACACTCAAGCAGGTACAGAAATTTAAATATCTGGGAAGTGTTCTGACAGAGGATGGAAAATGTGACCCTGAGATCTGAAAACAT
Source organism: Acanthosepion pharaonis (assembly GCA_903632075.3). Lineage (NCBI taxonomy): Eukaryota > Metazoa > Mollusca > Cephalopoda > Sepiida > Sepiidae > Acanthosepion > Acanthosepion pharaonis. The sequence goes on along the minus strand of CAHIKZ030000557.1, from coordinate 3,256,319 downwards.
TTTGGGATAGCCAAAGATGCCTTCCAAATGCTAAGTAGAGTATTACAAGGCAGTAAAGTTTTGTTGGTAGCAAAGAAAAGAGTACTGAATGTGATATCGGTCCTCCTTTACAACAGTGAATGTTATGTTGGACAGTCTCATCAAAGAGACTTGAGGCAACAGAGGTATGGTTCTACAGAAGGATGCTAAGGATTGACTGAACATGTGAATAAAGATGAGGTTTTGGAGAGGATGCAAACAAAGAGAAAACTTATACTTAACATCAGAAAGTGACAGCTGAAATTTCTAGGACACATAAGGAAGGCTTGGAAAATCTAATACTCACAGGGCAGACAGAGAGAAAGAGAAACAAGGGAAAGCAATGCATGATATGCTTAATGAGCTTAAGCGAGTGGATGGTAGAACAGGGTCTGGGAGAAATAACAAAAAGACAAAACTCATTGAGAGCTACAAAGGAACAAGAAGTGGAGAGCCATGATCATCTATATCCTGAAGGGACATGGCACATAAAAGAAGAAGAATCAGTCCTGACCTGACCTCTCAGGTTCAGTCACTTTTCCACTGCCATAATGTAGCTTCCCTGTACCTTTTCTATAAACATTTTAATGGCAATTGTTCTGATGAGTTTTCTTCTATGGTACCTAGACTTTATGAATTTAAGCACAATACTGGATTGGCAGCAAGGTCTCATCATTTTACAGTTGAAATGGCAAGATGTAATCATAAATATTTCTTGCTTGTGGTAGTTTCTTCTGATCTCTTGCTTTCCAGTCAACTTTGAACTTCAAAAATTTAAATGCAATATCAATCATTATCTTCTGTCTTCTTAATTCCTGTTCTTTTATTTTTCTCTCTTGTTAATAATGTTTTCTTTTTCTCATATTCTCTCACACTCAATAACTCTTTGCATCTTAGTAGCTTTATTGCCTTGCTTGGGGTGAAATGATTAAAAAATATATATAGACAAAATGAAAGCATTGCTCATCTTTTGAATTTATACCTCTGCAATAAGACAATTAGCTTTATATAATATTGTTGTCATTGGTGGAACTCATTGCTGAATGTTGGGTATGCATTGACATTTCTCCTCATGTTAGATCTGATGAGACATCTGCTACCACTGCATGGGAGAGTAGGCGGCTTCAGGGGATGAAGAGCTCTGGCTTTTTTTGTGGGGAGCTCTCTTCATCTCTTCTATTTGTCTTCTGGTGTTTTTGAAGGATGTTGTTTTTTCATGGACTGCTCTTCTCTGATTGGTCTTTCTACAGTTTCCATTTCCCATTTGAACAGATTGATTTCTGTCCTCTGCAAGATGTTTCTGTGCTGATCCTTGCATTGAGGATATGGGGTTTCACATGGTCTCTTACCAGATGTGAGCTCTGAGAAGATTATTTGTCATTTGGTCAATCTGTCTGACCCATCAAATATAGTCTATGCTTGTGGGGAATCTTAATTCATAATGAACCAAGTGACCATGAAAATTTATCTGTTCAGTAATTTTTATTGCCAATCTGCTATCATGTATCTATATGCATTAATGAAGTCCCTGATCTTTTATTACTTTATCTTGTTAGAGATAATCCATCATGCCTATCTGCTGGTCACATAGAAGTAGAATTAAGCTTGAGTATTAAGATCTTTATAGGTGTTTGGTTCTTATCATTTCTGCTTCTTATGTTATATTTTTGGTTTATGACTTTTATTCTGGAAATCTTGTTATTTAAAAACTTTTCTAACTTGAGAATAGCATGGCAGGTGTTACCTTGTGGGAATTTTCTCATCACTGACTTAATAGCTGAATTTCTCCAGATGCATTTTTATTTCATAAAGATCTTATTACCAATAAACTAAGTATCTCCAAACCTGCCTTAGTCTGATAACTGAGTGCTAGAGAATGTTTGCTATGGTTTCTCTCAAAGACAAATTTATATTTTATTTATAATTCATAAGATTTATTCTATATAAGCCATGAGAATTTTTCCAGTAATTAGATCCAGTTGAAAGAATAAAAATAAGCATCATAAACATTTTGAAGAAAAGAAAATATTTAGGAATAGATAAATAAATAGCAAATGGAATTTCACCTGTTATATGAACTAATTTATCTAACAGGAATCATTTGGAGATGATAATGATTTTCTTCCAAACATTTCTTGAAAAAAAAATCAAGACAAAAGGTTGCATTACAGGGAAATAATTTAAGGATTTACACAAATTTTATGATAAATAAAAAATTGAGTTAACAATAGCTTCATGTAGACTTCTCACTTTATAATAAACCACAATATTCATTTGATGTAAAGAGAGCCATATTATGAGCTTTTGGGGCCTCAAAGACTAATGAAAATATGGAGCCCCTTTCAGATAGAGCCATTCTCTAAATTGTCAATAAAAAATATTCTTTAAAAAATACTCTTATTTTACTATTTATTGTAAACCAAATTAAGACATGTGAACACAACTATAGAAAAAAAAAGAAACAGATTTTTTATTGCGAGCATTACAATCAATCTTGCGGAGTCCTAGGCTATACTAACCAATAGAATATTCTGGCCCAGGATGTAAATTTCTTTTGCACTTTTGAGATAGCTCTTATAATATCTTGAATAATAATAATGTTATACTATACTGTAAAGTACTTATTATGAGTGAATAATGGATGGTGATATCTTTAAGAAAGAAAAGTATAATTATTTGAAAGAGTTTGAAAATGTATGAAATATAAATGATATTGTAAATTTAGTTTTTGCCAGCAATATGCACTTAAAAAAAATTTTACATTTGATCTTATTTCACCTCCTGATTATAAAATAAAAGTTAAGAAAATAGCGTATATGGTTGTCTTTTTTTTTAATTATACTTCAAAATATTTTTCACAAAACCATTTCATGCTTTTATAATTTCTTATAAAATTTGAAACATCAGTGGCTTTTTCTTCAAATCAATATAGCAGACACAGAAAGGAAACTATAGAGAATAGTGAAGGATATTGAAAAGAAAGAACTAACCATTAATTACAAGACAAAATAATGCATGGTTCTTAGCAAAAGGAACTGCCCAACATGCAAATTACAAATTGGAGGTACCATTATCAAACAAATATCTGAGATGTGTTTTAACAGAGGACAGAAAGTGTGACACAAGATATCTGAAGCCACATCGGATAGTGATTGATGCCTTCCAAAAGCTAAGCAATGTATTAAGAAACAGGAAAATTTTGATAGAAACAAAGAAAAGAATACAAAAATATTACCTAATATCAGTACTCTTATATGGCAGTGAATGCTGAACAATCTCTCCACAGATAAATTAAAGACTTAAAGCAATGTGATTCTATAGAAGGATACTGAGAATACCATGGACCAAACATGTGGGCAATGAGAAAGTTTTAGAGAAAATTGAAATGGACAATTAGCATCAAAAAGAGATAGTTGAAATTTCTAGGGCACATAATGAGAAAAGAGGTCTTGGAAAATTTGATACTAACAGGGACTGATTGAAGGCAAAAAGGGTCAGAGGAAAACAATGTGTAACTTACCTAGCGTTCTTGTGTAAATGGATAGTAGAGCAAGGTTTAGAAGAGATAGAAAAAAAGAAAAAAATTTTATTAGGAGTTACAAAGGACAGGAAATTGTGGAGAGCCATGATCACCAATGTCCTGAAGGGACATGACACATAGAAGATATTAAACCTTAAGATAGTGGGACAGTTTAATTTCTTTGCAAAGAAGTTATTCAAAATACTTATTGTTGTAAGCCTAACTGCAGATGAAATTTGAATAGGGTGGGGGCAATCATATTGGCAATATTTAATGCCATTGGTGACCTGTGTCCATTCAGTGATTTTGGCATATATGTTGATAAACCAAGTTTGGTTTTATCAAAATTATAAAATTTATAGGAGAAAAAGAGAAATAAAATTAATTCTTTTGCAGTTAGAGTCAAGATTGTTATAGGAATCTTTCATTTTTAATTGTTCTGTCATTAATATTTTCAATTCAGTATACATCTCAGAAGATGTTATAAATCATAATACAGTTAAAATGATAAGTTTTCTTTTACAAACAGATGATAGTTTGGCTTATTTATAAAATATACTAAGAAAGAATTATACAGCAGGTGAACTTTTTGAAAGTACAATTACTTAATGAACAGAGTTTACATTTTAAACACAGAGCACAGATTCAACATATCCAGTTGGTTTCAGGGTTTTATATTTGTTCTAATCTTTTTTACACTTAAACTCACCTGATACAAGGCTCAATAGCTAGTCAATCTAGCCAATTATCTAGTCAATTATCAATCAATGATAATGATGAATGATGTGTGTAATATGAATGTTAAAAAGTTAGAAATAAGAGAATAGATAACAATTGACCCTTGACTTGAAGTGTTCAGAAAAACAACCATGCAGGAATTTGTTGGAAAAAATCTGACTGTGAGGAACTTTCTTAGGTGTGAAATATGGAGAAAATGTAGTTCATTCGGTTCCATGGATACAGCATGGCAAGTTCAAGTTGAAAAGATCTAAACTAGTGGAACTAAAGAATGGAGCTCATCTGAACATTTTCCATGGAAATAGTGATAGAGTAGCTATAGGCTTGTAATATTGTGTCAATGGAGAAGAGGCTACAGGATCTTCCTCCAGAAGGTTGCATAAGCAATTGAGGATTGAGTAGCTCTAGCCCAAATATGGCATCAATTCTCCATTTTTGTCTACTCTAACTCTTGTAAACATTAAGAATAGCAGAATGAGTCAAGTGCCTCCTGGAATAATAAAATGAAACACTCATTTTCTAGCATCTTTCATAATGCCTGATTATTAGAATTTATTTAATTTGATTAGTTTCATTGCCAAATTTAACACTTAGGTTCTCTTGGGATTAGAAAATTAAACGAAAATGTCTATTAATTAGTATTAATATTTTTACTTGTCTAACAAAAAAAAAAGAGTGAAATTAAAATGGTGGCTATCAACTTGATGTTTTAAAAATATGTTTTATTAAATATAAAATAATATTACAACAAGTTTTAGGTTGCAAATTATAAAGTTCAAAATTTGACATGAAGAGGGAATTGAATAATTAAAATTTTGAATTCCTAATTTTTTCATTTGAAACTAGTTATTAGACATCTGTTTGATGTTTTGTTTTTGTCATTAACTCACTCCACTCTTTATAACTTTCGCTGTTTCAAATAAAAATTTACATCACCATAATTGTATTAACAGTTTTGCCACTTGAAATTTCTTTTTGTTTTATGTTCAAACTGTGGCGATCATAGCTCTCCCTAACTTCTTATCTTATTTAGTCCTGAGCAATGATTGCCCTCTTAAATTCATTTTCCTTAAAACTTCCTTGTAAATTAAGTTTTAAGGAATATAGAAACAAAAATTATACTTTTACTTAGTATCAGAGAGAGACTTACTAGAGAACTACTGACTATCCAATTAGTAGCACTCACTACTGGATTGACTTGCGATGACCTTGTGTATAACTGTTACCTTTATTCTTATTGTATTGGTTTTTTACAATAAAACTTTACTTATTTTATCCACCTTGTTTTTCAAGTATATATTTCTATTAACACAGAATATTACAAAAAACAATTCCAAGCAAAAGTTTATGAAATCAGATGTGATCTGCTAAGTGAAAAGGGAAATCACATCACCATAGCTTAGGATTAGAGCTCATTGAAAAACATTACAAGATTTCCAAGCTTTGCAAATTCATTGAAGTGAATTATCTTTCAGGTATAGAAGCTATGTATGTATGTATTTTTATATTCTCTGCTATAATACCCATTCATTTTAAAAGTGCATCAGTAAGTTTCTTTTCTTTTCAAAAATTTAATAATAATAATATGAGGTAATAATAATATTAGCCGCTTCCCTATAGGGAAATATTTTACATTCATCGACTGAGCAATCAGTACTGCTTTTGGTTGAAATTTATAAAATCTTTCTCTTCAATTTTTCAAGAAAATAGATTTTTCAAGTCCAGCAGTTGTTATCATTCTTTCCAGTAAGAGATTCCTTCCTAACCTTTTATTTGAAGTAGCATGGAATGTCAGCATCTTGATTATGTCATTATTTTCTCTTTAAGTTACATTTTAGTTGTTACTGTTGGTAGTTCTCAAGTGATATGGTTTCTATTATTTGGTACAGTTCTTTGTGAGTCTGTAGTACCAGTCCACAATCTTCAAAGTAGGATGATCTTTGCTAAAACCCTCAGGTTTCCCTTGCTCAAAGCCTTTTTTAGCCATTGATCTTAGAAAGCAATTGTATATAGCTGACTGTTCTGATATTTTTGAACAGGTTTGGTGCCAGGCATAACTTCAATATAAAAGTCTCAATCTGACGATATTATTTAAGTACATGACTTGAGTTTTCAGGTTGATGTTTTGGTTTTATAGCAATTTGCAATGTTGGGCTAAACTACCTCTAGCACAGATTACACAAACATCAAAGACATATACTTATCACTATCAAATTTTAAGTATTATTTGACAAAAATATTACAAGTTTTGATAAACAGCCAATGGTTATAATTCACAAAAATATAAGATTAGTTGATTGGCTTCAATATGCACAAACAGATTATTCTTGATATACAAAATATAAGATATGAACTTGTTTTATTTTCTGTTTTCTCACTTAGAAATTTATCAGAACAAGAATCTTTTGTCTAGAAATGTTCAAGATTTGCTGCTAAAATGCTATAATTACAATCTGATATTTTGAACATTTTTCATGCTCATTGTTTTCCCTGAGAATTTGGGAACAAATAGATTTTTGTGCTACCCACAATCAATGCTGAGTAACAGGTTTTAGGAGTAATGTTTTCTTTCTTCTTCTCTCCTCCTCCTTGTTGATTAAAAATATTGATTAACCTTATCAGGTTCCAAACCAAAATCAATGAAAATTGATCAACCATCACATGAACACCTTAAATAGTTAGTATATATTTAGTAATGTTTCATTATTTTTTGTTTTTTTTTATTTTACAAAGTAGGGGTGACTTTTGAATTTATTTGAGGAATATATTAGTTTTAAGACAAATACTCTTATGATAAAACTAAGTAAAAAGATGTTTGTCTTGCTTTATTCAAATTTAGGGATAGATTTACAATAATGTACACATTAATGTAATCTAAATGTACTGGTTGGTTTCCAATAAACCTAGGACATGACTTATATTCTAATTATCTAAAATTAAATGTCCATTTTTGCATTGGATAATTATTATTGCTTGTCTAGAGTAAATGTTAACCTTTAACACTCTGCATTATTAATATTACTTCCCTTTCCCCTGAATTCTTTTTCAAAACCTCTCAATTGCAGCAACATTATTGTTAATATTACTCAAAGGTGATTTCTGTTGCCATAGCAGGTTATCATAACACAACTATGAAATTCAAACACACCATTGATCAGGGGTCAGAGTCACCTTCAGTGGCAGGATAAATGTTCTGTGCAGCAAATTAAATCACATACAGAGTGGTAAAAGTTAATTTAGAATATTAGATTTGTAGTTAAGCATAGAATATAATAATAATTGTTTCATTAAATTCTTATGTTAACTCAGTCAGTTAAGTGTCATATGAGATACATGCTTGGACAATCATGTCTCTTTAAATTCATGACAGACTAGGCAGAAAATTTTCCCACAGTAGATTGTCATTTCTTTCTGTGGTAGACTGGTTGCCAACCAAAGTTATAGGACTCAGTCTGTCCTGCTATTCAACTCATAGCTTGGGGGAGAAGGGATGAATTCATACCATTCCCAAGGATATTTGCATGTAAGTGAATGTAAGAAACCCAACTCAGCTCTCCGATTTCTCATCTCAAGCTGATATCCATTAAACCAAAATACATATCTGCATAATGTTAAATAAAATACTATTTCACATATATTTATTCATATGTTTTCATTAAAAAACATATAAAATTGTGTAAATTTGTTTTTTTACTAAAAGACCATATATATATATATATATATATATATATATATATATATATTATGAAATAGTCCATTTCATAATATATATATTTATAATATTTATATATATACATTTCATTATATATATATATATATATTATTCTAATATATTTTCTCTTTATATGTTATTTTGTAGATACAAATATTTAAGTAAATGCTCTGTTTATAATAAACAAATGACGGAGGACACATATTTTCTATAAATTTTCTTGGACATTCAGGTTGGTAAATGTAGTTAATACTGTTTATTATAAACAGAGCATTTACTTAAATATTCATATCTATAAAAATAACGTATAAACAGAAAATATATATATATATATATATATATATATATATATATATATATACACAAAATATATGGGTATTAAGAGGATAAAGAATTTGGACAAAGTGTAAAAACTGTTTTATTGGCTTGATTATGCATTTCACCATTGTTAGATTGACTTCTGCTGATCAGAGTGAAAGAAATATATGTGTGTGCTTCAAGATTAAATTGTTAATACTTTTTTCTGCTAAGCTGACATCCCTCATTGTGATGAAAGAATATAATAATAATAATAATAATTAGTATATATATATATATATATATATATATATATATATATAACCAAGGTAAATGTACAAAGAAGCATGTTCCTATACAAATAGATATATATATATGCCATATAGTATAAGAAAAACATGTTAAATAACAGAGCTATTTAATATATTAAAAAATATAAATAATAACCTACATTGATTGCACAACTCAGAGTTTTATACTGTTTATATATATATGAAGCATTGCTACAAAAAGCACAAATGTATTGTGTGGACATATTCTAAAGCTGGAAGACCACCTACTTCTTGTTATTCATTGAAGAATTACTGGCATTATGATATAAAAATTGTCCTCTCATGTTAAGTTGAACTTCGTTTCTTCCTGAAAAGCTACATAGATTTTTGCTATGTGTATTACCTTGTTCTTTATAAAAGTGAACTTCAGTAATAAATTTCTGTTCTATTTATTCAAGAACTACAACTGACTTTGAACAACTGGACTGTGGATAAGTTCCTACAACCTGAACATTTTCAAATCAGCCTGAATTCATGTTTTGCTCATAAGGAATAAAAGCATTGGAATAACATTCAAAAATTTTCTTTGAGTTCTTGAACAGATAAAACAAATGCATTCATTAACTATTTCTCTTTCCTTGTATGAATATATTTCTATGTGTATGATGATGATGATGACGATGTATAGAACTAAAGCCTAAAAATCAGGTGTATGCAAGGCAATTATTAGTCACCTGTAGGCAATGGTCAAAGTAGACATTGAAAGAATATCTGCAAACACTTAAGCATGGAGACTCTATTTACAGGCTTCTCTGCACTAAAAAGTGTAAAAATGTTATAATCCTTGTTTAAAGACTATATTTGCAGACATTGAATGCTGTATCTAGAGTAGTAATTTTTTAGCTCTTATCCTTACTTTATTGGTTATTGATTTGGGAGTATCGAGGTGAGAGGTTGTCAGTACCAGAATGTGAGTCTTTATGATATCTGTTTTATGCACTGATGTCATCCATGACCAGAAAACAACATCAGTGCATCTGTATAAATTTCAGTTAGTGGAAATGTTCATTAAATTTTTGTGAGTTGGCTAATTTTTCTGTTCCTTGCTCAACATTTTATTAATCTAACCAATGATTTTAGCCCAGTAGCTACTAATTAAAAAAATACACTGAAGTGGTGACTTGCAGAAAGAATAATTAAACCAAACACTTTAGTGAGCTCAAGTGGTTAATGGCCACCAATGATTGATAAAAGAAAAAAAAAGTAGTTGATTACTCACAGACTGAAAACAGGAAGAGGCAGTGGAAAGTTCTGGGTCACATAATGAGGAAGGATGGCTTGGAAAACCTGATACACACAGGACAGATTGAAAGGAAAGAGGGACAGAGGAAAGCTGTGCGTAACATACTTGATGAGCTTGGTAGAACAGGCTTTGAGAGAAATAGCAAAATGACATAACTTATTAAGAGCTACAAGAGGCAGGAAGATGTGGAGGTCCATGATCGCCTACGTCCTGAAGGGACACACCATATAAAATAAAGGATTAATAATCTGGTCAATACTGTAACACAGTATTGATTTGTAATACAAATGGTTTAAAATGTAGCTAACAGCAAGTCCTGATAGTTGAAGAAAACAAATCTTATACTGCTTTTGAGGCCTATGGTTAGCTATGCCATTTCCACCAGATTCCATTTAGAGTTATCAATGGAGTTGCCTGCTTTCAGCACATTATAGACAAATTCATTGTCAACAACTCTCTTTCTGATATGCTTGCTTATCTGGATAACATAAGTGCTTGTTGTAAAAGTAAAGAAGAGCATGATATTAGCTTCAGGCGATTTACTGAGGTGACTGAGAGTTTGAACTTGACCTACAATCATAAGTGCACTTACGTAGGTTATATTATTTCTGAGGGTAAAATTAAACCTGATCCGAAAAGTCTTTGGCCACTGAAATAATTTCCACTTCATCAGCTTACAGCCATATCACATTGAAACACTGGTTCTCATATAAAGTTAATCAACATCAAGTCTGGTCAGTATCTAGATGTGTGATCACTAATGGAATACCAGATGGTGTAAGCTTGGATGTGTGGTTGGTGTAATGGATAAAGTATCAGAATTGGAAATTGGAATGTTGAGTTCCAATTCCACTCAGATTTGTCGCATTCACTTATGTACAAATACCCTTTGGAAATGGATGAATTCACTTATTCTTCTCCCAGCTATGGGTTTAATTAGTAAAACTTGTATCAGTGAATCATTATTATCTCCAAAAAATTCTTAAAATCTAAAAAGATTTTATGGCTTTAAATAACCTGCAAATGGTTGATAAGCCATAAAATACAATCAATCCCTCAATCTCTATCAGGATATAAATCCATGACATTGTGTTATAGATTTTGTTAATACTATTCTCAATGGGATGAGTAATTGTCAATATACTTTAATTATTTCAAGCTATTATTCTCATCTTGACTGTTATAGATGTTAGACATAAAGACATACAATAGACATAAAGTTTCTGCGAAGTACCCTTTGGCCATCTTCAGGTTTCCATTCTTGGGGTGTTATGTTGATTATCCTCTTATCTTGTTCATGTGATGCCAGTCTTTGTTTGTTCCTGCCCAACGAGTGTTTTGCTACTTGATCCAAGATTTGAGCTCAGAACACAAGGTTTAACATGCTCAAAATATATGTTTTAACTAACTCCTGTATCCACTACTCCACTGTCTCAAAGTAAACCATGTGTTACTGTCATCTTGTGGTCATGAGCTAGATCCTTGGATCAGGTAGCAAAACACTAGTTCAGCAGGAACAAACAGTAAGTAGCATTAAAGGAACAATGTAACGCAAGAATTAACACCTATTTCATATCTGTCAAACAATCAACACTTGATGATGACCAGAGGGTACTTGGCTGAAACATGTCTATAATAACATCTATCCTGAGAAAAATATTTTGAAATAATTCAAGTATATTCCCATTGAATTGCCAATTGATTTGAGAAGATTGCTCTGCTTTGGTTAAAATAAATTGTTTATCTGGAGTACCATATTTCCTTAACTTATACAAGACTTTTTCATTACCCATGATGGCTGAAAAGACATTCAAATGTATTGGTTAAACTTTACAACACTCATTGTAATCCAGTTTATATACAAATGCTACACCTACCATTCTTATTTAAGGATTTCAAAAGAGTTTCAACCACATGATTCATTTGTGCTGAGTACAAACCTCAGCTTCATCAATTACATTTGATCAAGGCAGCTGTAATATTTGAGAGACTAAGTATTGTTTAAAAGTCTTTTCATATCAGTTACAACTAACAAATACTTATTATAATACTAGCCTGAAAGCTGCTCTTTGGGCAGAGTTTAGGCTAGCTCCTGTGGAGGGCTTTTGGACCTTCATTGTCCTATGTACATAAAAGTTATAAGTATTTAGAAATAATCAAATTATTTTATCTTTATTCAACACCTTAATTTGGCAAAATCTTTCTTCATATACACAACTGATCTCTGTAGTTTTGTTTACATTTATTTTGTGGCAATTTTTCTTTTCTTTTAAAATCATCATTCTTTATGATCCCTTCACATAAATTCACTCTTAAAAGACATTAGGGTTCCTGAACTATGTAATATTTCGAATACATCACAATACATGTGCTAGAAAAAGAAAGAAAACACATGAGCAATGTACCATGCCCCACTTAAGTTTTAATTACAGTTTAATTAGATAATATCAATTGCAACGAAAAGCAAAAAAATTTTTTATTAAAAACCTTTAATAAAGAATTGTTTTTTAAACTTTTCACTCTGTTTGATATTTAAATTTAACTTTAAACAAGTTATTTATTTAATTTTTAATCTCATGTAACTACAGTAGTTTCTATCTATTACTTCAGATTATGATTTGCCAACAGTGAGAAATGGGTGGACAGATGGACACATGTACACTGTGCTTTATTTATATAGAAGATGTCTGTCTGCTTGCTTTCCTCTTATTTCTGTTTGCCTAGGTATAATGTCTTGAATAGTGATCTAGTGATTCAGCCAGTTATTTGTTATCTTTGGTATGACTGTAAAAATATATGTTTTAATTTATTAGTATTTTACTTTATTAGTATCTTATTAGTATTTTAATTTATTAGTAATAGTTGTTATATTATAAATACAATTATTAGACATAACACTTCATGAATGAAAATCTTGTTTTGACTTCAACAAAACAAAAAGATTAATTATTAAAGCAGGCATTATGAAAAAAGAATCAATTCAATCAATGTTGACATTTATTAAACTTAATAGATTTTTTATTCATAAATAAACAATGTGTTAAACTTTAAGCAAGTGTGATATACAAGAGTAAAATAGTGACAATATACAATCAAGCAGCAGGCTAAATTTCTTTTTCTAATAATGCACCAATTATTTTCAAAAGCAACATGTTGAAAATGGGAACATTTCAAGAAGTTTTGCTCACAGCACAGCCAGTTATGAAGCTAGAATTTGTGTAGTGAAAGTTCAGTTATAAAATTCATGTATATATATTCAACACTAGTTCATGAATTGGGTTATTTTTTAAACAAGCACTGTAGAGATTATATTAAAATGAAAGAAATACAAATGCATGATATAGACAACAAAGAATTCAAAACAGTTTACTTCTGATGGATAAGACAAACACCTTGTCAAGGGTGCCAAGATTTTGCTTACAGCATGCTGGTGGTTAAGAGAAAGAAATTTGGTATGCTATGGTATAAATACTGGCTAGAGGTGATGTGAAGGTTTCCAGTCACAAAGACAGTTTTTTTTTTATTTTTCATTTCACCCCATGCAAAGCAACAAAGCCGTTAAAATTCAGGGGTTGGAGTTACTGAGTGTGAAAGAATGTAAGGTAAAAAAAACATTATTAAGGAGCAAGAAAAATAAAAGAACAGAAATTAAGAAAACAGAAGATAATAATTGACATTGCATTTAAATTTTTGAAGATTAAACTTGATTGGAAGGCAGAAATCCAAAGAAGAGCTGAAAGAGAGGTCCACAAGCAAGAAAACTGTGAGAAAAGAAACTCTAAGCATAAAACTAATGGTTACATCTTGCTACTTCAACTGTAAAATGATGAAACCTTTCTGCCAATCTAGTACTGCACTTAAATTCATAGAGTCTAGGTACCATAGAAGAAAGTAATATTTATTTTGTAAAATATAAAAATATGGTATAAGGCCAAAAAGGGGGATGGGGATGGCTGGTTTTATTCTGTTTTATTATTAAACTTAGTGATATAATGGAATATGCATAGACCTGAGTTCCACCTCACTGGAATATGATTGGCTGGTGTCAGTCATAAATACAGACAGACACGTATGTACAACAGAGTTTAAGTCTATGACGATGCCCATTGGACTACACCATTGGCTATCCTATTGGTCTACACCTATTACCTGCGACTATGATGAGCATCGGTCGATTACTGCTACTCTGTACTACTTGGTTATAGTAGCCAAAACCACTTAGCTACTTCGATCAAATATATCCCTTTCTCAGACATATCACATAGGTAGCCTCAATTACTGATCAAAACATATCACGGCATTCCTTACACCAAAACAGAGACATTCTTACTTAGCATTCTTACTACAGCCATCATAATACCTCAAAATCTCTATGAAATCCTAATTTGTTCTTATATGTACAATTTGTCTGGGGAGGGAATATTAAAATAACATTTAAAAATGAAACCCCAATGAAAGATTCATTAGAACAATTACTATGAGAATATTTATAGAAAAGGCACAGGGAAGCTAAATTAGTGTTGTGGAAAAGTTACTGAAGCTGAGATGCCATGTCAGGACCAATAACAATGCAGATTCTTTGGATTGTATCAAGAATCTATAAATACATAGCAGGAGCACTAGACCATATGTGGCAGCAATATTCAAAGCAAGGGCAAATGGTAGACTTATAAATAATAAATAGTTATAAAATAAAGGAGTTAATTCATAGTTTTTTGCCACTGGACTGACTGTTCTCTTTTAATGGGTCAGAACATTTATACATTCAGACAGAGATATTTCATTCATGTCATCATATGTGAGAAACATTTTGAATAGATGGAATTTCCACTTGCATGACCATTCTTCATAATTCTCAGGATAATAAACCTTGTGAACAGTATAATAGAATTATATGGCAGGTAGTAACCCTTGCTCTCAAATCACAATGCTTTTCTATTACTCAGTGGGAGCTTGTCTTGCAGGATGCATTGCATTCAATATGCAATATGCAGTTGACTGCTACTAATGCTACTCTTCATGACGATTAATTAATTTCCAATGTCAATCAACGAGTGAACGCGCCATGCCAATGTGAATGTCCTCACCTGGAGCTGTCCTTTTCACACTGCATCATATCAGACAATTAAAGTATTGAAGAAGGGGAATGCCTTCAGGCAAATCCTCTTTATGCGCATATTTGTCATCATAATGATTAAGAAACAACAGTGTTACTCTGAGATTTATGCCCAGTCGGTCATTTACGAAATAGTCTGTCTAAAATTTAAGACCAAGTCCTAACTCTTGACAGTGCCAGATAACTATATCAGATATGATGAAAATTCTTAGCAAAGCCCAGTGTAAAATGAAGTTGAATCTATTGCTCTTGTGGGATGCTCATTGATTACTCACAAGAGGAATAGCCATTGTTCTTAACCAGGCTCCATTATAACAATCTGAATATGTACAGAGGAAGCCTCTAAACTTTTGAACTTATAATTTTAGTTAACTATTACTGTACTTCATTTATTCTTTTGTATATGAGGTTTTTTTATCCTTTTTATTTTATGCTAAATAATTTTAATTAGCAAGGGAGTGTAGATTATTATTTATGTAGTCTTCTGTATTACATTAAAACTTCTAATTATACGATCATTGCTTAAAAAAACTGTGTGTGTGTGTGTGTGTGTGTGTGTGTGTGTGTGTGTGTGTGTGTGTGTGTTTTTGCCAGATCTAACACTTTATACAAGAAAAATTTCAAGAAAAGAAAAATGAAAGACCATAAGGCAAACACCTACTTACACTGTAATAGTAAAATGCTCAATGACCAGATTACCTAGATAGGGCAAAAAAATGTCATTCCAGTCATCTGAAGATCACAAGAGCATGGAACATGAGTAATGACTCTGGTTGACATTTTGAAGAGTGTGTGTGTGTGTGTGTGTGTGTGTGTGTGTGTGTGTATGCACACACACATACACACATATATATATATATATATATTTGTGCAGCAATCCTTTTATTCAAGTTTCATTCAAAATAACTGGCAAGATACTGTAGTTAAATTTTTATTTAATTTTTCTTGTGTTCTTATAATTTTCTTCTTTTCTGGTTGTAAATTATGTAGAAATTTTCTAAATATTTTGTATGTCTGAACATTGTCAGCTATACTTTTAGCTGTGAATACACCCACAATGTGCTGATCATGTTTGAAAAATATAACATTTTATAACTCTAGATACATACATAAAACAACCCATACATTCAGTTAAAAGTAAAAATAATATCATCCTTGATAATGGATAAAACTATAGCCAAAAGTGCTTGGACATACAAAATATTTGGCAGTTTCTACATAATTTACAACCAGAAAAATATAACACAAGAAAAATTAAATAAAAACTTAACTGCAGTATCTTGTCATTAATTTAACCACTGTTTTATGGTTGCAGTTTATTGACTTTCCCAGACACCATTGGTCAAACATTGGGGACAGCAATACAGGACTGAAAAGATTGTCAATGGAGTTCCGACCAACCATAGGGGTTTGAATGATGATGATGAGGACTGGCTGCAGTTATGTTTGCTGTGTCAGCATATTGGTGTGTGTGTAATATTAAGGCAGTTTTATGTTACAAGAAATATTGTACACGCATTGTTAGTTTGTGTTTACAGATTTCACAATGTATGTAATTCTGGTTTATTCATGCCTATACATGTAACATTCTTCCAAAAAGCCTGGTATACATTAGCAATCTTAGAGATCTTTCTACTTCATAATGAAATAGTAGCAGCAGCAGCAATAGTGTTAAAATTATGAGCATAGCTTTCACTATTCAAAAAAAAAAATTATAAAAATAGACATTTATCACAGAGACATATATGTGTTTAACTATCATTCTTGTGAGCTTGCTACCACATGACACTCTAGAGTTAATGAAGCTGAGGTAACACTGTAGATATCTACTCCCAACTAAGTCTGAAATTCTCCTTTAAGACACCATGTGTCTCTTTATCATTTCTTTGAGTTTGTTCCAAATTGTTATTGTTTCTGTTTGAAAAGGGTTTTCTTTCTTTGTGTATTTCTTTGAAATGTGTTTTGTTTGTCCATTTCCTCTTTTGAAATTTGTTTCTTATTCTCATGGTGCATTTCCTGAATAAAAGGATAACATCAGTTATGAAGCTTGGGCCTTTTTCATTGCTACAGCAGTCAGTTACAAAATGGACATCACTTTTTGGACATACCTTTTACTATGTTGCTTTCATATGTGAAGTCAGTGAACTTTGTTTCTTCATGAAAGTAGACTGCTATGGCCCACTGGTTAGAACATTAGCATTCTGACCATGGAACTCTTGTTCAAATCTATAGTTAATTTTTTAAAGAAGTGACCTCTTGATAATATTTGGCTTGAGGAGACAGTTCCAGAATATGACACTGAAAAACCATACCATGAGTTTGACATAAGCTTTGTGAAAATGTTTGGAAGCCATTGATGGCTGTACACAAGTTATTGTGACCAAGAGTTTGAGCTTAATATTCTTGTTCAACTTCTGAGCATGTTTGGTTATACACTCTTCATTCCAAACTGTAACTAATGTCTTCTAATCATATTGATTGCTTACGAACAGATTTTCTTTTTTATTTCCCTTTATCTTTTATACTAGTAAGTAACTATTTATTTAAGTAAATAAGTATGATGAAATTACTTTTGGTTGTTTTGGTTGATTGGCTTGAGTTAATTCAAGATACAAGTCTTCAGATTGGAAGAAGCATTCTAAATCTATTAATTACTAGCAGTAGAGCCCGGTGTTGCCCAGGGATGTAACAGTAAGAGATAGATCAAGTCTCGACCATCATAAAGACTGAAAAATAAAATTGACAAAGATTATTGTTTAAGGTTGATGGACAGACATGTCTTAATTAGTTTTTTTTTTACGAATTGGTCAAACCCAAACTCAAACAAAAACATTGTTTTCAATCGTTATGAGTCTATCGATAGAATAGAATTTTATTATAAACAATTGTCTTGTAAATGGAATTTTTAAAGCATTCTGAATGTAAAAATAAAGAAAAAAGTGTGCAAGACAATAAGAAACACTACATGCCAAAAAAAAGTGAAGTTTTGTTGAAATCGGTTGAAAAATGTAGGAAATCCGATCCCACATATAAATGAACACACACACACACAAACAACCTGGGTTTTATAAGTATAACTCGATATGAGTTGTCCCCCTTTCATTCTCGCAATGCCTTTTAATTGTGTTTTCAAATTGATTTCGTGCAAAAACAGTTGTGTTTTTCCAATTTTTGGCGCTGTCAGAACCACCACAAGGTAATTTTACGTAGTCCTGTGAAGTTTTGTTGAAATCGGTTGAAAAATATAGGAAATCTGATCCAATATATAAATGTACAGACACACACACACACACACACACAACCTGGGTTTTATAATAAGTATGATGATCAACCATATGTTTTGTCTTTATTAAGTTACTTGCCTATTATCAATATAACTCAAAAATTAATGTTCTCATCATTATGAAATTTTTTTCTGCATGTTGATGGCATAATTATAGTAAACAGGATAGACACAATTAAAAAGAAGATATAAAGAGAAAAAAAATTTGAGTAGTTTAATACAAAAAAAAAAGAAAAAATATGTGTGAGCTAGCCGGTTATTGTACCTCCATTCATCAGAACTCATTTCTCAGCATCCATCACAAAAGGTCAACTATAAAATTTGCATAAGTATGTTGTTACATATGGCTTTGGAATTACAGTGCACATCATACAAAATCAGGAGTGGGATTCAGCTTTCTGAGAGGACACATTCTCAATTCTGTGCAGGTCACATTTGAAACTAAAGGTCCTAGAAACTACTTTATGAAGTCAAAGCAACCATCCTTATGTAAACAGAATGCTGGTTGTTGGGATTCAATGTGATTTGCCTTTAAAATACACCCATCTCAGTATATTATTAATCCCATGTTATTTTTTATTCCAAGTTTTCTTTTAGTCAGTTGTGCACAAAAAATATTTTCCTCAATCATGTTTTGATCAGTGAGGAGTGATAACCGGTTAATTCACTTTTCTTTTGCTTTCTTTTCTATATTAAACTACTGATGTTGTTTTCTTCTTTTTATTTATGTTCATCCTGTTTGCTATAATTAAATAGTGATGGTATACTCAAAAAGATGCTGAGTGTTTTTTTATGTTTAATGGTCAATAGAAGTTCCAAGCACAAAAGATAAAAATAGTAAAACTAAAAACAATGCGTATGAGGATATCTAAGAAGGTGTAAGTCAAATAACTTATTTATACATATGCTTTATGGATGTCATGTATGGTGCCAAACCCATTCAGAAACTACCAGCTGTATACAACTGCTTTCTAAGATCAATGGTTAAAAATGTTTTTGAATGAGTGAAAATTGAGCATCTTTGCAACATTGTGGAATGATGCTACAGAATCACAAACAAAGAACTGTACTAAATAACAAAAACCACATCACTTGAGGACTACAAACAGGAGCAACAACTAAAATGGATAGCACATGTAATTTGAAGAAAAAATGACATAATCTAGATGTTGGCATTTCACACTACTTCAAATAAAAGTTTAGGAAGGAAGCCCCATCAATACTGGAAAGAGTGATAACAGCTACTGGGCTTGAGAAACCTAGAAAGATTTTATAAATTTCAAGCCAAAGCAGCACTGGCTGTTCAGTCAATGAATGCCAATTGTTTCCTTGTAGACAAACAACTAATATTACCAGTAGCATTTGGAACATAATATTAATACTGAATTATATAATGTGATTCCTTTTACATACACATGTACATATATTTCCAAATCTCCACTCTCTATGCTCGACATTAGTGTTGCCTTTTTTAAGAAGATTGTAAACAACCTAATGTTATATTTGCTTTCAAGTGAATAATTCTGGGTGAATTCAATTTTCACAGAAGTTTACTATGCTTAATAAAAGTAGATGCCTTATCATGATTTAATACTTAGCAACCTGAGCTTGAGCTTCCCTGGATGCCCTAAATTTGTGACTTTGTCTGAAAACTAAATCAAATTTAGCATTTGCCTGGCACTGGTTTCACCATCATAAAATAAAATATTATTATCATTATTATTATTATTATTATGTTTTTCTTTTAATTTCTGTTGTATAATCATTTCTTTCCAGGTCTTAATCAGAGACCTAAGGTCAGAAATGGCATCATGACATTTTCCGCTGAAAATGTTTATAAAAAAATAAAAATAAAACAACCTAAAAGTACTCACATTTTACATTTATGGAGCCTTTTATAAGATGTGAGCTGTGTATGTAAAAACATTTTTTTTATATTTCTTTAAGGCATAAGCTACCAGTGATCCCTTCAATGAGTCTATCAGAACCTTTTCCAATCAAATGAATTGCTCCAACCACAACTGGAATTAATGATGTCCTCATGTACCACATTTTTTAGATTTCCATCTCAAGATCCTTGTATTTTGTTTTTTTTTAAATCTTCAAAGAAAAATTACAGTCAATAAGAAAGCAGATTCTGTTTTTGTGGACTTTGATCACAATGTCTGGGCGATTAGCTGTGATTGTTCTGTCTGTGGGTATTGTAAAGTCCCATATAATTGTCACAGATTTTATCTCTGTAGCCAGGTATAGTTCACAACTGTATGAATTGTTTCTTAAGCCTGAATGTATTTTATATGATTATATAAAAGTAATGTCAATATGATAACAACATGAGATTGTTTTTCATTAGTTACATGTAGATAAATTGAATGAAGGTAAATAAGGCATGATAAATAGACAAAAGATGAAAGAAGAATCAAACAATGAAGTTGTAGAAAATGTTTATTTTTACTCATTGATTCTTTGCTGTGTAATTTGATCATCTGGATTTCTTTTTTTCCCCTGTCACTGTTAATGTGCAATCTATTCTTTCAAAATAAGGATCACTGTTTTTTTTTTCTTTTTTAACCATTTGACCTCAAGCAAGGCAATAATGACACTAAGACAGAAGCAGTTACTGAGAGTGAAAGAAATGAAGAAGACATTAGTGAAGGGAAAAGATCATAAAGAACAGGATTCAAGAAGACAGAAGATGACATTGCATTTAAATTTTTGGAGATTGTAGGTGGCAAAGAAGCAAGAAACTGGAAGAGAGTTCCAAAACTGAGAAATGTGAGAAAAGAAACTATTACAATAGAACTTATGGTTACATCTATTTTTATATAAAACAGTGAGATCTAGTTACCAATCTGGTTATACACTTAAATTCATGTGGTTAAGGTACTAAGGAGGAAAGCTCATCTGAGCAATTACCATAAAAACATTTATAGAAAAAACAGAGGGAAGCTATATTGTGGCTGTGGGAAAGTGATTGAAGCTGAGATGCTAGGTCAGGACCAACAAAATTACAGAAGCTTTTATCAAAATCTCAAGAACCAGACCAGATATGGCAGCAATGTCCAAGGCACAGATTAATGGTAGATTTATAAATGTGCAAAATGGTACCTGGTGAGAAAAATTGTCTGGCATGAGACAGCGAATCAACTTCGCTGTCAAGCAGGCCTAGCAATTGATTCAGTATAATTGCTCCACTTCATGTCAGTGGAAAATGTGAGACCAAGAAGGTTTATAGTTTGAAAATATTTTCATGTGTAATGTAACTATCTGTCTTTGATTCTAGAGTAAAATTTTCCACTTTATACACTCATAAATCCAAATAGAGTTAAGAAGAAGAAATATCAATTTGTGGATTGAAAGAATTACATGGTTGTTACATTGGAATATTGTTTTGGGGTTAAATTTTCACCCCCAAAAGATTGCCCTGACCACTTAGTGGTACTGCAATGGAATAATTCATTACAATTTCTTGCAAACTATACAGATCATCATAATAGAGTCCTCTTATCATGATTTAGATCTGATGCATGAAAAAGTTTCAAACATTTTTATCTGGCTAGAAATGGTGACTAGAAAGGTGTCCATCTTGTTCAGGAGGACACAAGATATCATACTGATGTCCTCTGCCTCATGTTCACTATTCACCAAAAACTGGTCCTCTATTGATTACACCTTTCTGGCTCTTAGATTCAACAACAGATGTACACCAATGTGGACCAGGTCAAAAATGCAAGGTAGCAGTTGTCCATATCCCATAACACCAGTTCTTCTTGTGATGGAATAAATTCACTACCAAATCATTGGCATGAGAATATTAAAATCTGATGTTGCTTACTTTAACTAATAAAGTTGCATTTGAGGTTTTAAAGTATGTTATTCAAAACAGCCATTTATTTTGTTCCAACTTAATAAAAGTTTGTAATAACAGTTTGGAAATGAGATTAATGCTGCCACTTTATAAAGCAAATTCAAAAGGAAGAAGCTGATACCAACAATGATGCCTAAAAATAATCTTTAACCTTTTCAAAGAAAAAAATGACTCTTTAGATTCTCTGAAATAAGTAGCTTCAGATGTTATAGAAATTTGCAGAATTGATGTAACGTGTTGTGAATTAGTCCTGTTAATTTGGCATTGCAAAATTGAAATCAAGGGTGGTAATTCATCATAATTTATAAAATTGTTTAAAATATTTTAATATTTTTGTTATATAAGTTCCTGAAATTTTCACACTGACATTTGATGCTTTTATTTTTTTTTTATTAAGTGTGAATCAAATATTTGATCTACATTCTTGACATTTTTATTTCTCTTTACTTTTCCTCTGGATTTTTCTTGACAGTTGTTTTTATTTTTTCTTTCACTCTTTTCTTTTCACCTTTTCTTCAGTTGTTATTCTTTCAATTTCTTTCACTTGATTCTTATTCTTTTCCAATTGTCTTATTTCTAATTTGTTTGTCTCCCAGTTTTAATCTCCTGTTCTCTTCTGACCTTTCTATTATTTTATCTTCCTCCATGCTTTTCTATATTTATTATACACCTTTTATTCTTTTTATTCTATTGTCTTTCTTTTTGCTTTCATTTTTCTTATATGCCTTGTTCTTTTCTTCTTTTTCCTATTCTCTTTCATATTAATCCTTTTTTCCTTTCTCTTTTTTTATATTCTTTTGCTCTTTTTTTTACTTTATATCTTTTCTTTTTTATTTATATTTTTTTCTTCATCTTTTTCTTTAATTCAGCAAACCATGATTCACTTTTAAAAGAATCTTTCCTGCCATTGTATGATTATTTAGGAAAACTTTTCTGTACAGATGCAAAGCAAGACAACCTTGTTTTTCCTCCCACTCCTTGTTGGCTGGAATAGGAGCCAATCAATGAATCCTATTCACTGGCCAATCAATGCAACCCATTGAGATGCCAACATTTTAATTAAACTAGCATCTTTACTTGTCTGCATGATTTATGATAGCAAACCTCCAATCTTGTCTTCACTTACATGTCAAGTATGAATTAGAATTTATCAAATAACCAGACAAACTGTTTATTATTTATTTTTGTATTTTATTGATTTTTATAGATTTTAAATTAGAATCTTTTATATTTTTATTCAGTTTTCTTTAAGATTATGTTTGGTTATTTTCATGAAAGGATGATTCAATTTGGTATATTTGTTTTCAGATTAATAAAAAGTGTAAAAATGTTACAACTTTAAATTTCCTTACTTTTCTTAGATGTTTAATGTTTGAAATTTTATTTCAGGGTTTTGTTTCAGTGTATCTTCTGAAAATAAATGTCTAAAGAGAAAATGACAAAGAATGTCTACAATTCTGGCTATATATTGCAGTTGAAAATAACGTTTTTTTCTTAGTAAAAGTGCATCAAAGACCGATAATATAATTTTTGGTAAAAACTTACCAAAAGTATTTCCCAAATTGTTAAATTTCTAAAAATGGTGAATGCTTTTAGTTCAAGATTGATATGAGAAATCAAGAGAAAGTAATAAATACATACATAGCAGATGATGTTTGTTCAAATAATTTTGGATTTGAAGTCAAAAAATTATAAAATATCTTAACTGAATACCACTTCAGCTTATATATTAGTTAAATGAAACATCTTTGCCTTTAGCTAATATCTATTCTATCTGATTGACGATAATCAAGATAATAGAGTCACTGTGAACTTCATGATCTTTTCAGTGACTGCATAAAATGTGCTTTTCCAGGGCTACATATGGTTTTGAATTCAGAGTTTTTCTTCTCTAGATTGTTTGCTCAATATAGCTAGAGAATCATACATAGATTCATACCTTTCCCAAGTGTATTTGTATGAAAGTAAATGTAACACATTCAACCAAAATTCAATCTTGGTTCACCAAATCCTCATTTCTGGCTACCAATCATTTTATAACCAAGTTAATATAATTATGCAAAAGATTATAGCATGAAGAAGAAGTAGCTTGAAATTTACTATCAAAATAAAAAAACATAAATAGTGAAAGTTCTCTTAAATAGCATGCTTTTTGATCAACCGTTATCAAAGTGCCTTCTCAGACTAACGTTTTCCACTAACATAAAATGGAATGATTATGTTGAATCAGTTTCTAGGTTCTCTGCTAGTAAAGTTGGTTCCCTGTGTCATGATGGACAATTTTTCTTGCTAGAATCTATCTTACATATTTACAAGTCTGCCATTTGACTATCCTTTGAACATTGCTCTTACATCTGATTTGGTGGGGCAGTTTAGTGGGGGACTAAACAAGAAACTTAAAAGAACTTTTTCAAAATATTGATTCATTTTACATTTCAGTTCTTAAGAGGAAGTAAACTGATTTAAAAATATAATAAAAAAATTACTTTTACATTTTACTAAATAAACATTTTTGACTTTAAATACAAGACTGTATCTAAAAAAAAACATTAAATTCCAGCATTAAATGCTGTATATTTAAAGATTCAATGAATCTGCAATGTCATGGGTCATGACATGGTATCTTGGCTTCAGTCACTTTCCCACCAACATATGTAGCTTTCTTGTGCCTTTTTATAAATATTTTTCTCTATAGTACGTAGACTTTATAAATTTCAGCACAGTACTAGATTGGCAGCATGGTCACATCATTTTACAGTTAAAATGGCTGCTAGATGTAACTGTAAGTTCTATGCTGACAGTTTCTTCTCTGACACTTCTCGTTTGTAGAACTCTCTTCCTGCTTCCTGGCCAACTTTGTAAAAATTTAGATGCAATATCAATTGTTATCTTCTGTTTTCTTAATTCTTGTTATTTTTATTATGTTCTCTCTGTGATTATGTGATTTTCTTCTCATATTCTCTAACATTCAGTAACCCTCCTGTGTCTTAATGGGATTATTGCTTTGCTTGGGGTGAAATGATTAAAAAAAAATATACAAACAATTAAACACTGAAATAAAATAACAAATAAAAACAAGGTAAAGCATTATAAAATTAATCCATATCTGTCATCTCATTATAAAATAAAAACAAGTAAAAACTCGAAAGGCAGTAGGCCAATTTAAGTAATACCAAATAGTTTTAGCAAATGGAGAAAATCTTTTTGCGTCAAAAGAAACAGTGGAAGTCTAGAAACAAAGAGATTAAAGGCCCTTTAAATAAAATGCTAAATGTGCAATGTTTACAATTTTGGAATGGCCATTTGAAAAAATGTTAGTACAAATAGGATTACCAATAAGTTGTTGGCTGTTCACTGAATTTGAAATCTTCTGGTATGTATCAATGTTGTAGCATGATGTCATTGGCCATTCCTAGTCCAAACTGGAACACACTGCTTAATCCTTTACTTCAATTGCTTTAATATGCATCCAATGTAAGCAGATTCACGCTGGCACATAAAAGAATAAACTGCAGAACATTTCTGGTTGAAAGGAACACTATCCTTGCTAATGGAAAAAAAGCCTTCCAAGTGTTAAACACAAGGCACAAATTCACTGTAGAAAAGCAATGACTGACAGACTTAGTAATTTGTTGGGAAAACCAAAGACTGACATTACACAACCAAGGAACTTTTAGATATACCAAATATTTAGGCAGCCCAATTTTTTCCTCAGTGGAAAAAAAAACAATTTTCTTTTTTATAAATTTTTCCAAAAAGCTGGCTGCTTTAAGATAACTTTTGCCACATTTTTCTTCTGATAGAAATTTTCAAAATGGCTCCATTGATTGACTGATTTGTTTTTTTTTATGGCTTATCAAACTTTTGCAGGTTGTCTAAAGCCAGAATATATTTCCAGAATATTTTTGAGATAATAATGATTTACTGCTACAAGTCCAAACCATAGCTAGGGAGAGAAGAGGTGGATTCATACCTTTCCTATGGTATTAGCATGCAAGTAAATACAATGAACCCAACTGGAATTGGGACTTGGCTCTCTGAATTTCCAGTTCCAAGCCATTATCTATTACACCACCTACACATCCAAGTTTAGAACCCCTGGTATTCCCAAGTTATTTAAAGTCAGAAAATATTTTTAGATTGTAAGGATTTTTGGAGATAATAATGAATTACTGATACAATTTCTATTAATTAATCCATAGTTAGGGGGAAGAATTTGTGGATTCATACTTTTCCCAAGTGTATTTGCACATAAGTAAATATAACGAACCTGACTGGAATTGAAACTTGACTTTCCGATTTCCAATTCTGAGTCATTATCCATTGCACAAACTGCACATTGAAGCTTACAGAACCTGGTATTTTTCCAGTGGCCACTTATCTAGGTACTGACCAGGCTTGATGTTTCGTGATATGGCTATAAGCATTAAACATCTCTTCAATTCTTTATGCTATAAGTAATATACTAATAAGCTGGTAGTGTTAGCAAATTAAAAAGAGAAGTTGAAGTACAATTTAAGGCAAAGTTTGTTACATTGCATTACAATCCTAAACTATATTATAGCTAACTGCTATAAATGTCAGGGCAGATTGGGATCTCTTTTTTTGAGTTGGTAAAGCATGAAAAGTTCTGAAATCAAAACCAAACCAAAGAGGGATGGGCTCCGTCAGGTTATCTTGACTTCAACAGATTTCAACTGCTATAGCTGCAATATATGTAGTGTCCCATGATGTGATGTGATGACTGCCAATATATTCTTCAATAATATTCATCTTGATCTGTGTCACAGTTTTGATTTTGATTTTTTAAAACAGTCATTCACCAACAGAATTCTTCAAATAAATCTAAAGCTTTTAATTAAATTATTTGAAAGTAACCATTTAAATATTAAAGATTAGATGAAAATGAAATTTATATAATAGTGCTCTTCCTTAGAATTAACTGATAAGTTTTCGTAATTCTTATTAGTGAATTTAAGATTATTAAAGTATTAAGTGATGATGGTGGTGTTGGTGTTGGTGGTGGTGGTGGTGGTGGTATGATGGATAGGATCTCAGAATGGGAAATCAGACAGAGCTGAGTTTGAATTCAAGTCATGTTCATCCATCTCTTCCCTCCTCCAGAACCTATAGCCTTGGTTGGCAACCAGTCTACCACAAAAAATAACAGCAGTTTACGGTGAGAATTCTTCTGTCAAGTTAATCATGAAGCAAAAAGAGACATAAGTAAGGAAAGTATAAAAAAACAGGAAAATTTCATTAGAAACAAATACAAAAAGTAGTGCTCAGATATTACATAATAACAATCCTGCTATATTGCAGTAAATGCTAAACCATTTCCTCACAGATATTCACGACAACAGAGATATGGTTCTACTGAATGATGCTGAGAATACCATGGGTGGAACATCTAAGCAATGAGGAAGTTTTAAAGTAAATGGAAATCAAAAAGTATGCATACCAAGATTCATAAATAGAAATTTGAAATTTCTAGGAGACATAATGTAGAAAGAGGGTTTGGAAAATTTGATTCTCCTGGTGTATATTGGAGCCAAGAGTGATAGAGGGGAGCATTGTGTAATGTATCTAACAAGCTGGTGTAAAGGGATGTTAGAACTAGCCCCTGAGGTTAGAGGGTTAGTAAGAAGACAAACATTGCTTCAAAGGATAAAAATTTATAGTGAGCCATGACATCCATGTCCTCAACGAAAATGGTACATACAAAAAGAGCTTGAATGTTTCTCAGTTTAATAATAACTGCTCATGTAAGGCATAGGATATTTTGAACATTTATATCTGTATCTTGTGACGTCAATCAAGTGATTATTGTCCAAGCAAAAAATGTTGATCATTTCACTTTAATAAAACTATGCTTTCACTTTCTTCCATATTGATAATAATGATGTTAATGTTCGACAAAAATGTTTTTTTTATTTTTGGAATTGAAGTTATTACTTTCACAATGTATGACAAACCCCCAGAGATTTGCTTGTACTGTTAATAAATTTATTTCTTTTCCTTTTATTTGTAGGTAAGCTGACTTTTCTAGACAGCTTGGTAATGTATTGCATTAATTTTCTATAGAACTACTAAATGTTCATGAGTTTTCATATAAATTTGCTTCAGCATAGTTCTCTATGTTCAGTACATTTTCTGTGTGTAAAGATATTTTTCATTGACTATTTGTCTGCCATTTCAATGAAGTTGTGTATAGGAAGTTGTGGAGAGCCATGATTTCCCACGTCCTGAAGGGACATGACATATAAAAGAAAAAAGTTTTAATCATTTGACTGAATATCATACATAGAGCACTCAAAAAATATAGCAATCTATACAATAAACATTATTTTTTATTGGTAGATGTGTTGAAAATTTTGTTATTTTAAACACTGAAATTAATGTCATCCAACCTAGAGATCAAAAAGTCCCACTAAAGAAATATGTGCTTCCTGACAATATATTCCCTGGAAAACTATGCTCTACCAATAAGGCCATGGGAAACCATCATGATAAAGCAAGACTAAAATTACCTACTTTAGGAATACAAATCTCTTGTTGATACAGTGCAACCCGGATATAAGAGAGTTGTCGGGACTGGAGAAGAAGTCTCTTATATCCGGGTTTGGTCTATTTTATATACATTAACACAGGCTCTAATTTGGAACCAGAGAAAATCTCTCTTATATCCGGGTTTCTCTTATATCCGGGTTACACTGTAGCTTTATTTTTGTATACAAAACATAAAGTTAAGATATCATAAAAAGAAATTGTTTTTAAGTTATCATAAAAACAAATAATTTTAGATTAAATCTCCATCTAAAAATCGTTTTTTTCATATTGAATGTAGAAAAAGCTTTCAATAAAAACAGAAAAAGGAACATATTCAAAATGATGGTTAGCATACTAATCTTAAAAGCCATTGGTAATGATTTCATCCCTTATTGGTTACTTCAGTTAAATGTCTAAACTTTTAAAAAGTAACAATTTGAGTAAATAATGTTATGAAAACAAGTATGATTCTTTCATCTTTCAGACTTTTGTCACATTAGCATACTTATTAATTGATTTGCTTTTATGGCTTATCAACCTTTTGTAGGTTATTTAATGTCAGAAAATACTTTTAGATTGTAAGGATTTTTGGAGATAATAATGCTTTACTGATACAAATCCTACTAATTAACCTATAGCTGGGGGAAAGAAGTTGTGGATTCCTACCTTTCCCAAAGGTATTTGAACATAAGTGAATATAACAGACCTGACTGGAATTGTAACTAGGCTCCCAAATTTCCAGTTCTGTGCCATTATCCATTACACTGCTCACACATCCAAGTATACAGTACCTGGTATTCTCAAGTGGTCACCCATCTAGGTACTGACAAGGCTCAATGTTGCTTAACTTTGCTGATCATACAAGAATTGGTGTTTAAATGTACACTATAAATTAAGAAGAATTAAAGGGACATAAATGCTTTTTAAAGAGGCATCAATGACAAATAAATAAAAATCCTGTCAGAATGTTCATATAACAAACTCTGGTAATTTACAAGTTTTTAAAAATATTTACAATAACTTTTAACCGCTTGATTTTTTTTTTTACATGAAGCTATTAAATAGTAGTATAGAGTTTATATTAAATACCTGAAACAGTACAAAAATATACAATCATAGACTATTTTGATCTTATAATAAAGACATATAGATGTCCAAAGTTATTCTTTAGATAAAATATTTACAGTAACCTCTATTGATATGAAGTGTTCAAAAGATCTTGAAACAGACAGTATTCTCCCCAGGCATATGATTGTGCAGATAACACGTGTGCCCTGAGGTATTGTCTATAGGATGTATCTGTTCTCTGAGGACACTCAATAATCACTGGACTGGTCTATAAAGTTCAATAAAGAAATGAAAAACACAAGGCTTTACTTATTTTAACTGTGTACCCATAATTTCTGTTTTTTTTTTATTTTACATTCTTTAACATTAGACCATTTCTAATTGTTCTTGATTAAAGTAAGAACTTCAAAGGCAGTTAACATATATTGGCAGATATGATTTCCTAAAATAACTTATTGATGCTACATGAAAAAATACTGGCTTCAGCAGAAATACCTCATAGAAATACCTCAACATCACGGTAAGACCTTAATGGCAATGGTCTCTTCATCTAGTTAATGTCTTACCATTATATGGGAGATAGTTCTGTGAGGTATTTCTGCCACACACTGTATATGATGTCCAATTTCTTTCTGTATACAGCAGGCTTATTGTTGTAG
The DNA here is from genome assembly GCA_903632075.3 of Acanthosepion pharaonis. Taxonomy (NCBI): domain Eukaryota; kingdom Metazoa; phylum Mollusca; class Cephalopoda; order Sepiida; family Sepiidae; genus Acanthosepion; species Acanthosepion pharaonis. Next base: position 3,225,916 of record CAHIKZ030000557.1, on the reverse strand, counting down.
AGTAGTTTTCACAGTGGAGGCTTGTATTTCAATAAGTCGTCCTAAATTAGGTTCGACGTACAAAATGTTAGGAACTTGAAATAAGAGTTAATGACACAGCAATCTAGTTGTGATGGTTGGTACTTCAATGTCCGATATCGACTGACTCGCTCAACACCACTGAGCCCAACTGGCCACTGCTACTACTACTTATTATCTGTGGGAGAGTCTATTAATAATAGAATAGGTATGTCAGGTATAACACTTATTTAACTTTTGGTGGCAAAAATCAACTGCCTTTCATGGAAATGTTTTTGTTTTGTTACGAGGAAGGAAAATAAATTACAAGGAGAAAGAGAGAAAAATAAACTTATTTCTCCCATTTTGATTAATTGAAATACAAAACCTATTGTTTCTATAAATTTTATTCTAATAGAATTCATTAAACATAAACACCTATATGTGTCATGTAATACTGAATATCTTTGAAGCATAAAATTATAGAGCAAATACCAAATCTGCATTCAGTAAAGAAATACTTTCTGTTGCATTTCATTTGCATGCAGAAGAAAGGTTTAAGAAGGATATGCATATGGTGTAAGAGATAGTGACTTGGAATGGGAAATTGGAGAGCCAACTTTGAATTCCAGTCAAGGTCATTACATTCACTTACGTGCAAATACCTCTGAGTAAGGTATGAATGTATTTTTCTTCCCCCAGCTATGAGTTAAACAGTAGGACTTGTATCTGGAAAATCCTTGTTATCTCCAAAAACTTGTTAATGCTGATGACAACTATTTACTTCTGGCTTAGTAACAAGTCTGATAGGTTCAGAAAAGTAAAATTACCTCCAATCAGTGAGACAGGAAATGTCTTGTAAATGTGAACATCTCCAAAATTGAACTGCTATTATTTAATCACCATAGACAACCATTTCTGCCGTCCATCAGCATGGATGATGCTAAACTCCAAAAGAGCAAACTTTTGGACCTTCTTGGAGTCACTTGAATGTTTATATTGAATTAACTGCTGTTTCTATTGCTAAGAAAGTTGTTTTATCATGTTTTGTCAGACAATTTTTATTGCCAAAATTTATCTTATACATTTATAAACCTATCATTTATCTGTGCCTTGAATATTGCTACCATTGGTCTGGTGCTTCTGCTATATATCTCAAGATACTCAACAATATTCAAAGAAGAGTGTGCAATGTTATCAGTCCTGACCTGGCATCTTGACTTTAGTCACTTTTCCACTGCTGTGACATGGCTTCCCTATGTCTTTTCTATAAATATTTTCATGACAATTTTTCTAATGAGCTTTTCTCCTTGGTACCTGAAATTCATGAATTTAAGCATACCATGAGATTGGCAACGAGCTCTGGCCATTTTAACGATGAACTAGTTTGATGTAACTGTTTCTTTTCTCACCTGTGAAACTCTCTTCTAGTTTCTTCCTTCCCTGTCACCTACAATCTTCGAAGATTTAAATGCAATGCCAGTTACCACCATCTGTCTTCCTGATCACTGTTCTTTTATTGTTCTTTCTCCTCACTAAAATCTTACTTTTCAAGTAACCCTTTCATCTTAATGGCATTATTAGCTTGCTTGGGGTGAAATGATTAAAAGAAAAAAATGCAATATTCACTTGCAAAAAAATTAAATTTTCTTACAATTCAAAATATTTACACTATTTATATTAAGAATATTGTCCTCATCATTGTTGTTTTTATTACATTTTAGATATTGTGCCCTCCTTCCTTCCTCAGGTGTATAATGTTTTTCTACAGGGAATTCCAAATTTAACCTACAGGGGTAGAGTGTTCTCATTCTGTTATATCTTCATTCCATTGAATGAAGATAATACAATTATGAAATATAATGCTGCTTGGAGTCAACATAGTCATACTGAATTCTATAGTAAAGATATAAGGCTCACTGCCAGCTAGCTCTCTCCCGATGATTCTCGGCATCAGTATATATGTTATATGGATGAGTCCAAGTCATATTCTGGAGAGGTGTTCATCTCCACACCATCCTCCTTTTTAGATATGCATTTTCTCTAGTCAATACTTTTTCTGACATGAGTCTACTGCTAACGTTTCAGTCAGATTATGTTTTTGCTTACCCTGGCATTGTATTGTAATATTAGCTTTAGGAATAGGTACTTCAAAGGTATTGTAAATTATGTCCATCAATGAAGTAAATTTACTGGTTGCTTATTCTGTGCATATCTAAACTTCAATTGATATATATATCTTTTATGTTGAAATTGTCCACCTTTGACAATGTACGTCATACTACTAAGAAGATTTTATTGCCAATTTTAAATGATCTAGTAGTTTCAAAGTGTTGACTTTTCTTTTTATTGCCTGACAGTAATTTGTCAAAAATGGATCTAACTTTCCTAGCAAACATCAGCTTCTTCAGGTGACATTTTCACAGTGACATTTGCATTTGACATCATTCAATATATGTTCAAAAATTCTTGTAGTTCTGTTTCTTCAACTTCCAAGTTATTAGCTTTTCTTAATGCCCTTTTGAAGGTGGAAGGTCAAATGGTCAATCTGAGCAGTTTGTTCAACAAACTGCTCAGATTGACCATTTGACCTCAGATGGTAAATGGCTTTGCCAAATGTTCTACCACATGGTTTTTGCAAAAATTTAAAACTCACAAGAAGTAAATTGAGTTCCATTATTAAATACCACACTGTCAGGTACTCCAAACCTTGCAAAAAGTTTGCATAAGAATTTAATCATTATTGTAGGTTGTTTACAGTTTAATATCTTGGGCAATTTTGTGAAACTGTCAATCACAATTAAATAGTATGAACCATTTAGTGGTCCAGCAAAATCCATATGTAGTCTTGCCCATGGTTTATCAGTGCTTTGCCATGCCTGATAATTTATAGGTGGTGATTTTGCTGCTGAATTACAACCATTACATTTTCTAACTGTATTTTGAATATCTTTATCCAGCTTTGGCCAATAAACGTAGCTTCTCATCAGGGACTTCATCCTTACTATTCTCAGATGTCCTATGTGGAATTGTTTCAAAATCCTTTTTTGTAGTGATAATGGAATTACTACTCTTTCCACATATAAAAGTACTCCATCACAAATAGAAAATGCTGTATTATTGTTAGCAGTTTTAATTTTAGTTCTACTTCCACAGTTAAAACTTTTTTTTAGTTTAAATGGTCAATCCTTTTTTCATTGAAGCATACCACAGCCACAGCATGAGTGGAGTTTGGCAGTATTTTTATTTTAGATTTGTTCTTTTGGTACTACTGTCTTTTTTCAAAGTACTTGTACTTCTGACATACCATTTTGTTTGAGTTTCACTATATCATGGCATAAATGGGCAATTTTTTTGCACTCTTCTGCAACAGTCTGTATAATTAACTTTGAATCCTGTTCAAGTTTTGTAAGGATTCAAGAGTGTATTTCTGAATTGTTGCTTGAAGTTAGACCTTTAACGAAGATTAGACATTTAATTCTGTCTGGTGATAGTTCATCCAGTTTAAATTTCTCACACTCACAGTTGACTTCACTAGCATATGTGACAAAAATCTTCATTTTCATCCTTTGTAAGGTTCATGCATTGCTAATGTGTATAAAAAGTGAATTCTTTTCACCAAGAATTTTTGATAATATCAACACTGTTTCATTAAATGACACTTTTCCTGGAGTATTTGGTAAAATGAAATTCAGATATTTTTCAGGTTCAGCAGGACTCAATTTTCATAACAGATGATGTACTTTCTTTTTATCTGACCATCTTTGGTATTCTTCCCTGAAAATGGCCTTGTACATTCTGAAGTACGATAGGAATGTAATGTTTTCTTCTGGAACATAATTAAATTCATTAATTGAGTTAACGAATGAGTCCAGAAAAAATGAAATTGACACGTTGCCTGTTCCTTGCTTTTCCATGGTTGCTTTCAGCTGTTCTCAATATTAAATCTGCTCTTGCTGCATTTGTTGTAATAGTTACTGTATAATTATCTTCAATTCTTCCATATTGTATTATTTTTGTACAAGTAGTCATTAACTAGGAAGAAAAAGATTTTTTTCTAATAACTGTATGGCATACACCCTTGAAATTTATCAACTTCAGCATTACCCTATGAATATACACAAACTCCACAAAATTCTTTTCCATGAATTTTGAATTTTCTTTGTGAGCTATTTATGCTAAATGAGAGAATTTGTTTTTTTCTCTTTTTCTGAATGAGAATCCTTGTCACCACTTTTATGTCTTCATTCCATTAAATGAAGATAACATAATCATGAGATATCATGTTGCTTGGAGTTGACATAGTTTTAATGAATTCTGTAATAAAGATATAAGACTCACTCCCAGCTAGACATCTCCTGGAAATTCTTGGCATCAATATATATGCTATTTGGATAATTTCAAGTTATACTCTGGAGAAATGTGTTCATCTCCACAATACATTCCACTGCTCATGTCTTGGGATAGTGTAATTCTTATGTAATTTTATGTCACCAAATTCAAAAACGAACACTTTTATCCACTAGGCAATGGCCCTGTAAGACAATTTTCTGGGGTGAATTTAGATCTTTAAACCTAACCTTGCTGCTGATTAGTTTGCTGCTTCTGTAGTTGAAGACTTGCTCTAATTTGTCTTTCTTTATTAATGGCTCCCATATTCAATTTATTACTATGCTAGGCCTATTAAGGAGATCCTTATAACCTAGAATATACACTGATTCTTTCAGGCATCTAACTCTCCTGTGTTCTTCCTTGTCCAGTATTTTTACTTCATTCCACAGGGGCTGATGACCACTTCTTTTCCTCCATACAAGATCAGCCATGCCTGATTTGTCTCATCATCATTCATGAGGGCAATAGTCCAAATATAAATAGTGCAAATAATAACTTCTCATCTCAAAAATTCAGACAAAAATTAAAACATGTTTCAGATTTAAATAGCCCACAAAGCTGTAGAAAACCGATCAATCAATGTTGAAGAAATTGTTTATAAGAAATGCTGATCTGAAAGATGAGAATTTAACCTATTGACTATTCTTCTTCTGTTACACATCCCTTCAGAACATGGATAATCATGTCTCTCCACAACTTCCTATTCTTTGTAACTCTTAGTAATGTTTGCCTTTTTATTATCCCTCCCACTCCTTGTTCTGCAAAACATTTACACTGTGTCTCATTAATCAATTTACTTACTGTTTCCCCTCTTCCCCTCTTGCCCTCAATATGCCCTATCAGTGTCAAATTATCTGACCTTCCTTTTCTCATTATGGCTTCCAAAAATTTCAGCTGCTTCTTTCTTATTTTCCTCATTGATCACATGTTCCATCCTTGATATTCTCAACATCCTTCTGTAGAACCACGTCTGTTGCCTCAAGTCTACCTGTGAGAAAATTGTCTATCACTCACCAATATATAGGAGGATTGATATTACATTAGTTCAGCATACTTTTCTTTGTTTCTAATTGACTTTTCCTGTTTCTTAATATTTGCTTAGCTTTTGAAAGGGATTTTTCACTATTCTATTCCAATGTGCCTTTAGATTCCCATGTGTCATTTTCCATCATCTGTTAAAACACTTCTTAGATATTTAAACTCTTGTTCTTATTTGATTTTGACATTTCTAATATTAAAACCAAAGTGTGTGCTGATTTTGATTCTCACTGAAGGCTCTATCATTGTGACTATGTGCCAGACTAAATTATGTAAATATCTAATAAGACTTATTTTAGAAAATTTAAAACAATATCTTGCATTAAAAATTGATTTATATTACTTACTGTAGTAGCAAAATTCATTTTTTTAATCTAATATATGTTATTTTAAAGTTTTCTTATTATTTTTGTCAGTCTGGTGCACTGCCAAGTCAATATTTGATGGCAATTGACCTAACATGCCAAAAAGCTACAATGCCATTAATGTAAAATGATCAGACTATTCATAGGCTAAATTATTTTTTTTTAATTTGGGAGATTTTGAAAGTTTGATATTGAATTAAATAAGATAAAAGGATTAAGAAAGTTTTTCTTTTCTTTTTTACATCATCATTTTGATTTTATTGTTTATTTCATTAGAAACAAAGAAAAGAGTGTTGAACAGCTATGTATTATCAGTCCTTGTACATGGCAGTGAATGCAGAACAATTTCCTTGAGATCTGGTTCTACAGAAGGATACCGAGAAAACCATGCATGGAGCCTGGGAGCAACACATAAGTTTTAAGCAAAATGGAAAAAAAGAAGACAAATGGGATTTCTGGAATGCATAAATAAGGGAGGCAGGCTTGGAGAATTTGATACTTACAGGATACATAGGAGGCAAGTTGGTGTTAACTTACTTAAATGATAAACAACCAAAGAATGTAAATACTTATATAAATGGATAACAGAACAGTGACTGGGAGAGATAGTAAGGGGTCAAACACTGCTTAGATCTATGAAGGATAAGAAGTTATGAAGAGTCATGATCACCTACATTCTAAAGAAGATAATGTGAGTGAAGAGAATTACTTGTATGAGAGGTGTTCCAAAAGAAATGTTTATATGGTGCTCCAATCTAGCTACCATAGCAGATGCTTGAATACAAAAAAAGGGTTATTATTATAATTATATATACATTTCAACAATGTTGGCCACAAAAATTAGAATATTATTATATTAATACATTAATAACATTATTATTATATAATATCATATTGAGATCAATTAGGATTAATTTTTTTATCTGTTTAAATCATCATTTATTCAGCATATTTTGCACTGCTATGATTACAACTCCAATTTATTGTAATTGTGGTTCATGGTGATATTCAAGGCAAAATGGTGCAAAGGCTTGCTGGTTCCTTTTGTACCAGGGATGTTAAGATTATCCATCCCTCCTCTCAGAAGTTCCTACATCCACTGGTAAAGCCGTTGACCTCTGAGGTGTAGCTCCTATGCCCAGGCTAACAACTGGCTGCTTCACACGGGTGGATTAGGGAGAGGCATTTCCCTTCACCAGTTGGGTTGGGAAACTCTTCTGACTACCCTCACATAGTTTAACTGGCAGGCTGATGCCATTGACCAGGGTGTGACTGACACAGTGCCCATGCAACTACTTGGATTCATGTGTGAGAGTTGGATGTGGGCCATGGACCAGTACAGTTCTGCATCCCAATTCATCTGAGTAAAACAGGGTTAACCACTTCACTGCAAAGAAACTACCACTGACAATACACCCCAACTATTTAAGTACTTATACAGATATTTATAAATATATGCATTCAGTCACAGGTACACACATGCATGTGTTTATCAATCAACAAACAAATACTCACATTTGCATCAACCTACACCTTTTTAATTGTATATTAATAACTTAGATTGTCATATGTTTAAATTATGAATATATGTGCAGGGTGTCGGGGGTGAGCAGTTTGCAGTTCAATCCACTTACCCCAAATCTGACCAAACATCAGATTTTTTTAATTCATTCTTGATTAGTGTAAGAGCTTTTCAGCACCCTTTCATAAAAAGCATATTGATTTATACCAGTATTTAAGATTATTCAAAAACAAAGTACTCTAAGCAATGGCTTTCTATCAGAATTCTTTCCAATATATTTACATAAGTAAAATAATCGTTACTCCATAAAACCAAAAGAGATTTGAAAATTGCTACAAGAAGAATATATATTCCCCTTAGAGAAGAAAAAAGACGCCTTTAATCCAAAATGTTTTAACAGAGTTAAAAACAAATCTTTTAGGATTTATTTATTCCTGAAGTTGTTTATATTGTTATAGACTTGTCTTTTGTTCACTTGGTTCATATAAAATAATTTTGAATCTGGGAATCTATCTCAAGTGGGATTGGACTTGGTTTATTCTAACAGTTATGATTGTTTTTTGAACAAGCAACATTTAGGTCAGTTTGTTATCTCAGTATTAATTACATTTTGTTAAAGCACTTTGTAGGTGACTATTTTTGTCAAGCAAAATGTTAGTCTTGCCAATACAAGTTGAATTTGAATTACTTGGTTGTGTAGTCATATCCTTCTATGGCAACACCTAAAACAATCTTGACTGAAATTGTGAGCCAGGCTATTGCAATTTCAAATATATAGAACTAATATATAAAACACTATATTTTGAGGGGATTCCATATACAGTAAAAGGGGAAGTAATATTTATGAATGTGCTAAATGTTAATGAGACACTGTAAATTGCAAAAAAATTCTTTATATGAACTGTAACATTCATTGATTCAACAAAGTAAATTGCTTACTCTGGCCTAAGCTCATATTTCTACATGAATGTAAACTTCCTACTGTTACTCCATAAAAACAGAATATAAACAAGATTTGCTCAATGACTGCTTTTAATTTACAATATATTTGTCATTACAGTAAATTAATTTTTTTAAGGAAGTTCACTCCAAGCAAGGCAGTAATGCCACTAAGACACAAGGGGCTATTGGGTGTGGAAGAATTAGAAAGCAGAAACATTACTAAAGAGTGGGAACAAAGGAAGAGTAATCAAGAGGACAGAAGATAGTGATTGACATTGTATTTAAATTTTTGAAGATTAAAGTTAGCTGGAAAGCATGAAGCTGAGAGAGAGTTTCACAAGAGAAAAGTGCGAGAAAAGAAACTGTTAACATAGAACTTACATTTACATTGAGCCAGCTCAACTGTAAATTAATGAAAGCTTGTCGACAGTCTAGTACTTTGCTTAAATTCATAAAGCCGAGGTACCATAGCAAAGACCTCATCTGAACAATTATCATGAAAGTACTTATAGAACAATCACAGGTAGGCAACTTTATGAGGGTGGGAAAATTGACTGAAGCTGAGATGCAAGATCAGGACCAATAATATTGCTGATTCTTCTTTGGATTTTATCAAGGATCTCTAGAGAAATAGCAAGAGCTCCAGACCATATGTGGCAGCAATATTTTAAGCATGAGTGAATGGTAGACTTATAAATATGCAAGGAAGATTCTGAATAGAAAAATTGTAAATAGCTTATAATTTTCTCAAGAGTTGCTTAAAATACTGAACTCATTCTTTAGGCTGCTTTTGCTGTTACCAAACACTTCAGCATATCCATTCTACAGCTTTGTGAAGTTAGACAGCCCAAAGGAACAGAAAAGGGTGTCTTTTAAATATCAGCACGTAGCAAAAGAAATGTTGGCTAATATAGCAACTGGCTTGATTTATTCCCAGCAACATGAACCATGCAGAAATTCCAATTTTGCAAAAGATGATTCCATATTTTTACATAGAAGCACTTTCCATTTTCTCTTTCCGTTAAGCAAAGAAAGTAACAATGCATTGAAATCTGTGTTTGCTTGGCTTGCACAGCTTTCTCACAGTTACTATTTTCTTTAATTTTCTCACTCTCCTGCTGTATTCCCATTTGCTGGATCATCCCAGAGAAGATAATGTATACCTTTCTTTTCCAAAGTATAGTTTGCCTTACCAGATTTTGATTTTTATTTTTCAACATCCACACTCAGAATGGAGGTACAGTGGAATAATGGATAGCGGCTCCGATTGAGAAATCGAAGAGCAGAGTTCAAATTCCAGTCAGATCCATTAGATTCACTTACGTGCTAATACCCTTGGGAAAGTTATGTATCCTCTTTTTCTTCCCCCAGCTATGGGTAAATAGCAGGACAGACTGGGTTCTATAGCCTTGGATGTCAACTGGTCTACTGCAGAAAGAAACGGCAATCTACTGTAGGAAAAAATATGCCTTGTCAGTCATGTATCAAAAGATACATGATCGCCTAAGCGTGTATCATGCACAGTATGTAACTAACCAATTGACACTCAGAATATGGTTTCTATTCTTTTCCTGTGATCTTAAAAATGCATTTTTTTTGTCAAACACTCCTCCCAACATTAGAAAGAAGATACAAAATAATGATTGCACTATTGAAAACTAGCATGATATTGTAATATCCACAATTCCTTTTGATTCATTCAGTCATACTTCTTACATATGGTAGATTGATTTTAGCTACATTATTAGCATCTCTGAAATTCATCCATCTGTTTCCCATCTTAGAAATAACACAAGGCAGATTAATATGTGTAAAATTGTTTAAAAACCATGTAAAATAGGATAAGTTATAATAGGAAAGAGACAAAAAAGATAAAAAAAAAATGGCATCTATTCAAAATATGAGGTTTTCCGTAACAATGTAGAAAATCTATATTTAAACAATTTCTGAACAGTGCAAAACCTTTATATAGCTTGAACAATCAGGGACATGTTGAAATTAACTAACAAAAAAGTAAAAGTGGGTGTAATTTCCCTGAAGAATCCATCTTTTCAATAAATTCTTATCAAAATTAATGATTTTTAAAACGTTAAAACCATAAAAACAGAATTACAAATAAATTTTATATTAAACAACATCTGGTTCTAGTCTAGCAAACAACTCTTTACTAATGGTAATGGTAATAGCTTAAATGGAAATATTTAATGCAAACTTTGAGAATGAAAAATCACTATGGATAAAAATAGGTTTTATCCATAACAGTCAGTTATATAAAATAGTTTCTTCAATGGTAGAGGCATTGTTATTTTAGGTCATACATATAATTCAAGAGGAGAGTGCTAACTAAACATGCTAGAAATTAAATATTAACAAAAGTAACAAATATGAAAATATTACTCATTTCAAGCTTTGAATTATTTACATTTCATAAATTAAATTAATTTCCTTTGATTTACATTAATAGTTTTCTCAAATCATTTAACAAAACACACCATTCTATCAAAATAAAGAATAAAATACTTATTACTTGCAATCAATTTAAAAAAAAGAAAAAAGAATTTCTATTGTCTGGCCATTGTCATGTGCATGCAACTTAAATTTGATTGTCTGTGTTTTGATTGGCTGAAGTTTGTTGTCTAGAACTGCTTATTTTGAATTAATGGCAAATCAAAGTTGTTAATTTTTTTGAGATTGTTTTGTCTAATGCCATTGATTGGTTCAGTAGGTTGCCTTCTGATTTTGTGTTTTGATGTCTTCTCTAATTACACTTATTTTTTACTAATGAAAAAAGGCACTTCCATTGAATTTAGAGTTTTTACTTGGATTAAGATTTTTACATTCAATTTTGATAAAACTGGTTATTTGATGGGTAGCTGATCACTCACTATCTAACCAGGCATATATTATTTATATATTGGTTTCTATCTCTCTATCTACATATGCATACATATGTATGTATATATATATATATATATATATATATATATAACCTCTCACCTTTCTGATCTTAGTTCTATTAAACAGCATTTCTGAGAAAAACATAGCCATGTACATAATATTACACAGATATTAGTTGATAACACAATAATACTACTACATACACACAGTAAAAAAAACCTTCAGATATTGGAGGCCATCTACATTAAAACAAAGTAACCCACATTCAACAAAATTACATTTCAAATTAGTCACAATACATTACATTGCATCTAAACATATGGTTCTGTTGTTAATATTTTGGTCTCTCATGTTGTATGATGTCATAGAACTGCATCTTCAACTTACAACCTGTGTCTGCTATTCCACAACTGTTATCATCACACAGCAATTGTCTATGTCAACATGACAAAATATCATCTTCAATGGTGAATATCTTTGTTTAAATGTCCATATAACTACTCTGAAGATGGCTCATGTGAGCTGAAAGCTTTGATCAATGACCAAGTTAATAAAAAATATCCAAATGTTGGACAATTTTTTGTTTTTATTTTCACCCAAAATTAAAGCAAACATACAAGCTTTAGAATGGCTCATGATCAGACATAATATATATATATATATATATATATATATATATATATATATATATATATATATATACTAAGAATAATTTTATATTTATTCCTCACTGCTATTCAAAACTTTGGTGAGGAACAAATATTTAATCATTCCTAGTATAAATTTTAGCTGTTACTTTATATCCTACAGTCTTATTATTAATACCAACATGCACAGGGCATTATATATTTATATATATATATATATATATATATATATATATATATATATATATATGTATATATATATATATATATATGAATGAATAGGAAATGTTTATAAAATTTTATATGTTTGACTTTTATTTAAGCTTCATCAGAATATGAAATATGAAGGAGAAAAGAAAATTCTGGTAATTTTTATTTTAAACAGACCTCACATGTATTTATCCTATCAAGCAGCATTCATGTGTATAGTTCTTTTATGTATGTGTATTACAATTCTAGTTGGCGTATGGCAGATTCAGTTGATTGTGTGTGTGTGTGTGTGTGTGTGCATATTTGTGCATCTAGTAGGCATTTTTATTCATGTCTGGTAGTATCTGTATGTTGTTTGTGTGATTTTTTGTCTGAGAGTGAAAGAATTTAGGTTACATCAGTTATAGTTGTAGGTAGACAGATCTTAGATTCTTTAAGTATGGATTTTATAAAAGTTGGTGATATACTTATAAACTTAAAACCTTTTTTTCCATTAACCATATACATATATGTGTGTTTGTTCTGTATACCTATTGGAATAGATGTCTAATATTTTTGAATGGATATATGTTCATCAATGCATCAACAATATATATGATTTTTGGTCTATCTAGACACCTGAACATTCAGTTAAATACACATAAAGTGGTTAAAATGCAAAAAAGGCAGCTTTAATCTTGGGGATTGGTCTTTATTGTAGAAGGAAAATGTTTCTCACAAGCAAATAAGAAAAAGTAATTAACTGCATAACTTTGTTTATTTCAGAAATCTTTCTTTCTAATCTGACATTTTTTCTGGATTTTTTTATTGTCTTTTTTCTTTCCAATTGTTTTCTTTTTCTTTCATTTTTACTCATTGTTTCTCTTTTATTAAATGCTTTTTTGCATTCATTTCTCTTATGTTATTTTTCCTTTTCCATCTATCTTTTTTTAAATTTGTTCCCATTATTTCTATTTTCTTCATTCTGACATTTTTGTATTGAATAATTTATTCTCTCCATTTTTGTGTCATTTAAAAATAAATATTTGTTTCTTCTTACTTCTGCCATATTTTTCTTTTTTCTCCATTTGCCTTTTTTTTTAATTTCCTTGTTTTAACATTTCTTCTTTTTTATTTACTTGTAATTTTCAGTGACTAAATTTCTACTTATCTTCCTTCAGTTTCACTCCTTACTTTCTTTTTTTTTCATTTTTATTTGCATTAATTCTGTTTTTGTATTCCACATTTTCTTTTTTGTTTATTTAATCTTAGTTCAATAATTCTTTCAGATCATTTTCTTTTTTATTATATGCCTTTCTATTCAGACCAGTATCCTCATCTTAGTTGTTATACTCAAAATGTTTCAGTCATTATGCTCTCTAGCCTTTATCAGGTGTCAGAATTTTGAGCTGAACTCTTTATTCAATGCAAATTGTTCTCATTTCTCACAATGGCCAGTAAACTAGATAGTTGTTTTACTTCATTGCAATTAGCTCTCTTTCTGATTCACTCTACATGTCAGCCAGATGTGAACACTAAGAAAGCAAAACACAAAATAAAAAAGTTGTTTTCTGCACAGGGACTCTGAGCATCACATCCGGTCCACAAAACAATCCTTACAATAAATTACAATAGCCAATCACAAACGTTCCCGCTGGAAAAAAGATAACACTGGGTACCACTAGATTTGCTTTAAAAAAAAGCCTCTTGGTAATGACTGACTTAGTTGAAAGGTCACCTGTCTACATACAGGCGTGCTGTCAATGTCACCACCAGGGTCATCTCTCTTGTCACCACCATGATCTCACCTAAGCTCCACTAATCTCACCTGACTTATCACATGCAGAATGTGGCCAACAAGCCAGCTATGACATCACCACCAAGATTTCTAGCACCTCAATGTTTTCACTATCCCTCATCATCACTTCCATGATCCAGTTTGTTGAATCCCATTCAACCAGAATCCAAGAGAGATATTCTGTTCAATCAAGCTTCAATCCTCCAGCATCCCCTTTGTATCAGTAAAATCAGATTCATGACTTCTCCTGACTTGTCACACTTGCACCCTTCTATCAGCAAGGTCAGATTCATAGTTTCAAGTTTCCCTTGCAGCCACCAACATAACCTTGGCAACCAACCTGCCAATGGATCTTGCCAGGCCTTACCATGAATCAACCCACCACCATGACCTCAATTGATCAACCTGCCAATACACCTTACCAGCCTCATCACATAAACACTGGCCCATCAAACACCTCACCACTGTTTATTTCAACCATGAAGAAGGGCATGTGTCAAATCCTGCCAACATGGCATTTGGCTTTACTATTCTGCTATCTCCTAACCCCAACTGTAATCAGCCTAAAAAATCAGACAACTCCCAACCCTACTGGCAACCCCCTTACACCAAATCACTTCTCTTACCAATGCCACAAAGGATCCATGTATGAACAATCTTTGCCACCTTTCACACAACTATGTATATATTCTGAATTTTTCCCAATACACATTGAAATTTTAATCTTTATTTGTTTCTTTCCTTTGCAACCTAATGCTCATTATAACAAAGGCTTTAAGTAATACTTTAATCTACTAGGCATGCTGGTCTAAACAGGATAGCATAATTCTTCATTTCAAAAATTCAACATATATGCTTTCTTTTTTGTCTAACTTCTGTCTTTCTTCTTTTCCTAATGTTCGTTTGTTCTTTTATATTTTTACTCTTACCCATTATGAGTTTTAAAGAGATTTTTTAAAAATTATTTACAATAACTGATACATTTATTTCAATTCAATATTTCAAAATATTTTCTTTCTTTTCCTGTGTTTGTGCTATAATTTTTCATTGCTACATTTTTATATTTACAAATCTATATGACCTTTGTACATTTATATGTACGTGCTGGTAAGTTTTTATCAATTCATAAAATATACATACAAACTATACTATATTTTTCTTATATATGCCATTTCCATTCAATTTATGAGTGATCATGACTCTCCACAACTTCCTTTCATAATTTTAAGTAAATGTTTGTCTCCTTACTATACCCCCCCAATCTCTGTTCTACCACCCATTCATGTAGATTTGTTAATTACTATATTAGGTGTGTGCAAAAGTTTCCATATTTCTTTACTAAAATTAGTCAATTAGTTTAGGTTGATTGATTTTATGATATGTCAACCTTAGTTGGATTATTAAATATCAAATTTTATGTATATTTTTTTAAACTCAGTTCTACTGGTCTACCAACCTAGCCTCAATTAACCATTACTTTGCACTGCAGTACCCATTAGTCAATTAATAACTACTAATATGTATATTTATTAAATTCATATATTTATTAAGGAGAAAAATATTTTCTTTGACTTTCTATGACCTTACATCATTGTTTGGAAAGTGTTTAGATATCATCTTGATAAAACAACACTTGTTTCAGTAGAATAAAGTTATTAACATTTTTAAAATCAAAAATATCTTTAAATTTTTCAACCAGATAAGTAATGCTGCACTGATTATGACAAATGCTAATCCAATAGTGTTAATCTGGCTGAATATGTCTGAAGAGGGAGAATTTCCAATTGCTATGTGATGTTCATCTTCATATGGCAGTGAATATTGGACAATTTCACAATGGTTGAGGAAAAAACTAAATGCAGGAGAAATGTGGAT
This sequence comes from Acanthosepion pharaonis, assembly GCA_903632075.3. Classification (NCBI taxonomy): domain Eukaryota; kingdom Metazoa; phylum Mollusca; class Cephalopoda; order Sepiida; family Sepiidae; genus Acanthosepion; species Acanthosepion pharaonis. Next base: position 3,210,253 of record CAHIKZ030000557.1, on the reverse strand, counting down.
CTACAGAAGGATATTGAAAATTCCATGGACTAAGTGTGTAAGCAAAAAGAAGTCTTTAAGAAAATGGCAACATAAAGAACATTCCTACTCAGAATAAGGAAAAGATAGTTGACATTTCTTGGACACATAATGAGGAAGGCAGGTTTGGAAAAATGAACCCTCACAGGGCATATTGAGGGCAAAAGAGACTGGGGAAGGCAGCAAGCTACTTGATGAGTTTATGTCAATAGATGACAGAATGGAGGATGGGGACTTTAGCAAAAGGAGGAAAACTGCTAAGAGCCTTATAGAAAGTTTCCTATGTCCTGAAGGGATATGGCATATAAAAGAAGATTGCTTTTTCTCAATGACAAAGCAACATATGAAGAAGCAGAAATATGACTTTGAAACTTCTGTGTATTATAAGAGGCTTTTTCATCAAAGTTGATGACTGTAGCACTCTACAATAGCAGTTTCACTAGCAATTTGTCATGCTTTTCATATCCTACCAAGAGATGAAATGCAAGTAGCAAGATACTTTCCAATGCTTTGTTCTGACAATTCATGTGAAAGCCGTCTTCCAACATTTTGAAACTTTCCCAGATTTTGTAAATGTTACAACTGTTGAGAGAACAACACCAAATTTTTCAACCAATTCAAACATTGACTAAGTTTAGTCATCATCCAAAAGAGCTTTTAGTTATCACTTTAGAATTCTTGTTGTCTACTGCTGCATGGTTTGTAAAGCATTCATATCATGTATTACTTCCAACCAAACCATTTCTATAGACTTGTCATCCTTGCTTCTGCTGCTCCCTTGGTCCATTTGGAAATGAACAATACAGAAATCCCTCAATTAATGAGCATTTGATTAATGTGTTTTTGATTAGTGCATATCTTTCAATGTACACATTAGCTGCACTAATCAAGGGATTCCTGTATCCAAATTTTTACTTGATATTTTTGTTTTTGATTCTTTTTTTTTCTCAGTATAGGATAAATGATGACTGAATAGGAAGTATTCTTCTAAAACTAGTCTTCTGCAGCATATTCAGTTAAAATCAGAAAGTGCCTGAAACATTTAAAAATAATCTAGAAAACAGAAAATAAGCTGGTAAATTTTTATAATAAGAAGGTGCTGGAAATTTTTTTCCACACACCAAATGTTTTATCTCATCTTTTTGAAACTTGTTTTGTCAAGTAATCTTAATTTTTTTTTTTAATCATTTCACTCCAAACAAGGAAATAAAGCCACTAAGATACAAGAAGATACTGAGTGTTAGAGAATATAGAGATACTGAATGTTAGAGAATAAATACTATTAAGGAGAAAGAACAATAAAAGAAGAAGAATTAAGAAAACAGACGATAACAATTGACATTGTATTTAAATTTTTGAAGATTAAAGTTGACTGGAAAGTAAGAAGCTGGAAGAGATACTTTTTGTACTTTTTTTTCAAATTATTGAAACATTTTGGAATAACCCCATTTTGAAGTCATTCCATATGTATGTCTATCTAGACACAATGGAGTTGTACTTATTGAGTGCAACAGTTAGATTTGCAACATGTCCTATACATGCTCAATCTGGAGAGTGTGGAGACCAATGGAGTACTTGAAAATTAACTGAGTGTTCCTAGAACTAGTTTCATGTCATTCATGCATGATAAGCATGTCACATTATCTTGCTGTAACAAATCATCATACCAGGAAACACGGTGCTCTTAATGGTAATGTTGTATAGCCACCATTCATTTGAAGGGATGTATGAGATAATTAATTCTAATTTGTGTATGTGTGAGGAGTGTGGGTCTATAACAATATGCATATGCACTAAGGAAGTTCTCATCCCAACCAAAACAGGAGTCCCAATCCACCAAAATTCTGATATTTGATCAAAGTTTGAGAAGTAAATCAGGCCAAAAATATTTCAGCACCCCATCATGCATAATAAATGTATGCATAGTCAACTGTAGTCAGAATTATGGAGTTAATGTGGACAACACGATCTTTTCCTTAGTTGTATAGTATGTGCTTTGACAGGGGCTGAATATGGTTTTAAATTCAGAGTTGTCCTTCTCCTAGACTGGTTGACAACCAATGCTACAGAGTCCATACTGCCCTATTATTTAACCTATAGTTATATATATTTCCATAAATTTAACCTATAGTTATATATATTTCCATAAATATAGCACACCTTAAGACTATATTTCTTCATATATATATATATATATATATATATATATATATATATATATCATAGTTATAGTTATAGGTCCATTTATAATTTTTTTTTTTAAAACTATTAATCCCCATTCATTTTAAATATAAAATATAAATCCCATCTATTTTTTATTTTTAAAAACCATTAATACCCATATAATATATGATCTGCCCCAACATTGCATTTACCAGATATTTTATTCAAATTTAAATTATCTAACGGTCAGTCTTTACTCAGCACTGCATAGTGCATGAAACTGAGTTGTGCTACTATTGAGGAAAAAATGTATATTCATTAACAAATATATTTGACAGAATGTATATATATATATATATATATATATATATATATATATATATATATAAATAACCAGGTTAGCAATGACTGGCCTCTACTATTAGTTTCATATGTTTGCACACAATCATCGGGTAACCAGTGACTTGTAATAAGATGAATACCTTATACACCACTGGGCAAGTTCAATTTGACAAGCAAACCAAACCCACGTGGTTGGGTGTGGGGGTAGATCATCCAACTAAGTTTTAAAATGGGGAAAAAAAATGTTTTCCACCTAGAAAGGCTTGCCAGTATAGCAAAAAGCACTCAATAAAGTGAAACTAGTTCCACGGCACAGGAGCTGAAACCTTAATCCAAAATAGTGCTCCACAGTACTGGAAAACCAAATTCACTTTAGAGCATTACCAGATATTTTATTCAAATTTAAATTATCTAACAGTTATTCTCTACTCAACACTTGAAGACTGCATAGAGCATGAAACTCTGAGTCATATATATATATATATATATATATTTATATTTCAGAGAATGTATGTGTATAATGTCATATTTAAATTCATGTCTGAGGAAGTTAAGTGCCATGAATTCCTTATCAAAAAGTGGGAAATTGATTTTTTTTTTAAAATGGTATAAAAAAATCTCTAATCTTTGGGAAACCTGCAAAATGTAGAATTAAACTGAAATCTGTTTTTGTTAATTACCACCGAGAGTGTCTATATTTAATGAAGAATGTCTCTACATATAAGTTTTCTTTTACAGATTAAACTTAAGAGATTTAATGAATTTTGAAAGAAGAAGGTAACAACAAATATTTGTGCATGAACATTTTGGAAAATACTTTCATTTCATACACTGTCAGATTTTATTATGTAAGTCAATATTTTCATAAGAAAATTTGTATTACCCAACCAATTCAGGTTAAATTTCCATGATATAGCAATATTTTTTATTAAGCAATGTTTCATTAAATAATTTGCTATTTATAACTGTATTTTGTTTGTAATAAGGAATTTGCATTTTTTTGTTGATTCTGTTAGTTCTTATCCTGGTATTTCTGCAGGAAAATAAGGATCCTTTAAATAATAAAACATTAACTTTGTTGTTTCTTCTTCAAACCTCCAGAGCAAGGCAGTCTTCTGGACTGACCGGTCTGAGTTTGAGACAATTTATTATAATACATTTGATATCATGGACCTTGAGACATTGCATAGCTTTCTGGCCCACTCTCTCCTAAATGTTACCAACCCCTGGTATAAATTATGATTTTATTATTTTACCTATTAATATTAGCTCCATGAAAATCTATAGTATATAGTCTTTCATTTATTTGTCTTATTAACTTTTCTACTGTTTCAAATTTGATGTTACTTGAAGAAGATTTTAGTGCTTTTCAGAGATTGTTTTTACCTTAGAATTGCTTACCATTCTCACATACATCCCTTTTAATGCTAAGCCTTAACTTTCATTGTATTAACATATGGAGAAGCTTTGGTGAAGTGGGTCATTCCATTCATTTGGTATCTTTAAAATGTTCTTTTAACAAGGTAGATTTTACAATGCATTTAATAGAGATGTTAAAAAACTGATGTAAAATTGACTAATTTTTTTAAATAAATATCATTTATATATATCATTACATATATCCTTTAATCTTTGGTGGACCTGTTTTAGATCAGATGTTTTCATTCAATGGGTTGTTTGGACAAGTATCTGCTAGTTTTATCAGTATGATTCAATCAATTTGTTTTCAGCATTCCTCATATATATAATTCAACTGGTAGGTTAAGGAATTCATATTGTAGATAGCAATTGGGATCTGGGTATTAGAGATTTCTGAATGAAGTATTAATTAATGAGTTACATTGAAACATTGTACTTACCAGATGTACTTAGTGTATTAACATATGTACTAGGTTTTTTCTCTATTCATTTACAATTTTCTACCAATAACATTTTTTTTTGTAATTGTGAAGGCATCTCAGGAGTAGTTTTTACTTTACAAAACAAAACATCTATATTGCACTGAATTCTTTCATGTCTTTCTTAACATGGCCTTTTGACAGACACATATATACAGTTTCTTTTACCATATATACCTTCCAATAAGATTAATTGTTAATTTGACATAATTCTAAAGAGGATAATGAGCCACCATTTCATTCAATATATTTTAATTCACACTTAACTTGATGTTATCATCTCTGACAGCCAAATCAAGAATAATAACTCTTCCCTAGGGATAATGCCAAAGTCAAAAAAGCTGAAATATAATGACAAAACCAGCAAATATGAGAATATTGGTTTAAGCAGTGGAATTATACATAATGATTCATCTCAAAATTCCTGATAGCTTACTTTTAATATGACAGAATATTGCCAGTATAGACATTTGGAGAGTTATTATTTAAACAAAACAATTTTGTAATTGTAGTGGATCATCACCTAATATTGTTTAAAATCTGCTTTCCATTTTTTCATTAAAATAGATTTACCATATATCTGATTTTGGTAGGTCAGTCCAAGCAATATAAGCTATCAGAATTTGTTTTTTGTATCAGGAGTGTTAGTTCGTGAACACTTTATTATACAAAAAAACTAATAAAAATTGAAAACAGCTCCACTTTGCTGTTTCAAAATCATGGTAAACTTACTTTAAAATAACAACTATCTCTGTATGAATCATTTAGTATTTTTATTATTAAACTAGTCAACACAGAGAAATCCAAAGTAATGTTGAATAACACAAGCAACACTAGTGTCAGTGTACCATTGGAGGAAGTGTCCAGTGTCAAATACTTTGGAGCAACCCTATCAAAAGATGGCACCTGCAATGCAGAAATTTGAACACTGATCATCACAGCTGCAATGGCCAGACTAGAAAGGATATGAAAGAACAAAATTAGTTTCTACACCAAGTTCAAGCTCTACAAATTGCTGGTCATATCCATCCTCCTCTAATGATGAGACACTTGGACACTCCTTGTTGAGACACAAAAAAAGAGTCCAGGCATTTGAGAACAAATGCTTGAAAAAGCTCTTCCACATCTCCTACATGGCAAAATATGGCAACATCTCCTACATAGCAAAATATGGCAACATCTCCTACATAGCAAAACCAATGAATATGTATAGAGCAAGTTCAAAAGTCTTGTAGGTTGACAGGAATCACTTCTCACCACTATTAAGCATCAGAAAATGTCATGGTTTGGCTACGTCACATGACATAACAGCCTCTGCAAGACCATCATGCAAGACACTGTTGAAGGTGGATGCAATTGGGGACAGCAATGCAAAAGCTGGTCAGACAACATCAAAGAGTGGATAGGCATGACAATGCAAGAACTCCTCGGGAGAGTCACTGCCAACAAATCACCCTGGAGTAGGTTGTCTGTTACTTCTGTCCTTAGTTCCCCCCCACCCTGATGACTGAAGTAGCCAAAGGATTGATGATGATGGTAATGATGATGATATGTTATATTCAGACTCTGAGATAAAACCCATATCCTGAAAATGTCTTGGATTAAAATCATTTTCTGTCAGTGCTGGATTTACCTATAGGCTTAGCAGGCTGAAGCTTAGGGCCTCAAAATCTATGGGGCTTCCAGTCAAGGTGTATAATATTTTTGACACTGTCATAGGCCTTCTTTACATATGTTATCATAATGTATTATAGACTCTAAACATCCTTTCAGTAACTTTAAACATTCATTATCATCCTCAGATTTACTCAAATTGTTTAATTTAACACTCTTCCATTTTCCTTTACTCATGAGAATCGGGGATTTGTAGGGGCCTCACAAGTGGAATAGCTTAGGGCCTCTCTTCATCTGGGAAAAGTAGCATTTGTTATTAATCTTTATCACCCCAAAAGAGTTTTTTAGTTTTCTAAAACTCAGAAAATCATTCTTTTAATTAGAAAGTCTGGTACAATAAAATGTCAATAGAAATACTGCATTTAAATGACATTTATTGTTGATTTTGAATTTCACACAAATATAATTTATTTGACATGTTTGATATTATAAATTACATCATTGCAAAATTAATTTCAAGTGATGTATCCTTTTTGCACGGCATTTAAAGCTAAAACTGATTTTGCAGTTAAAGTGCTATCATAAAATTAACATCCGAAGATTAAAACAATGACAGTGTTTGTCTTTTTTTAACAAAGAAACAATTAAAATTGTGTGGAAATTTCAAATAAATCAATTCTTGATCAAAATATTTAAATTATCTTTAATTTTCTAAATATTCCTTTGACATCTTCAGAGCAAGTCTTGATTCACAGAGAACCCAGTAAAGAATAATTTTACTGGTACTGGTTTTGAAAAAAACCTGACAATGTTTCTTGGCTACTTCTATAATGTATAAGGTCTCTACGAGAGTATTTTACATGAAATAATGGTGGTGAAAATGTACATGCGCAAAATAACAAACAATTGGTTTGCAATACAAGATAACATTTATTTAACAAAAATAACAAAGGAAAAGTTTAAGAGTTTCTTTTCCTAGAAATAAATGGAATGCACAATGAAAATTGTTAATGAATGAATTTGAGTGTGATTTTACTGTATAGGTGAGTGTGAAGCATCCAAAGTTAATGGCACACACTTTGAAAAGAAGAAATACAGGAAAAAAGTGTTATTTAAGGGTTTGCCTGTTTTTATACTGTTGTGGTAGGATCAACCTAATTTGCATAGTGGAGTACCGACCATATAAATATGGTTGGTACCGGGAAGAGAGGAGGAATGAAGAGATTCAACCAGAGACTCTGCCCGACTGCGACTCAGTCAACACATTCTCCAGGAACGGTCTTACCAGGAATATACAAAAGACTATATGTAAATATTGTGTACACTTTCTTGTTTCAATATATTTTGTTCTAAGTACATTTTGTGTTGCATTATTATTCCATGCATTAGTCAAGTTTCAACATATACCCTATGGACTGCTGCTGTTAATATGTTTATTAAGGCACTACAGTTCCTTCATCACAAGTTTCTATAATGCTTAAAGTACTTTCTCAGAGATTATGAGATAAACAGAAACAATCAAGATCAAATAGGAATTGCTAAACATATCTAAGAACTTGCTTTAAACATGAGATAGAATCAGATAACAGATTTGTATAACATATATTTTCAAGTACAGAAGCATTTTAGAACTAAAGAATTATATTAATATTAGTCCAGACCTGACATTTTGGCTTTGGATGCTTTCCCACTGTTGTAATGTAGCTTCCCTTTGCCACTTCTATGAATATTTTCATGGTAATTGTTTTGAGGAGCATTCCCTTGTTGATATCGTAAACATAGTACTAGGTTGGCAGCTAGGTCTCAGAATTTCACTGTTAAAATTGCTAATTGTAACCATATGTTCTGTGCTAATAGTTTCTTCTCTTGCACTTCTCACTTGTGGAACTTTCTTCTGGTTTCCACCTTTCTTGTAAATTATGATTTTCAAAAATTTAAATACAGTGTCAATCATTATATAATGTTTTTTTGAATCCGGTTCTTATATTATCCCCATGTCTGTTTCTTTCACTCTCACTATCCCCTTGCATCATAGTGGATTTATTGCCTTGCTTGAGGTGAAATAATTAAAAGAAAAAAATTATGACATAGATTTAAGTTTTCTAGTTAGTACGCACATCACATTTTTTCTAATTTATATCTACTATTATATATTAATACATGTTGGAAATGAAATGACTTTTACTTGCTTTTTTATTGGTTATAACAAATTATTGACATTTATTTTAGCATTAAGTGTTACAAAGGACATCTTTAAAGAATCTACAGCAATAATAATATTAATAATTATAAAATTTATTTGTTACATTAAATTTATTTGGATAAAACTAAAATGTTTATATTTTTTTAATCATTTCACCCCATGCAAGGCAGTAAAACCACTAAGACACAAGGGGGTTACTGAATGTGAAAAAATACAAAAAAGAGAAACATTATTAAGGAGTGAGAACAATAATAAAAAAAGAGTAATAAAGAAAACAGTAGATAATGATTGACATTGTATTTTAATTTTTGAAGATCAATGTTAGCTGGAAAGCATGAAGCTGGAAAAGAGTTCCACAAGCAAGAAAAGAAAATGTTAGTATATAACTTATGGTTATATCTAGCCAATTCAACTGTAAAATAAGATCTTGCTACCAATCTAGTACTGCACCTAAATTTATAAAGTCTAGGTACCATAGAGGAAAGTTCATCAGAACAATTATCATGAAAGTATTTATAGAAAAGGCACAGAGAATCTACATTAAGGCACTGGGAAAGTGACTGAATCTGAGATGGCAGGTGAAGTCTAATAACATAGCAGATTTTTATTTGGATTGTATCAAAAATCTCTAAATATATGGCAGGAGCACCAGACCAGATGTGGCAGCAATATTCAAAGCATGGATGAAGGGTAGACTTATAAATATATAAGATAGATTCTGAAGAAAAAATTGTCTAGTATGATACAGTGAAACAACTTTGTTAGAAGCAGTTTAATGTAATCTTTCTCCTTCATGTCAAAAGAGAATGTTAGCCCAAGAATGTCTTGGAGGTTAGTATCAGCCATGCTGATGGAAAACAGAAAGGAGTCTTTCAGATGATTAATAGAAATATGTTTCATTAATTAATATAAAATGTAAAAAGAATATGCACATTTTATTTCAAAATGTGAATAAAATATAACATAAAAAATTACATTTATGCATAATAATGTTTCTTGAATCAAACAGATAATGCTTATATTCCTTTTTGCAATTCCCAGCATTTTTAAAAATTTAATATTTAGGTACTCTGATATCAAATCAGTGGAATTTTGAAATACTTCAGTAACAAAATATAAAAAAAGCATTATTTTAAGCAACATTCAATCAATAAAACACTTTAAAAATGAATTGAATCAATTAATAATATCAAGAAATATAATGACACTTTTTATTGCCAATGGAAAAAGCTAATCTTCCTATTTGACATGTCAATGTCAGCATATTATTATTGAGAAATCTTTTATTTTGAGGGTTTGGAAATTTATTGCATAAGAGGCACTTTTATGAAACTGGATAACACATTCAAAAGGGAAAGAATTCATTTCAAGAAGCAAAGAAAAAAATGTAAAAAAAAAAAGAGGAAACAAATTACGAAGGAAATAAATATCAAGAATGATAGTTGGCCAAAAAGTACTGGATGAATTATAATGAAAATGGATGTGACTGAACAAAATTAGTGAAGAAAAAATAAAATGGACATGAAAAATTACATTTTGGGAAAAGCTCTTTTGAAAAAATGTTTTTTAAATTCTGTCAAGAAATGAGAGTACTTTTCAAATAATGAAAATATTTTGCAAAAGATATATATTTATAAATATATAAAATAAGTTTATTCAGTTACCCATTTATAGCCTGTTTCATGCATAGCAATTTTTCAAAAAGGGCATTTGTTTATCTTGGACACTACCAAGATCTATCAGTCTTTTCACATTTTTCAAATAAGCTGCAAATTGGTAACTAAATGAAGTTATTTTTTATGGGTAGTAATATACAAATGATACAAAATTTGTACTGATATTACAAAATTGAAATAATCCTCTTATAAAGCCATGGCTATCAGAAAGCACTTCAGTTTTATTCTTTTGGGAAATATAAAAATATGTAATACAATTTAAGACCAAAAAGTATTATATGCTCAAAGACTAAATTATATGTTAGGCATTGATCATCTGAGCTTCTCACCTACAAAGTTTAACTAAAGTTTGTTTCTTTTTGTCCAACTGTTCTATTCTTTTTTTTTCCTGTCAGCCATTATTAAATTTGATTTTGAATTAAATATTTAATTTATATTGTAGGGATGAAAATAGGAGATTCAGTGGTTATACCCATGTCTCTAATGATTAGTTTACTTAAAGCTAAAGAATAAATATAAGGGAACAATTATTAAGACATTACAATAATTATTAAAAACCTTTCTAAAGTTTTCATCTTTCTAGTTGAAAAATAAATCACAATATATATTTGAAATTAATATCTATTGATATGTTATTTCTGTATATTGATGCTTAGTGAACAGACCACTTTGTTTGGGTAGCTTCAAAGTAATATTAATCTTAAACTCCAGGAGGCCATCCCTCAGACAGCACCTCTGCTTGAGGGTGGCAGGTCATTACCCAGTGTCTGAAGCATACCTAAAAAGGGATGTGCCAAAGAGGCTTGAGCAATTTTTATGCAGTTTATTACCGTTAAATCTATTTAAAACCTCAACCTTGTATTGATAACTTGTTTGGGTAAATGCAAAAATCAGAGTCTAACAAATTTTTATTTATAAATTAATTCAAAAAATGTGTTGTAGAAATATGTACATGATTAACACAATATCCTATATACAATAATGGCATCCCAAATTTCCAGGAACCAGTTCTATAAAGGCAGGTAATCTTTAGGAACCTATTTTGCTTATTTTCTTTTTAATCTGGGAATGGAAACAGATCACTTTATATATTATCAAAAATTAAACCATTTTGATAATTTAACAGAAAACATTTATTTATGAAGATATTTTCAGATTGAAATTCTGTTCTCATTATATTTCTGTTCAGAAGTATGATGCTTTCTGACTTTAGTGTCATCAGCTGTGTCATGGTTTCTTAGCTACATTCGAACATAATTGCTGCACTCCCAAAGATTCAATGAAAGACATACCAAATTTATCACTAGAAGATTTGCCACATTTTTAACTTCAAGATTTCTTTTGTCAGAATAAATCATGTTCATCACAGAAAACCCTCTTTCAGCCTCCACAGAACTTATAGCAATAGTATTAGCTATTTAGCTATTATATATTGGCTATTAATATATAAGATTATTTTTGGATAATCTAACAACTGGTTCACTAACATTTTTTAATTTTAAGAATCATTTCACTATATACAGTGACGGCCCTAGGGTTGCTGGTATAATGTATAATTTTCACAGGGAGAAAAACTTAAAATGTAGAATAACAAGTTTATTTACAACTTAATACAATCTAAAGAAAGTATTCATTATTCTAAAACATTTTTTCTGAAACCTTTAGTTCTGCACATCTTTTCATGGCATTTTTTACACCTATCTTCTTTACAAGATTATTTTCTATTGACAAAATAGCCAAAGAATTTAATCTGTCTTGAGTCATGGATGACTACAAGTATGTTTTTATAAACTTTAGTCTTGGAAGATCCCAAACACATGACATGGTGGCATGATGTCAGTCTTGATGGAGCCTTAGGCAACTGCCCAGGTTGCCTGTACCTTAAGCTAGTCTATATATCTGAATAAATAATTATTTCATTATTTTTCATAGTTCATTTATTGATTTTCTTAACTTTTTGACACAAGTTATTATGCAAGTTGATATTTTCACAATAAAAGTGGCATTAACCAACTATAACCAAATATTGCTGCCATTGCTAGTAAAACTTTTAGGATATATTCATGTTTATAAATGCCATGTATCATGTGAGTTTCAGCTTATGTATCCAACTTTAAAATATTGATAATAGTATTAATGCATAATAAAACCTTGAGAAATCTGGGAGTGGCAATTTTCAAAAATGCTTACTTTTAACATTTTGGTTCATGATTAGTTTACATATTATGTCAACAACTTGACTGTTATCTCTATACCTATATCTCCACACACACACACAATCATACAACATAAGTGCCCACTCACACTCTCACATACAGAGTTTTAACATGTTATGAATTGCCAGTTAGAATAATTATGTTGACATATGAAGATTAACATAATTATTCTATGTTTATATATGAACATAAATGTAAATATTAATGGTAATATTTATTAGTCGTTTTCTTATAAGGAAACTTGGCATTCATTGACCGAGCAGCCAGTACTACTGTTGGTTGAAATTTATAAAATCTTTCTTTCAATACATTTTTCAGGAAAATAGGTTTCTCAATTCCAGTAGCTGTTACCACTCTTTCCAGTATTGATCGGGGTTTCCTTCCTAACCTTTTGTTTGGAGTAGTGTTGAATGTCAACATCATGATTATCTAATTATTTTCTCTTTGATTTACATGTGATATCCATTTTAGCTATTGCTGCTATTGAAAGTGATGTGGTTTCTGTTATTTGGTACAGTCCTTTGTTTGTGATTTTATAGTGTCAGTTCACAAGGTTAAAAAAAGTATGGTCTTCAAGACCCATAGGCTTCACTCACTCAACACCATTTTTAATCATTGATCTTAGAAAGTGCTTGTATATAGCTGACAGTTTATATATTTCTAAACAGGTTTGATACCATGCATGACATCCATATGATAGTCTCAATCTGATGAAGCTATTTAAGAACATGACTTGATGGTAGAATAATGAATAGAAAGGATATTAAAAAGATAAATATGGCTAAGAGCTATAAAGGATAGGATGTTGTGGAGAGCTATGATCACTCACATCCTGAAGAGACATGGCACACAAAAAATGATGATGAACATAAAGATTAACTTGGGATACTGTCTTGTAAAACTGCTGTACACTTCAATAGAAATGTTTTTTTTTATTCTTTTGCCATTTCTCTCTCTCTCTCTCTCTCTCTCTCTCTCACACGCGCGCACACACACACACACACCTTCTGCTGGATTCCTAGCCATATTTCCTAGCCAGGGAAATGGAAAGGCAGACATGGCAGCTAAAGAATCACTAAAAATGAATATATCAAAAACAAAAGTCCCTTGCACAGATTTCAAAACAGCTATTAATACATATATCTTAAATAAGTAGCAAGAGTTATGGAATACTCACACAAATAATAAATTGTACAAAATCAAGCCTACACTTGGAATAAGACACCATGACACCAGTCTTTCCTGAAGAGAAGTAGTAGTCTTAGTAAGAATCAGAATTGGTCATACCAATATCATACATTCATTTCTTCTAAAAGACGAGGATCCATCTAAATGCATAGTATCCCAAGAGACATACACAGTAAAACATTTTATGATGGACTACATCGAAATTGTCTCTATCCATAAACGCAGTGCTAGATTTATCTATAAGCTTAACAGGCTAAAGCCTAGGGCCTCAAAATCTAGGGTACCTCCAGCCAAGGTGTATAATATTTTTGACACTGTCATAGGACTTTCTTACACATGCTATCATAATGCATTGTAGATTCTAAATGACCCTTCAATAATTTTAAACACTTGTCATCATCCTCAGCTTTACTCAAATTGTTTAATTTAACACTCTTTCTTTTTCCTCTACTCATGAGAATGGGGGATTTGGATGGACCTCACAGGTGGAATCAGCTGGGGCCTCTCTTCATTTAAACCTGGTCCTGTGTAAACACCTTTATAAATGTTAATGTAAAAACCATTTTGGCCTACTTGAAAAAAACTAAATTATACACCAAACTTTAACCCCAACAACTTCACTTATAGACGAACTATACAACCAGTTTTCAACTATACTTTACAAATTATAAAACTTAAAACTTCCTAAAATATTATCGGATGAAAATCCAATTTACAGCATTAAATGACCCACAAGGGTTGATAAAATAAGCCAAACCAAACATGCATCCTAAATTATAAGGTTAACTTTCTCAAATTATCCCTGAATGCATTCATTAGTAAACTTGGATGGGTCAGCCTTTAAATGTCCATGCTTACTTTGCTTGTTAACTTCATGGTTTAAGAATCATATCTTAAACTCATCTTCATTGAAGCATAATCTCAAAAACTTTCTATAAGTTGCAAATATAATACTGAGTTTGGCCACACCTGATATTTGCTACCAAGAGCCAAAACATCCAGAAATTCCTATAAGGTGTAGTCATAACAATTTATCCAGCAGCTGCTAGATGTTATCTTTTCACAAGGTAAATATTAATTGCCGCCAATTTACTAACTGCATTCCCAAAAACCATTTGTGAAACAAATGTAACTTCATTATACAAATATGTAAATCTGATTCTTTTACAAATAAAATTTAAGGTAATTTCTTAAAATGAAACAGAAACAAAAAAAAGATTATTTTTCTTACACAATGATCTATTTTTTAATCATTTCACCACAAGCAAGGCAATAATGCCACTAAGACACAAGGGGTTACTGAGAGTAAAAGAAAATGAGAAGTTGTTAGGAAGGAAAAAGGACAATAAAAAAACAGAATTTCAGGTGGTGGTGGGAAAGTGACTGAAGTTATGATAATTTGAGAAATCAGAAGGTTCTTAAAGACAGGGAGATGAAAAAGTAAAAGATATGAATTCATTCATAAGTGTACAATATGGTTACCACATTTTTTATAATCACATGATTGTATTAACAAATGAAAGTATTTTGAGATTTGCAATATTAATATCAATAGAGGTGATATGTCACTCTATTTGGGATTTTTGGATTTTACAAGTGCATTCTCCTTCAAATCAATAAGATCATCTTGAAGTAACCAAAGGCAATGTTTGGAAAACAAGAATTTTAATAAATTCTTTATAAATAATTACTTTTACTAAATGATTAATGTACATGATAAACTACAGGGGGTCCTCGACTTGTGATAGAGTTCTGTTCCTACAATGTGTCATAACACAATTTTCCATGTAAGTTGGAACATACCCATGATTTTCCATGAATAAGCACTTACGTCATTCACCAATGCTAATGCAATAGTAAAGTAATAATATAGGACATAACAATACATTTCTATGACATATGTTAACATAATTCATTCAAACACATGGAAGACAAATATTATACATGAAATGAAAAGAAAACATAATGAAATGAAAATAATGCATATAATGAAATGAAATTGTTTTAAGCTGCTTGCATATTTATTGCCAGGATGCCATTGGCTCTCATAGATGAGATGACAAAACAAGATCTTGTCTCTCTTGCAATAATCAGAAGCAGCAGCAAATCTAGGGAAGAAAGGAAAACAAACTCATGTTTGTTTTTTTTTTTATTGGGATTTCACCATTTTATAGTTTAACAAGAAAATGTCCTTAATAGGAAAATTCAATATATATACATATATGTACATTTTTTAAGCAACAGTTGAATGACTTAAACTAAGCAACCAGCTAATTTTTGTTACTGCTACTCCTTTTTCAGAGCATTTAACAATGTCTAATTTCACTTCCATGATGATGGCTTTCTTTTTTGTTTGGGTACCGCCATCAGGAAAGGTTACACTACACTTGGAAGCCATAATGAAGGGCAATAAATTTCCACAAACACAGCACAAATGAAAAAGAGTGAATACACAACAATCTAGTAGGTTGTACAACTATGAACTGACCCATGCTGCCTCATCTATGAGGCAAACAACATAAGCTGGAAAAGATTAATGGAGATTGTGTTGTAACCGTGAATCGTTGTAGGTTGTGACTGTTGTAACTCAGAGACTTACTGTATTCTTTTTTATAAGCCACACTACAAATTCATTCAATATATCAATGTATCAGTAAACACTTGAAATTTATTGGATGGTGACTTCAAACATGAACTGATTAACTCTTTCCAGATTTGCAGTATCAAGCATTGAATTAGTGTTAACTAATATGAGCTGTGATCAATATCATTTGAAATCAATATATGGTTTGAAAAAGCATCACTTATATCAGAATAAAAAAAATAGTAAATATGGGAGAGAATTTTTATAAACAAAACCAAAGCATTGTGGGTAACAAATGTTAAGATAAAGAAGATGGGATTTTCAGTTTTGTTTTTGTGTGGTTGTGTGTGTTTGTGAGGGGGAGGGGAGGTTCTCCGCAGGCATAAGTATTGTAATTGCTAGAGTTAAATGGATGGAGGAGGAGGAGGAGGAGGAAGGTAAGAGAAGAAGAACATAAGGAGTAGAAGAAGAAGAGGAGGAAGGAGATTAAAGGAAGGATCAATAGAAATGCAATTAAAAATTGATAAAACCCTCACAGCGAGGTTTTATGTCTTGCACATTTCTTTGGCAAGATTTGATAAGTACGAGCAGTTCTTCATTCATGTTTACTTTATTTAAACCACAATAAATGACACTGTAACCAATGATCAGCCTCTGCAAATTATTTTTCATTTTTAGTTTTTATTTTGCATCACCATGAAATAATTCTCTGACAAGTGTGGAAAGTTAATTTATAAAGCAATTTGGCAGATTCAAATCTGAAGTCTGAAACCCTTAAAGATATTTTATCATTTAAGCAACTCCTAGCAAATTTGTTTCTTAACCACTTTCCTAAATACATGAATATTAAATTATGAATTTAAAAAAAAATTGTAATGTAGTTAAAAAATAATTTTGACCAAAGTGAGTCATATTATCTCAAAAGATTCTCATTCAAAAATATATTGAACTATATATAATCTGTTGTTCTGACAAATGGTTTACTTAAATATAAAAATCAATTCAAAATATTTTATTGAGAATGAAATAAAACCAGAATAAGAATAACATTTTGGTTTCCCCTAAATCTTGTCTGTCAATACTTCCCTGCCTATACTTTTTGAAGTAATTTAAAAACTACTGAATTTTGTTTGAAAACACTGTATATGAAAGAAAACGTAGTAAAAGAAATATTTTAAAGCCTAAAAGAAGGAAATAACTTTTATTAATTTTTTTTATCATTTTATCATAGAAATATTGATGGCACACAAATGTAATACATCATTTTTGTAAATTCAGGTAATATGTAATTACTACGTTAAACTTTAAAATATTTTTGTCTATGTGAAATAGTAAACATTCAAAACGAATCTGAAGCATTCACATTGACTCATTAAAATAAAACATTTTTATTCAGTAGGTTTCTCATTGATAGGGTAGAACATCAAAATGAACTTTTTGTAATTCTCTCTTTTTTTCTGATTTCTCCCTTGTTGCTTCTTTTTTAACATCTGCTTTGAATAGTGAAGATACAATATAGTAACTATTTTTTTAATTTGAATTAAATTACTGTTTTATTATTGGTTTGTTTCTTTTGGAATTCAGCCAATAAAAATTGGATTTACAGTTACTGTGGTATCCGTTTGCCGACTTGTTGAATTTTTCCCGGCGGCTGAAAATCTAGGTAATTTGCTTTTTAAGACCTGCGTTAAATATGTAATAAACATTTACCGAATAGTTATATTTAGATGTAAATTTACATGCTTAATTCGAAAATAACAAAAAAAATTTTGATAAAATTTACTGTTTAGGATTTATCAACAATAAAACTTTGGACTCATTAGCGTTATGGCACGGCAGTCATTACTGACGTTGTTTGCATACATTCGCTGCTGATAATTTTTGCGCGGAAGATTACAATGTTAATAGCCTTTTTACGGTTCTTACTTGATTCAATTAATGCGCAACTGAGGACTCATTGCGTGTGCAATAACTAAGATTGTTACGCGGTAAATATATGCAAACAATGCCAGTAATGGCTGATGCGACGCAAATGAGTCTAAAATTCTATTGTTAATAACTCCAAAACGGTAGATTTTACCTAAATTTCTTTGTTATTTTCGAATTAAGCATATACATTTATACCTAAATATAACTTTTCGGCAAATTTTTATTACATATTTAGCGCGGGGCTTAAAAAGCAAATTACCCAAAATATTTTTGGTCTTTTGTTAAATCAGTGTTCAAATGTTATTTTATTTAGGCATTTGTTATTAATTCTCTTGTGTGCATATAAATAATAATCTTTAGGATGATTTGCGCTTTGTCTTTATGTTCATGTGTATTTGGAATTGATTGTTGTTTAGGTTCCTCCACGGATTTTATACAAAAAAAAAACGTTTTAAATAATTAAAAAATATCTTTGAAGTTAAATTTTGTTTTCACTCTAAAGTTATTCAATAAAAAAAAGACAATTTTACGTCTTTATCTAAAAATTTTAGACATTTTACAAATAAAAACAAACAAACTCACTTTCGCCCAATTAGATTTTTAGTTAATTTGATCGATGCTGACATGAAAATTAAAACCCTTTCTCTTAAAAAGTCTAATATCTGTCAAAGACATTTGTTTCAAAGAAAAATAGTAAATTTATAGATTAATAACTGGATTTTGTAATATATAGTGGCCAATACGTTCAAAGATACAAACAAGTCAAGAAGTGTTCTGCCAACCACGACTACTTTAAAAAAAATTGTCATAAATAAAATCAAATACACAAGAATAAGATGGAAACTCTTACTATCAAGAACCGTGTTTTCCGTGAAGAAAGAAAAGCTTTACGAATATGTAATCTTTATGAAACTTTTTTGAATTTTTTACCCTAACGAATATGACAAAAACGAGGGAAAAGGTTAAAAATGTAAGTGATATTTTTTTTTTTACTCATAATCATTTTTTGACAATTTGATTAACTATTGATTGCATCTAACGAGGTTTTTTAATTATATTTTTATACGAAAATTTATTAAAAGAAAAATAAACTAAGAAAAATATGATGACGAATTTAACTGATTGTTAATCTGTTTTTAGTGCTTTATTCCTTTTAGCTATTAATGGCATAAATCATTTATTGGTGACACTTCCAAGCATCATGCACACATTATGAAAACTTAATCATGGCGTTCTTTCCTAAAGTCCAAGGCATTGAGCATCTCTTGCCTAGAGACTTTTGATAGTGGCTCTATCACAAATCTAGTCAATCCACTGGGTTCAAAGATTTTTAATTGCGATTTGGGGTCGTTCATTTCTCTCTGTGGTTTAATAAACTTTATCTTATTTAATTGGAGTGAGTATAAGAATTATTTCCTTCGGATTTGCTATATCGTTTTGTTTTCACTGCAAGAATTACCAAAATGTAATCGAAGAAAAAAGTCTTTGGGGAAAAAAGTCTGTTAAAAACTAAACATAACAAGACATTAATAAAATTAACTTTCCTAAGAGAGACTTTGTAACATTTGTAAGGAGAAAGTCGAGAAAAAAAATTGGATTAAATTATTTCTTTTTAAATCAAGTAAAATTAAAACGTTACATTTCAGTATAAAAAGCATGATGAAAATTCAACATAGATTTTTCTTTTTTTAGAAACGGAAATACAAATTACGCAAAAATAGATCAAATTGATCATTAGTGGATTTGTTTTTATGAATAAACATTCATAGAGAAGAATATTAAATTAACTTTCAGTAAAAAATGTTAAATTAACTTCTACATAACAAGACTAAGTTTCTTAAATTACATTTAAATATGCTAAAGTTATTCCAAATGTAAAAAGCAAAAATTTAAGCCAACCAGGTGGCCCCAAGAACTTCATCCTTGGTCCTTTGTTTTTGATTTTCATTAATGACTTTCCTGATGGCATCAGCTCTCAACTTGGAATCTACACTGATGGCACAACCATTTACTCTTGTCTCAATAGTAAGTTTGATAAGTTTAAAATGGCAGTTGATATCTAAAATCACCTTCAGTTTGTTGTTAACTGGGGCAAAGGATGATATTGATTTTAACACCTGCAAAACTAAACTGCTCTCTATTAATCATCAGAGAGACTCCTTTCTTCCTTCTATCAGTATGGCTGATGCTAACCTCCAGGAGAGTGACTCTCTGAACCTTCTTGGGCTAACATTCTTTGCTGACATGAAGTGGAAACTCTATATTGAATCAATTGCTAGGTCTACTGCTAAGAAAGTTGGTTCATTGTGTCATGCTAGACAATTTTTCTCTCCAGAATCTATCTTACATATCCATAAGCTTACCATTCATTCATGCTTAGAATATTGCTGTCACATACAGCCCAGTGCTCCTGCTGTTTATCGAGAGCTTGACAGAATCCAAAGATGAATCAGCAATCTTATTGTTTTGGACTTTGATGACTCAGGTTCAGTCAATTACCCACTGCCGTAAGGTTGCTTCTCTGTGTTTTTTTTCTATAAATACTTTTATGGTAATTGCCCAGAAGCTTAGCTAGCTAAGTTTAACATTAAGTTTAACGTTAAGACAGAAGAAGACCATCTTTTTCCCCCTTTTGGCTTTGTGCCACATTTCTTTACATAGCAGAATAAATATCGCTCTTTGCTATGTTACCTAGACTTCATGGATTTAACCTTAGAACACTAACCATTAATTAAAGTTACACCACTACTAACCATGGGTATATCATAT
The DNA here is from genome assembly GCA_903632075.3 of Acanthosepion pharaonis. Classification (NCBI taxonomy): domain Eukaryota; kingdom Metazoa; phylum Mollusca; class Cephalopoda; order Sepiida; family Sepiidae; genus Acanthosepion; species Acanthosepion pharaonis. The sequence goes on along the minus strand of CAHIKZ030000557.1, from coordinate 3,189,653 downwards.
CCCATTTTGAAAATATCAAACAAAAAATATTAAATATGAATCTTTATTTGAAATATTTTACATGCAGGCACTTCAAACATTGTACTTTGAGTTAACATTAACAGGAACTGAAAAAAATATTAGTTAGGTAAGAAAATCAGTTATTGAAAATTGTAATTAAAAATAGGAAAATTTGCACTGGGTACTATCTACCCATGGTTAGTGTTCTATGGTTAAGCAAAGTACAAGAATGGCATTGAGATCTTATCAATTGACAGTAGAGCTGGTTAGATGTAACCATAAGTTCTATGCTAACGGTCTCTTTTCGTGCGCTTCACACTGGTGGAACTCCTTTCCAGCCAATTTTAATCTGTGAAAATTTAAAAGCAATATCAATTCACTTTTTGTTCTTACTCCTTAGCAATCTTTCATACACTATGATTTGGATTTTAGTAAAGAGTGCCATTAACCTAACTCTTAAATAAAAAAAAAAACAAAAACAATAAATAATTAGGGAAATAGAGTATTGTAAATTTTAGCACTTAAATTATTTTTTTTATGGAAAAAACTTATTTTATTAGAAAACTTTGGAAATATTTTTCAGCTCATGATTGATTTGTTTTTTACGGCTTAACAACCTTTTGCGGAAAATATTTTTAGACTATAAGAATGGGGGATAATAATGATCTATTGATACAAATTCTAGTATAGAATAGCCCATAACTGGGATTCATGTCTTTCCCAAGGGTATTTGTTTGTAAGTGAATATAACAAACCCAACTAGAACCTGAATCATCTCTCCGATTTACAATTCAGTCATTATCAGGGCCGAATTTAGATGAAGAGAGCCCTAGGCTATTCCACTTGTGAGGTCCCTCCAAATCCCCCATTCTCACAAGGAGAGGAAAATGGAAGTGTTTAAACAGTTCGGGTAAAACCGAGGATAATGGCGGTTGTTTAAAATTCCACAGTTGGCAATTCCTCCTCAAAAGGACATAAGATGTTAAATACAGTATGTGATTGAAAAAATGCATAAATGTTATAATTAAAAAAATCTGAAGAGATTTAATGCTAGCATAGAGTGGCTGGCTTTAAGAAAGAATTATTCTGAAATGGAATGTGAGGAAAATTACGGAAGAGTTGTTTAGAGTCTACAATGTGTTATGACAGCATGTGTAAGAAAGGCCTATGACATTGTCAAAAACAAAAATATTATACACCTTGGCTGGAGGCTCCCTAGATTCTGAAGCTGTAGGCTACAGCCTGCAGATAAATCTGGCACTGGTCGTTATCCATTATTCTACACTACTTGTTATTCATAAGCAGACACCCATCTAGGTACTGACTAGGCATGACATAGCTTAATTAAAAATTTTCAGCGCAGTTAAAATGCTTCCACTTATTCCATGATATTATTGCAAGAGATTTTCATTGTATTTCTAACATTATTATCATGACAATATAAAGACTTTATCAAACAGACAAAAATAGTATTAGTCTAAATTTTCAATAAGTTTTGGTGTCCCTGAAAAGGCAGATTTTATTGTTTTAGGGTGTTTTATTAAGTTTTTTTTCTTGCATTGTTTTCTCTTTGATTGCTACTCTTCCACCATCTTTATAAGTCATCATCAAACATTGCATTGATTAGAATTCAAAATTTTATTAATTTTAAATTTTGATCTTTTGTAGATAAAAAAAAAGTTAAGCTGAAAATATAAAAATGTTCACCTTCAAAAATGGCTTTTACACATTTTTCGATTCTTCAGACATCTTTATTTTGTATCAAGTTTTTCAGCAATGATCAAGATCTGAAAGAGTTTCAAAATCGTATTGTAAAAAATAAATGCATGTCAGTTTTTCAGAAACAAATATACATCAGAGGAACTCTCTATAAAAAATAATCTTTGAGTTTTCTTTGATTCTTCTAAGGTTTGGAACCATGTTTTGAAGTGTTCAAGTTCATGGTCAAATATTTAAAAAAAAAAAAAAAATGGTATCTTGGTACCACTAAAATGGATGCGATTTTTTTTCTGAACTGAAAGCAAAAAATTGCTACCCTCTGTTTTTTTCTTTTTCATTTTTGCAACTGTTATTAAATTAAAGTAATAAGTTATTACTTTTGGTACAGAAGGGATTTAGCTTTAGAAAAAAAAATGTAATTAGGGGTGTCCAAACTTCACTAGTATAACTGTGGGGGTATATAAATGAATTGAAAAATACTTCACCAAACCTTAAAAATTAAAGGATTCAATATAAACTTAATTCATTAAATGCTAATTTCAGTGAAATCTGATAATTCCCGGAATTTTGGAAAACTTTTTTTTAAAAATAAAGCAGTAATTATTTTTTTCTTTCTTTTCTTTTTCACTTGCATTGAATGATTATGATTTTATTATGTAATGTAGCCATTATTAGTGATTAGAGGATTGTTGATATAGAAAATTCCTGAATCAATGATTTAAGAAGGGTTTTTGTTTTTTGTACAAGTTCGCCATACTATTTGATTTGAAATAGTGGTTTCATCTTGAAAAAATATTATAAATAAATAAATAATTCAGTGTGCGTATTAATAACTTTATAAGATTTTCAATATTTGTGGAGATAAATCGCTAAAGTTTGTTTGAAAAGAACAATAAATAAAAAAAAAATAAAAAACTGGTTACTCATTGTCGTTAGTATTGCATATTCAGATCAATGTTTTCATTTTATTTTGGCACCATTCACAAGACATTTTAGTCCATATCCACCTGTGGTGCTTTTTCCTATAGGTTCTGATATGTTTATTTTCTTCTTTTTTTTTCCGTTAATTCCATTATTAGTAAGTGTTGTGCTTAAAGTTTTACCAATAAATACTCTACATTCGACTTCTATGGTGTGGCACCAAGTTTGCCAGCTTTTGCTTTTACAATTCTCACTTAATTCCAGGTCTTTACCACATTTTCTCTTGTGAGCTACTAATATATTCTCCTTTCATGGTACTGTTCGTATATTAGCAGTTTCCTGGTGGCATTTGAGAATATTATCATATCTGAGTGAAGAGTTGTTTCGGTAATCTGTTCTGGGAATTTCACTTGTTTTCCCAAACCCACTTTAAGTTGCTAGTCAGGTGCTGTGTTTCACATGTTTGATATCCCTTCTTTTTTTCTGTCAATTTGTCCCTCCCTTTCATACAGTTTTCACAGATTTTATTTATTTTTTTGGTTGATATTGGTTATCTTGTATGTCTTTTTTCTACTGTCATTGCAATCGTTCTTAACACATCATGATGGCGTCATCAGTAACTACAGGGTGGTCTGAAAGTATTGTCACCCCTGCATAATATAATTTTCTATTTCAGATGGCTGAAATGAGCTCCAACAGTTTGGAAGAGAGGCTGCTTGCAAGTGTATGGATACACGATTGTGTGCATTCTGGCAAGTGCATAAAGGATGTGATACATGACATCATTAATATTTCTATTGTTCTCATTACTTTTTGGTAGTGGGTGACAAGACTTTTGGATGACCCTGTACTTCTTGCAGTGCTCTAAGTCAGCTGCTTAGTATACCCTGGAGAAGTCCTCTTCCATTAGACAAGAGGCAATGCTGGCTTTTGCTCTTTGCTCCCCTTGTGCAAGTTTACAGAACAAGTTAGTACGTCATAAACAACTTGTTACATTTTTATCCATGTCAACATCAATCCATCCAAATTATTTTTCGATGCTCAACGTCTTCACATCTTGTGCATGTTCACTGCTGACTTATCCTTACTAATATATTCAGTTTTCTTCGCCTGCAGAGCTTAATTTTTCCTGGAGAAGATGTTGCCTTTCTTTAGCTTTGTTGTGTCTTAGTTCATTTCTCGCAACTTTCATCCCTGTTCCTATTAGCGCTTTAAACCTTCTTCCTTTGACATTTTCCAATTCTCTTGTCACGTGTCACTTTCTTCCTGTATGTATTTCAATTCCTGTTGGTGCTGCTTTTAGGTCTCTGGTTGTTTTATAGAACATGACTTCCCTTGTACTTGCTACCGTAAACTTTTCTGGTAGTTACAAAGTATTTGCTGTACTATACAATGCTACAATGTTTCTCCCAGCCATCTTCTTCAATAACAGTTTTTCCTTTCCCCCATTTCCAATGTTGTCATTGATATTTCATATAGGGTGAAGGGCCACAATAATCTAGGCAGAATGGCGTGCTGATAAATCCATGTTTTGAATTTTTGAATCGACTTGGTAGTCCTGATTTATCTGTTTTGATTAGTAAAGATTGCAGGTCATTGACTATTTCGTTTATTGCAGTTTTGATCTCTCTAAAGGGTCGGATACTCTCCATAATCCTTTCACTGGTTTTCAAGTGAGCAGTGGAATGACACTCACTGAAAATGAAATCAGAATTTATCATTCACTTTACCCTATTTTTAAACTAATGATCTTGATTTTTTAAAAATAAAGATTACCCAATACAAGGCCCAAGATCCACTCAAGGTAGTGCTACTGCTTACTAAACGAGGTGTGTGATATAAACATAAGTGAAGGAAGTCGAAAGTGAAGATAATGAGAATATGGAGGATAGATATTGTTTGCCCTTGAAGAAATTGTAGTATTCAGGGAAGAATCCATGCAGAAAATTATTCCAAAAAGTAGTGGTTCTTGGGAAGAACCTTTCAGAATGGAATATCCTTCTTACCACAGGA